>OZ026522.1:86620146-87072646 GCA_964019695.1 Loripinus fragilis | reverse complement strand
ATACAGGCGGAAATCAACGTTGTTGCATATGCAAACAGCGAATGCTCAGATGAGCCTGCCCATCTCTGCAGTGCTGCCACAGCCAGCCCCCACTGCACACAGACATAGAATATGAACGTAGATGAAGACTCAGACGAAAAGTAGACATGTAGCCCCACTGCACAGTCGCGCATTCACGTTTCAAGAACGACCTTACGCATATGTGATAACTACCAAAACCGCATGTGCTGGTCAAATTTTGTTGTAAACATGGAAAAGTGGCTTTATACAAAAGGACCTATTTGCGTTTGCTAAATATTATAAGTAAATGTTGATGCTTTTTAATAAAAGTTAATGCATGTGCGTTGAAACTCAAACAGGAAAACACAGGGTGGATGAAAAGTGGAAAAAAAGAAAGAAAAAAATTAAAAGGAATGTCTACAGCACCCGGTATTCCCAGGCGGTCACCCATCCAAGTACTAACCGGGCTCGACGTTGCTTAACTTCGGTGATCGGACGAGAACCGGTGTTTTCAACGTGATATGGCCGTAGACATCTGAGTGGTGAAAATTAACATTAATAAACCATAAAAACTCTATGTAGTAACGTGGTCAAAGGGAGACTGCACTTTGGATGTAAAAAAGAGAAACAACAGAACACACGCACACACAAAACATTCAACAGCTTCAAGCAGCACAGTTCAAGCTGATGATTTATAATACAGGCGGAAATCAACGTTGTTGCATATGCAAACAGCGAATGCTCAGATGAGCCTGCCCATCTCTGCAGTGCTGCCACAGCCAGCTCCCACTGCACACAGACATAGAATATGAACGTAGATGAAGACTCAGACGAAAAGTAGACATGTAGCCCCACTGCACAGTCGCGCATTCACGTTTCAAGAACGACCTTACGCATATGTGATAACTACCAAAACCGCATGTGCTGGTCAAATTTTGTTGTGGCTTTATACAAAAGGATCAGACGAGAACCAGTTTTTTCAACGTGATATTGTCTTAGATATCTGAGTGGTTTAAATTAACATTTATAAACCATAGAAACTTCAAAGTCTTAGAAATGGCGATGTAGTGGGGCCTGGTAGCCAGTTATGAGTATACTCTATACAGAGATATATGTAAAGTTCTGGTGCGCAGCCTCGGATTTTTTTAGCATAAAGGAGATAGTGAAAGCCATGGTTTGGTAGGCATGGGTTTCATGCTTACTGCTTTCTAGGTGTACTTGAACTTCACAATATATCTCCCTTTAGCATCCCCATGTATGAGTTTGCTTTTGATTCATTGTTCACAACTTGAAGCCTATAAATTTGGAGTGTGCAACCTTGCGAATCATTAAAATCTGTGACGAATCTCTTTCATAATTTAGATCTTTTGGCTTTCAGAGTTGTTGATATCAGCCATTATAATTCTGAAGCTTATTTTATTATGGTTTATATATCGTCCACTCCCAAATACGAAACTAAATTGACCTGATAAAGAAATTATATAAGTTCTACAACTCTTGATTGCCTAAATACTTACAGTTACAACACTCATTTCGCTTGCCTTTATCAACTGGAACAATTGCTAAATTTATTGTTACGTGACAGGGTAACAATGACACACCTGGGTACCTGTTGGTATAAGAAAAATGACGTGGTGTGTTTACGCAGCGGGTAGATACGAGGAAAGCAATGTATTAAAGGGAAAATGGGAACTTATTTAAGCCAAATGCTATTTTATTGCTATAGGGACAGGGGAATAAAGACACATTTGGGAAACAATTAACATAAGAAAATATAGTAGGGGAGGGGTGTGGGCGGGGTGTGGGGGAGGGGTAGAGACGAGCAATTCAATTTATTTAAAGGACAGATGAACAGAATTTCCTCTCGAACGTCCTCCATTGTATTAAAACAGTGTCTGATCAGAGACTACAATGCTTAGTTTGTATGTTTTGTTACAACTGCAATTTCAGAAGGGTATGTTACTACGCTTCCTCCAATTCACCACTGCGCAACTGTCAACTTCACTACATGTATGTGTTCTACTGCTACTGCACTAATGCCAACTTCACGATTTGTTCTACTGCTACTGCACTAATGCCAACTTTACAATTTGTTCTACTGCTAATGCGCTACTGCCAACTTCACAATTTGTTCTACTGCTAATGCGCTACTGCCAACTTCACAATTTGTTCTACTGCTAATGCGCTACTGCCAACTTCACAATTTGTTCTACTGCTAATGCGCTACTGCCAACTTCACAATTTGTTCTACTGCTAATTCGCTACTGCCAACTTCACAATTTGTTCTACTGCTGATGCACTACTGCCAACTTTACAATTTGTTCTACTGCTGATGCGCTACTGCCAACTTCACAATTTGTTCTACTGCTGATGCGCTACTGCCAACTTCACATTTTGTTCTACTGCTGATGCGCTTCTGCCAACTTCACTATGTGCTGTACTGCTACTGCGCTAATGCCCACTTTACAATTTGTTCTACTGCTACTGCACTACTGCGCTACTGCCAACTTCACACTTTTATCTTACTGCGCTACTGCGTTATTGACAAGCAGCATCTATGACATACACAGACAATATACATTTAGTTTTCCCATCCGAGATGGCGGATCCCATGACTTTAGAATTGAAAGCAGAAAAAACTGATTTAATAATTTAATTGGAATTACTCTGTGTGTACGTGTGTGCGTGCGTGCGTGCGTGCGTGCGTGTGTGTGTGTGTGTGTGTGTGTATCCTGTTTGTCTTTGGTTGGATCTACCAAAATGGGTCAACTGGTTGTTTTCTTTAGCTCTTGCTGTCTGTGGTTAATGGGTCGTTTCCCTTGTTTTATCACAGTTAGTTAATTTGATTGTTGTGATAATGCATCAAATAAACAAAGAATAATTAATCGAAAAAACTTAACCCCTATAAGCCTAGCGTCCTTTTTGTGGGAAATCGGCAAACAATGCAAAACCAGATCAGGACCTCCACTGTTTGCTCACAGATTTTTTTGTTTAAACTGAATAAAAATGAAGAATACCACCCAACAACCCTAAAATTGGTAATGGACTCGTCCAATTGATACGAATCGGAAAATACCATTGGTAGAAAGGGTTAATATGTTTAAACAACAACAGCATCTAGGGCAGCGCCGATTTGGCAAGTAAGATATGTGGCTGATGCTACTGTCCGTTCTACAGGCGGTGATTTTCTTGTTGTAAGCTCTTTGATCGTTGTTGCTCCCATTATGTTAGAGGGTTTTGTTTGTTTGTTTGTTTGTTTGTTTGTTTGTTTGTTTGTTTGTTTGTTTGTTTGATTTGATTTAATTCTTTACGTCCCATCAACAATCTTTCAGTTAAACATGGACGGATCTTCTTGGGTTGAACCAGTACTAAGCTAGGATGAATGTGTCTCGCTCAAGGACCACAACGCAATGACGCCAGTGAGGCTAGGGAAGGTTTTGTAATATATTCATATCTTTTGTTCTTTCTTATTTGGCAATCGCCCCTTTGAGGAAAAGAGGGCTCAAGCATTCTTTTTTTATCGTGTACCTTTTTTCTTGGTGCACTCGTTTTTAGCTACATATATGTTTGCCATGTAGTTTCAGCTTGGGCGAAAACAACAACAACAACAACAACAACAACAACAACAACAACACATTTTTGTAGCAATGGCATATATGCGACATATCTTGTCTATAAATTTCTGTAATGTCTGCTATTGTCGTCTGCTTTTAACCTTTGCAAACAGTTTAGACCCTGATCATGCCCCTCTGAATGTCTAATCTGATCTCAGTCCGAACTGTTTGACACTCTGGTGGCATTCCTGAGAGGATTTTTCGAAAAAAAGAAAACGTTCAGTTTTGAAACATATCACCAGACGACAAAAAGCATGCAACATTACACAGCATGGAAAGGGTTAACTATTATAAATGGACTTGACTGTACAGCAGGTAGTGGACAGTTCAGTTCATCATTCTCAAAGGGCGACATATGGCTTGGACAGAAATAGAACGCTGAAGGATAGCAGGAGTGCATCCTCAGTAACACCAGGCCCCAAGGTTATAAAACCTTTTCATGCTCAACTCAACTGAGGACGAAATTTCAACTGCTCATAAAAAACTTAAAAAAAAACGATACACGAAGAAGTTTCTTGCTTTAAGTCTCTCAGATGTTGTATTTATCATGCTTTTAAATGTTGTTGGCATTTTTAACATTTATGAGCAGGATAAATTTCGTGCTTAGCTGAGCTGAGCATGGAAAAAGTTTTATAACCTCAGAGCTTTTTTCAGAAATAATATACTCAACAAAAAGTTGAGGCGAGGTGAGGAAATCTAAGAAAAGCATTAAACAAAAGAACACCAAAAACAAACAATATTCAATCTTTATTTGTTTGTTAAGATACATTTCGTCAGTTGAAAAAATGTCTCCTTTAGTTCGCTAACACTAATACATGTACTCTTGTTATGGCACTGTATTAAGTAACCCAGGGGTCAGTCATTTTTCGCAAAAAAAGTCTACAGAGTATTCCTCCTTTTTATGCCAAACACATGAATAAGCTATAAGTTTTGAAATGCAATTTCTTTGAATGTCACATTAAATTAAAATGCTAGCCTTAAATGTCGCGTTTGGAAGATGAAAATGTCTTCAGTAATGAGTGTACATGTAACCCCAGTCAGCGGTAAAATTAGAACTCCCACTGGAGTCGCATACTCCGAATAATGCTGCTGATTTTGTGCCGAGGGATCAGCCTCGATTCCTCCTGTGACGCCGCATAGAGAGCCTGGTGGTTTAAAGAAACACGTAAATAAGCTGTAAGTTTTGAAATGCAATTTCTTTGAATGTCATATGAAATAAAAAATGATAGCCTTAATGTCGCGTTTGGATGATGAGAAACAGCCGGGAAGAAGTTCAGGGAACTACTACATTTGTACCAGTTCTCACATCCCGCCACCTCTCTTACAAGACCCATGACCATGTATACAGCTCTTGTGTGCGGAGCACCCTGCTCCATGCCAGTGAAACATAGTCACTGACCAAGGCGAACCTGCAGCGCTTGTAAGGCAATGATAGGATCACGATCAGACAGATCTGCCGTATCAAGTCAGAGGATGTGGCCACGGTAAGGTCAAGCGAGCTACTGGCAAAGCTTGAGTTTGAGGACTCGACCTCATTTTGAGAGCGAGTAGGCTTCACTGGTTTGAGCAAGTGTAGCGTTCTAGTGGTGCATTCAGAACAACAGGTGATACATGTATACAGATTGATGGCAGGCGGGAAGCAGGGAGGTCCAAGCTAACATGGAAGAAACTGACGGAGAAAAGCTGCCGTGTTATGAGTGCAGATAGCCAATTATCTGGAAGGGACCCGCTGGTGTGAATGATGCCCTGGCATCTGCACGTTAATCAAAAATCCGATTATGATATTATGTTGAAATACCAGATCCGCCACCCTTGTTTTTTTAACATTTCCCGAACCCATGTTTAATCTGTATATTGAAACTTTGCGAAAAAGGGAGTGAAGACCAGTTAACTTTTACATTAATTATTTAAGTAGCTATAGGTGCTATGAACTCAAATAAAGCTTCCTTCTGAAGAAATATGGACACTCTATTCAACTTCAAAATTCTTTAAGTGTTTTAGGTTTTTGTCATAGCCCCATCAAACGCAATTTCCTTAACGTTTTAGAGTATATATAGCTAACGTCGGCTTCGTAATTAAGGTGGTCAAGAAATAAATAAACCAAAAGCCACTGCATTGATTTTGAACGAAATTGTACATTATAGGCAATGAGAAACTCATTTTGTTACACTACTCGTACATTTAGTAAGTAAGTAAGTAAGTAAGTAAGTAAGTAAGTAAGTAAGTAAGTAAGTAAGTAAGTAAGTAAGTGTTTTATTATCGTGACCTGTGCATATACAGTATTGTAAAACAACATTTGAAAACAGAGTTGCACCCGACTCAATGGGTCTATAAGTCACCACATACTATCATGTAATCGAATATCAGGAAAATGAGTGATATACATATTACAAAGTATACATTTAGGTAAATCTACAATGCATATAATTGGTTCACGTCAATTTCAAGCAATGCTTATAAGTGAATAAGGCTGTTGTACCACAACTGTGAAATTAGCGAAAAGTGCAAACCCATGTGAGAGGCGAACAAAGGTGGCTTCTTATCGGAGTCTCTCCTGCTTACTTACAATAAAGCAGGCCTCCAGAAGAGAGTGCGTGTTGGATTTTTTTTTTCTTTATTTCTCATCCAAACATGTGTTTACTTTACCCTATACAGGCCATCTATGGCATTTGAACACGTTTGTTCATGACGTCACAATAACGACAGCTTAAAGACATATGAGCCGCGACATGAGATTTCCAACAATGTGGTATGTGCGACCATCAAAGGCTCAGACCAGTCTGCGAATACGCGCAGTCTGATCAGAGTCTTTGCTAATCGCTTAAATATTCTATGAGTGTTAAGCTACCGACTTACATGTGTAACATCATTGGAGTTCCAAAG
The DNA here is from genome assembly GCA_964019695.1 of Loripinus fragilis. NCBI lineage: Eukaryota > Metazoa > Mollusca > Bivalvia > Lucinida > Lucinidae > Loripinus > Loripinus fragilis. The sequence goes on along the minus strand of OZ026522.1, from coordinate 87,066,149 downwards.
CCAAAAAAGGGGGCTGCACAGGTGCCTGAGTCTACGCATGTCAAATGCCACATTGTTGGAAATCTCATGTCGCGGCTCAATTATACAGACGGATAAATAGTAATAACACCCCCTATACCCGATGATACAACCGAATTTTTACATCGAAGAGCTGATACAAAGTACAACGTCACATGCGAGGATGGACTCGAGTAAGTTGACGATGTTTTGATGTTTACAGGCAATAATAGGAGGAGTTGTGAGCCAAGACTTTTGGGAGAAATAAAGTGTACCTACCTCTATTTTTCGCCATAAGTAGTCTTTTATAAAGCGTCCCCTTGCGATAGATATTCTGTATTTATCGACGGAATTTTCCACCACAGACACGAAAATTGATTACACTCGCTAATTGCTCGAATACTTCTTCACCGATTGCCCGTCCCAAACGTTCTGGATAAACCAGAAACATTCTTTGTTAAATACCAGCAGAAGAAAATAATGAAATCCAACCACATTCTACAAAAAACGGTGCTAAACACACACAGGGTTGTTCGATTAGGATACTTTCTACATAGATGAGTCTATGTCCGTGATACGACACACTCCGAAGAGGTATTTTTGAAAAATGATACAACAGGCATCGAAGAGTTCGACCAAAAATGATATTTGTTACTTTGGAGACTTCTGAATATTAATAAGCATATGTAATAGCGAGCAAAAACGAGTCAGACCAGATATATTTGGCATTTATCTCTTATAAACATGCCTTGGGTGATGCTAAATGATGAAACTATTAGAGGACTGCAAAACTTACCCTGATCGGTGTTTTCGACAATTTAAATTGTAAAACCCCCTTCCACTCTGTTATGTCCAAAGATAACCCTTTTGTACTGAGGTCAAATTTATACACAGCTTACTCTCTTATTTTTGCAACAGTTGTACGTACAGTAAACAAAGGGTCACTTAATGTACTTTTACTGTTTTGATTCTCAGATACGACCAGGCCCTGGGGGGAGGGGGTGCAGATTTTATTTAAGCCCCCTTATCGAAGTGCCCACATGGGCGGATTCAGAGGGAAAACAGGAAAATCACAAGTTATATGGGTTTCTATAGAGAATAAGCAATTGGACACGACCCCCCCCCCTCTGAAAGAAGTTGGACCCCCCCCCCCCCAGAAAATGTTGGACCTCCTCTGGAACCTTGGAAAAGGATAGTTTGCTTTGAAAGTAACCTTTGGACTTCTGTAAAATATGTTGAGGACTAAAAAAACGTTGTCAGAGCTTTTTTTTTTATTTCAGATGGACCTGAATCCCCCTGAAGAAAATTCCTGCATCCGCGCATAATCCTTTTACCCTCCCCATAGGGGAGGGGGGGCATCTTCCTATATAAAGCGTACACATGTGCCGCAGAAATAAACCCCTTTTTTCCACGGCTGCTATAAACGTCAATTAATCGTCAGAGGACCATGCGCGGATCCAGGAATTTTCTTCGGGGGGGGGGGGGGGGGGGGGGGGGGGGGGGGGGGGCTCAGGTCCATCTGGTATATCAACTATCCTTTTTCAAGGTTCCAGAGGGGGTCCAACATTTTCCGGGGGGGGGTCCAATTTCTTCTAGAGGAGGGGGTCGTGTCCAATTGCTTATTCCCTACAGAAACCCATATATTTTGTGATTTTCCTGTTTCCCCCTCTGGATCCACCCATGAGGACACTTCGATAGGGAGCTTAAATAAAATCTGCCCCCCCCCCCCCAGGACCTGGTCATACCTGAGTTTCAAAACAGTTAAAGTATATTAAGTGACTACGTACAACTGTTGCAAAAATAAGAGAGATAGCTGTGTATAAATTTGACCTCAGTCCAGAAGGGTTATCTTTGGACTTAACAGAGTGGAAGGGGGTTATACAATTCAAATTGTCGAAAACACCGATCAGGGTAAGTTTTGCAGTCCTTTAATTGTTTCATCATTTAGCATCACCCAAGGCATGTTTATAAGAGAGATAAATACAAAAAAATATCTGGTCTGACTCGTTTTTGCTCGCTTATCCATATGCTTATTAATATTCAGAAGTCTCCAAAGTAACAAATATCATTTTTGGTAGAACTCTTCGATGTCTGTTGTATCATCTTTCAAAAATACCTCTTCGAAGTGTGTCGTATCACTGACATAGACTCATCTATGTAGAAAGTATCCTAATCGAACAACCCTTTGTGTGTTTAGCACCGTTTTTTGTAGAATGTGGTTGGATTTCATTATTTTCTTCTGCTGGTATTTAACAAAGAATGCATCTGGTTTATCCATAACGTTTGGGACGGGCAATCGGTGAAGAAGTATTCGAGCAATTAGCGAGTGTAATCAATTTTCGTGTCTGTGGTGGAAAATTCCGTCGATAAATACAGAATATCTATCGCAAGGGGACGCTTTATAAAAGACTACTTATGGCGAAAAATAGAGGTAGGTACACTTTATTTCTCCCAAAAGTCTCGGCTAACAACTCCTCCTATTATTGCTTGTAAACATCAAAACATCGTCAACTTACCAAGGCCGTCGTCGCCGGTCCGGCAAGCCGGCGAGCGCCGACCACTTTTTTGGCCGAATATGCTTTCCGCCGTGTCCCTTTTTCTCGTTTCGGCTCATTTTACTTTTTACTCTGATTTATTCAATCTGCCAAAATATATTGATGCAATTATCAATAACACTCGTTGCGCGTGTCATCAATAGACCGAACAAGCCAAGGTGTGAAAGCATTGGAAAATATAATGACACCTGATTAATTTCATAATCTGAAGGTCTTATAGTCATGCAGTGGACGTTATCATTCTTATGGACCGTATCGAGAGAAAACCTGACGTAGCTGCATGCGAACATCAAAGGCGCAGACCAGCCTACACATCCACGCAGTCTGATCAGCGCCTTTATTGTTCGCTCCCAGGAAAGTATAATCGATAAACTTGCTACACGCAATATTTCAGCATTCTACTGAACTAATCTCTGTAACTGAGTTGGTTGGTTTGAGCCTTGCATGGTCGGAAACCCTGAAGACAGGTCTTCTCGTTGAGGTCCAGATAATTTCTGTGATCCAGTAATTGACATATTGTTTTTTTTCTTCTTATAATTAACGTGTCGAGCGACCAAGTATGTTTCAAACGTTTTGACCTTACATATATGAGCATCTTGAGCCTGTGTAATTAGAATGCATTTCGTTACGGATACGTGGGTCATCCAATAAAGAATGAGACTTTTTCTATAGTACAGTGAATTTACATGCTAGACTTATGAAATCTCGTTCAAAACTAGCATGTCTTTTTGGCTATTCACATGAACCATATTCGTCGAGTTACACAGTTCCAACGTTTGTTGCTAGGCAACATTAGAAGACTAGGCAAACATCCATGGCCGGCTCAGTATAAGTGGTCACCATGGCAACAGGTTAAAATTTATAGTTTATTTTTCTATGAATACTTATATATTCTCATGCAATATATCTATAACCAAAAGCAGAGAGTAATGTTTTAGAGTCTTGAGCTGTTTCCATCGAAAGAAAGCTTAAAAAATCAGGTTTTTAAGAAAAAACTGGTATTTTCCACTGACATCATGACGTATAACGTTAATATCAATTAGTCGAAGGCAATTTAAGTGAACAGGGTTCTTTTCATCTATACCTAATTACAATCAACTGCACGTAGCGATGCATTTGGTGGGATATCCTACACTAACATAGTTACCATAGCAACCTAAAGTAGAGTGTTTATAAAAAATCGAGGAAATCAGTTGCTAGGCAACCAAAATAAAGGTTATGTTTAATAAGTTCTTGTTTCATTACATTTTATGTAACACTAAGATTGTTCAGTAGAAAAAATGATATCAAGAGGTTGAATGTTATCTATTAGCGAAAATAAATGACGTTGATTTACTGTGGGTATGCAAAAAACAGTGTAAACGTGGCCACGCATCTTCAAGTCCTTCCACAAAACATTCCGTTGCTATGGCAACTGATCAATCACAACCATATTGTTTATATTCCTGAATTGCTAAGATGTTATACTATAAGTATGATGAATTTTAACTAAATACACACACAGATTTTCTAACTATGAAGAAAGTCTCATTCTTTATTGGATGACCCTCGTATACGAGTACCGCCTGTTGTATCAATTCAGCCCAAGACTTTTCGGTTCCCGTTGTGGTTCGACAGTTGTTACGATAAAGCGAAAGATCTCATGTTATGCTTACCGAAGCCAAAACCTAGATGAAGTCTGCATCCTTAACGGGTGTTCTAATTGAAAAGACGCTAGGCTAAGTGTATACATATCTTTTCGAAAACATGACTCTTTGAAGTACCACCAAGGATCAGTGCTAAAAGTACTTTGCTAAAACCTGCGGGGACATAGATGAAATAATGTCAAAGAAACATACCGAAGAAAAAAAAAGTAAAAAAAAACAAAAAACATGTGACTGTCTGAAAACAATTTTGTCTAGCATTCGGTTTCTCACGCGACAAGAAATATCTTCGTGACCAAAACGACTAAAATCTGGTCCCAAACGCATAAAACCGAATTAAAAACGCACATAGAAGCGCTCAGAATTCAAAATTTTTCTCTGGGGAGGCCCCCAAACCCCCCTTACCAGAGAGGGAATAACCCCCACCTCGTGCTCTCCCCTCTCGTGCATTTGCCACCCGATGGCTTACTCCGCCGGATCACTTTTAAATACGCGGCGACGGCCCTGCTTACTCGAGTCCATCCTCGCACGTGACGTTGTATTTTGTATCAGCTCTTCGATGTAAAAATTCGGTTGTATCATCGGGTATAGGGGGTGAATAAGAATGAAAAGCAATGCCATATAATTTCAAGACAATTTTGGACTCGGGCAGTCGGTAAACATAGATGTAAAAAAAGAAATGAAAAAATCGTTACCATGCCCTCAAATAAATCACAGTTGAATATTGCCTGTATCAATTTGAACGCTCTTTCACTCCATTCGATATGTCGTATTCAATTGGGTATAGCCAAAACTAAACCTTAGGCATTTTAGGAAGGCTTCTTAAATGACCAGCCAAAGTGTTAAAAACTTGCCGAAGAAGAGAAAGTTGGTCGTGTATAGGCGGATCCGGAGGGAGAGGGGGTGTCATGCCCATGTTGCGCATCGTAGCATTAGTTGATGGGAAAAGACTGATGTCATGTCCTGTGAAATGCCTATTAATCATAACGTATTGCTGTCGACGCTTGTTAAATCCCCAGGGCTAGTTAATGTGACCATATTGTTTATGCCGCTTCAAGTAATGGCAACACCAACGGCTGAAAACGGCTTCATTTCGCTCTTACATATATTGCATTGGTTCACAAGCAATAAGATTCCAGTTAGATACACATTATATCGCATAGCAGGTCCTGACTTTAACTTAACCATAAGTGTTGTGGCTCAAAGTTGGAGTGTTCGACTAGAGATAGAGAAATCCCTGGTTTGAGCCTCACCTAAAGCACAGTATATTGTGTCCTTCAGCAAGACACTTAATCCTCACGGTTTCGTATTGGTTCAACGCAGGCAATCGTCCCGACATGACTGAAAAATTGCAGAGTGTAAGGCATCAACTAAAAACAAACTTTACCTTAACAGATTTATTGAGCGCGCCGATTATGATCAAATGAACGGTTAATAATTACATGGGTGGCATGTATATGTTTAATTTCGATATTATTTTGATTTGAAATTCATATTATGAAACACAGTAGACCATGATCAGATGCCCCCTTCTGCGCTGTCCGATCTGGGTCTATACTGGTTTTCCATATCCCCGGAAAAGGACGTCATTTGATTTAAAATTCATGTAAGCAAAGTGTTGATACTCTAATCAGACGTAACGTTCTGTGACGTTTAATCTCGGTATACAATGTTTGTTTATGCCCCAAACAGCGTCCATGCCAAGAAATAGAACGCTAGGCTGATAAATAGGGGTTAACCATAACCCACATTGCATAAAATGTTGTTTTCAAATGAAACATCTAAATAATGGGGTTGACAGTTTTGCCCATATGGCACCTTGCTTGCAAGCTACACCATGAGAAACTGAAGTTACTGTATGCAAATATACATATCAGTGAATGCGTCCGCAAATACTGATCAGTAAAATTGTTATTCACTGCATATACAGATATTAATAGATACACGTGTTACATCAAAATATTCCAGAGTCTGGCTAGTCTCTGTAGCTAAACCGGTCATTTAGTGTTACCGGTCGCTAAATTCGAAGAAAGGCTTTATTTTGACGTGGCTCATGTACAGTTCTATATAAAATGCCAACGCACAAACTGATCCTCTATAAACGCCTCGAAAAAACCTGTCTTCTGTCAATCTGTCTGAAGCAAGATGAAATTTTCAACAGTGGTGTTCTCGGTAGTCTTGTTAGGAATGTGTTTAGCCAAGTCACACGGTAATTAATAATCTATCTTCAGTCGAATCTTGCAAATTCGAAGTCCTAGGGACTAGAGGCTTTATTTCTAAGTATCGAAAATTCGAGTTTTAGGGAGGTAGACATGAAAATATATAAACTCCAAAAAGATTATTATATGTTTTTTTTACAATTAAGCATACGTTTTGGGCGCAAAAAAAAACTTCTCAATGAGCAGTTTCGTTTACGCACCAAAAACATATGATATTATAGAAACTTATTAAAATAGATCATGAATCTGAATCCAGTGTGTCCTAAAATTAGTTCGAATTAGCGAGTATGTCGAAGAATAAAAATTCGAATTTTCGAGGTTTCACTTTATTTATTCTGGCTATTTGCTACTTTTCACATATGCATAAAGTAATTCTAATAACGTTCTATAACATGCATGGCTAGCTATCTTCAATAACTAACGAAAATGCATTCTAAAACCATTCTATAAACATGAATGTCTAGCTATCTAGTCGGGATTGGTGCCTAGAACTAACGTAAAATCATTCTAAGACCATTCTATAAACATGAATGTCTAGCTATCTAGTCTGGCTTGGTGCCTAGAATTAACGTAAAATAATTCGAATAACATTCTATAAACATGGATGTCTAGCTATCAAGTCGGGCTTGGTGCCTAGAATTAACGTAAAATCATTCTAAGACCATTCTATAAACATGAATGTCTAGCTATCTAGTCTGGCTTGGTGCCTAGAACTAACGTAAAATCATTCTAAGACCATTCTATAAACATGAATGTCTAGCTATCTAGTCTGGCTTGTTGCCTAGAATTAACGTAAAATAATTCAAATAACATTCTATAAACATGGATGTCTAGCTATCAAGTCGGGCTTGGTGCCTAGAATTAACGTAAAATAATTCGAATAACATTCTATAAACATGGCTGTCTAGCTATCAAGTCGGGCTTGGTGCCAAGAATTAACGTTAAATCATTTTAAGACCATTCTATGAACATGGATGTCTAGCTGTCTAGTCGGGCTTGGTGCCTAGAATTAACGTAAAATAATTCGAATAACATTCTATAAACATGGATGTCTAGCTATCAAGTCGGGCTTGGTGCCTAGAATTAACGTAAAATAATTCAAATAACATTCTATAAACATGGGTGTCTAGCTATCTAGTCGGGCTTGGTGCCTATAACTAATGTAAAATAAAACTAACATAGATGGCTTGCTATCAAGTCGGGCTTGGTGCCTATTATTAACGTGAAATCGTTCTATAAACATTCTATAAACATGCACATCTTGCTACATTTGTATTTAGTAGGGCTTGGTGTCTAGAATTAACGTAAAACCAATCTATAAACATTGATGTCTTGCTTTCTAGTCGTGCTTGTTTGTTTGTTTGTTTGTTTTGTTGTTTTAAGTCCCAAGTCAACAGCTATGATCATGGCGGGGTGGTCAGTTCACCTTACCGCACTTTATTCCTGGGCAAGCTTGAACAAGCAGTTAACCAGTACTTCGAGCACATACTTTCGCTTGTAACTGACAACAATCCTTCTTGAATGATTCAGCGGAAGGGAGGAGAATGAGTGTAGAAATTATTTCGTTATCAATCTCCACGAAAGTATGGGAACGAGCATTGACCCCTAGATCTGCAGTCAGACACGCATCTGTTGGCAGACACGTTATCGACTGCGCTACGCTGCCCGGTACTAGTCGGGCTTGGTGCCTAGAATTAACGTAAAATCATTCTAAAACAATTTTATAACCTGCATGTCTAGCCATCTAGTCAGGCTTAGTACCTAGAATTAACGTTAAATTGTTCTATAAAAATTCTGTAAACATGTAGTCGGACTTGGTGCATAGAATTAACGTAAAATCGTTCTATAAACAATTTTAAACCCTGCATGTCAAGCTATTTAGTAAGGCTTGGTGCCTAGAATTAATGTAAAATCATATTAAAAACAATCTATAAACATGGATGTCTAGCTGTCTAGTCGGGCTTGGTGCCTAGAACGAGCGTAAAATCATTCTAAAACCATTCTATAACCCTGCATGTCTAGCTATTTAGTCGGGCTTGGTGCCTAAAATTAACGTAAAATCCCTCTATAACCATTCTATAAACATGCATTTCTAGCTATCTAGTGGGGCTTCGTGCCAAGAATTAACGTCAAATAATTTTAAAACCAATCTATGAATATGGGTGTCTAGCTATCTAGGCTGGTTTGGTGCCTAGAATTAACATAAAATCGTTTTATAAACATTCTATACTATGCACAATAAATTTAGCAATTGTTTTGTATTGGTGAGCCCATCCACATCAGATCTCGAGTTTCATTTTTTGTCATGAAGATACAAGCGCCGATCATCTAACAGGATTTTCCATTTTAAAAAATACAGAATTACCAAACGCAGCGGCCGTGCTAAAGTGACGTTTAATTTTAAGACTAGCGGGTAACGTGGGTATTTCTGATCATTGGGGGCGCCGAAACCAATTTTAATCGATTGTTTGGTCACTGAAAACCAAAAAAGCATAGTAAATGCTGCAATTTTCTGACCTTTCTCAGAGAAATAAAGCAATTTGACGTTTTTACTAATGCTTTTACGTTATCACCTTTAAACGATGTTTCTAGTCGGGTTTTCTTTAACCACATTTAGCAAGTAAAACTGTTTGATGCCTTCCAACAAATTCAGACAAATACTGTTGAATGAAAAATCTTCACTACTAAAATCTCACGTCACCGTTATCTCGCAAATGCGTCGCACCATTTTCAGTAACTTAAGGTTGTAATCAACCATAAGATGAGTTGCATTGTAAGCCTATGATATCTTTGTAAACTGATACTCTGTTGAATTGAAACGCCAATTAACATAAGAAGTTAAATCAAATGATGACTACGTTTTGACGTCATTTATGGCAGCTGATTTTTCAGCATGAAATCTCTAACGCATCTGTCACATAACCAATAGTTTTTATAGGCGTTTGATGCATGACATGAGTAAAAGATGAAAGACCACCAAATAAAAAGTCACATGCTTATCATTACAGCATTACTTACAACGGGTGTCATTTTTGCTTACTGACCCCTATTGCAATTCTTGCTCTCCCCAAATGCCTATTTAAAGGATGGCGTCTGAAAATTCGTGGTTTCATTTGCCGAAGATCCTGTTCTCGTTATTGCAATTGAAATTGATCGGCACTGCACGAAGATGAGCACAAAAAGATGCAAAACATAAGAAATTGCTAAACTTATTGTGCATAGTATATAAACATGCATGTCTAGCTATCTAGTCGGGCTTGGTGCCTAGAATTAAGTTAAATCATTCTAAAACCATTCTATAAAAATGGATGTCTAGCTGTCTAGTCACGGCGGGCTTGGTGCCTAGAATTAAGGTTAAATCATTCTAAAACCAATCTATAAACATGGATGTCTAGCTGTCTAGTCACGGCGGGCTTGGTGCCTAGAATTTACGTAAAATCGTTCTAATAACATTCTATTAACATGCACGTCTAGCTATCTAGTCATGTTTTGTGCCTATAATTAACGTAAAATCATTCTTAAGCCAATCTTTAAACATGGATGTCTAGCTATGACGCCTAGAATTTGGTCTGAGCTGTCATCATATCTACATTATATGAAAATGAGACAACAAACATGAAGTGCATATTATGAAAAGGCTTTGGTTTACGGGGATGTGAGGAATCTCTTACAGTAAAACCTGTGTAAAACGGCCACTCAAAAATAGACAAAGCAAATACCTGAATGACAAATGGTAGCTTGATGAAGGTCAAATGTATTGCAGAATGCTCCTTGGAGCATTCTGCAATACTTTTGACCTGAATCAAGCGTGTATTTGTCTTGAGAACTAATGTTCGGTCTCTTTGAGAGTGGCCGTTTTACACAGGTTTTACTGTTTTTGCTAATTATTATATTGCATATAAACCTCTTGGTTACACTACTTTTCTTACCTATGATAACCACAATCAAAAATCAAAAATAGTAAATGAGTATCATGTGGAGACGACAGCTGGCAAAGCGCAAATAATTGTCAGGAAATAATTGTCGTCGAATTCATTTGATTCAAACGACGAAACATTCCTGTAACACAGACATAAGTTTGATTGCATGGAGTGTGTGAACTAGGTTTTGAGTTTGGAGTCTGGCATTCAATGGTGGGTAAAGACGGTTATGTTCCTAATATTTCTACTACATGAACGGGGTAAACTCTGTACTCAAAACCATTTTCACACATTTATCGACATGCCTACTTATAAACCTGGCCTCGAGGTTATAACACTTTTATGCAACTGAGCATGAATTTTATCATGCTCGTGAATGTTTTAAAAATGTCAAACAATTGTTGGCAATTAACATTTATTAACATGATAAATACAACAACTGAAAGATTGAAAGCATGAAAAGTCTTTTGGCAGTCAACCCAATCACGGTTGGCAACTTTGCTTTCCTCTTTAATTGCACGCCGGTAGGTCGGACTTCAGAGTCTATGATGGTTACTTATCTATTGATGAGATGGTAGGAGCCTGATGCTTTGGCTGTTTGTCCGGCCCACCGGGGTTTACCTATTGGATTTATTTTGCTCCGGTATTCAGTTTAATTTACTATTGAGTTCTTATCCTTGCTTTATCCCCTTGTTATATCTTGATTTATATGTTTTAGGAGATGATGCATTGATAAGTTAGGGGTCTTTCATGCAATCCAAATATCTATGTGTCTTGATCCACATCTGAATTAAGGGCGAGGTTGGCGCCGTTAAATCGGTTTAAGCCCTCCAGTAAAATATTTTACTGACCGTTCCAAGGCGGTACTTCTTTTGTGGATCTTTTATGTTTTTGTTCTGTCTTGTGTTTGCTATGTCATTGAGCGCGTCTGTTTATATGTGCTTTTTGGTCACCTGCTGGGAAAGGGCTGATCTCTTGGCTCTCGTTTGTGGTGTCTACTGTGAGTTTGTCACTTTCCCATTGGTATCCTGGGTCAGGTGTGGTACTTGATTGTATCGATTCTTGATCTTTGCACCCTTACTTACCTTAATTTTTTAGCAATTTAGTTTTATGTGCAGCTGAAAGGTCATGCTCATTTGAGTTGAGCATGAAAAAAGTTTTATAACCTCGATGCCTTATCTATATTACAGAACCGAGGGATTGTCTTCTTCAATTCAGTGACAACTGTGGTAATATTAATAAAATTGAAAAAAAAGTTATATTAAAAAAAAAAAGAAATTTCTCATAGCTAGATACATGAATTTCTTGCACAACGGCTAAGGATATCTGAGATTTTACTCTGGGATAGAAAATCTTATCATACCTCGTATGTGCACTTTTTTTACCAAACGCTGTTTTAACATGGCGCCAATAACGACAGTTCAGCGCACCAGGTCACAAAACCTTGTATGCAATATCCAATGGAAAGTTGTTGTTTTTTGACGTTCAAAAATCTTGTACCTCAATTATTCAAAATTACCAATTCTAAAACCTCTTATGCGAATATCTGATAAGAAAAAAAAGCAGGTAAGCTTTATCTGATTTATCACTGTGACCTTTTCAAAGGGTGTCTATGAATACGATCGCGAATTCATGCTTAAATTTTTCATGCGAACTTGTTTCTCACAGATTATTAACGAAAATGCTGCAGATACGAGAATTCGTGAACTTTCTTTTTTGCGGAACCCGACGTTGTATTATACGAGATTTTGTCCCTATTAATAGAAATGTCAACACAGGTAACGTGGATGCATCAAATGCAGCTTACACGTCTCAAAAGGAGCATAACTACCTTTGGTTACCTTTTTATCTATTTAATTAAAACACTACTTGTCTTTATTGAGTTTCGAAGATTGACAAAATGACGTATCTGCAATATCCGTTTACAAAATCTCGTATTTTTTTCAAAGTATCACAATATGATAGAAACATAAAACTCTGCCAATGTATTACCTGTACCCGTTAAATAAACTTAAAATATGCTTTCACTCTGAATATCACAAGAATATAACAACACGCAAACAACCAAGCAAGTTTTTAGTCTCTCTTGTAAAATTTACTCAAGTGCACGTACGACGCTTTGTAAACGAATCAACGACATGTGAAATTTCAATTGTCTTGCTAATCGATAAGCCACTAGTGGTTTACAGATTTAGTAACGTTACGTAATGACGTACATTTTTACGTTGCGTAAAAGATGGCCAAATATTAAAGTGTTCACGCCAAAAAAATAACAACGATGTTTAAGTATTTTAATGATATGTGATAAATAAAATCTAACATTTGTGCTCATGTTTTATTGATTTTATTTAACATGTTGCGAGCCTCGCATTTTATAGCTTCTTCTCAACTTGTTTAATCAATTCAATAAAACATGAGTGCTCATATAAGATCCAAATAGTAATGGCCTGTTATATTTTCAGCTGTTATTCAAGGGTGTCCACATGAACTAATGTATAAGACAGATGAGCCATGTACTGAACAATGGCACTGTCCCTCAGGCTTCAACTGCCGAGAGAAAGGCGATGGCCAGCTCTGCGGCCGCTACGATGATAACTATCCATGTGCAGGTGGCCAATGCTGTAACTGGCTGTTTGGATAGATTGTAAGTACCCGAAGCCTGTATGCAATCTTGGGCCACTATCGGCTCGCCAGCGAAAGCTCAATTTTAATGGCGCTTCGCTGGTGTGCCGATAGTGGTCGGCTTTTATGTGCTTGCTGGTATACAGCGCTGTCAATACCACACGTGATGGGTCAGAATAATTCTATAACCCTACATTCTATAGAATGATAGCCATTGCGAATACGCAGGGGTATGCGAACATGCCTTATATCATCAATAAGGACAAAAGCCTGAGGTTAAAAACATTTTTTTCATGCCTAACTCAACTGAGAATGAACATTTATTAGCAGGATAAATATATCAGAGAGGTCTTAAACAAAAACAATCTGTATTTTGTACCATTTTTACATTTTATGAGCAGCTGATATTTCATGCTTTTTTGAGTTGAGCATGAAATAAGTTTTATAATCCCAGGCTTAGCACTCTCGCTGCTAAACGCGAGTCGAATTTACCTTTCACTGCCAAACGCGACTACAGTCGAAATGTATAGGCACAGTTGATAGCTGTCTATTTTTAACCGTTCTAAGGAACGCAAATCTTTGTTCTTTATTTCAATATGTTAAGGGGACATAATAATATCGTATATGGAAGTCAGCGCATTTTTTCTGTACATGAATGGACTTTGCAAAAATATTAGTAATGCCATTAGATTTCGCGGACGTCAAAACAAGGAAAACATTTCCAAGGGAATGACATACAGGACGCATACAGTCCCCAACTGCTATATTTTGATTTATTTCTGATGAAACTATATACTATATTATGTTTGATACTTGATGATGAGTGCCTACAATTTTAGCATAAAATAGTTGTTCATAGGCATTTTTCATATTTTCAATATAGCTTCCAAAATGGCCACCAAAGGTCACGTGACTATTTTATTATTGTTGGTTCACATGATCGTTTTATATATTAGCAACATTCTGTGCAAGCTTCACAGCAATAGGTTGAATTGTTCTGGGGATACTCTGTGTTGAACCCATATACCCTCAATATTCACGAGTCCTTGGGACATGCTTGGCACTGAGTTATTGTTTTTTTGAGGTGCTTGGCAGTGAAAGTGTTAAAGACACTTTTATTTTTTTATCTGAGCCTTTATCTACAATCATTATTTGTGTGTGCTAGAGGCAAAGATTCTCGCGAGTTGCGCATTTGTGCATGGTCGCTTGAGCGTTCGTTGCTGGAACAACAACAACAACAAAAGCAACAACAACAACAACAACAACAAGACAACAATTAAGTACCAAATCTCACGTGCTGTCTAATATAATCTGCTACATTCAAATTTCACAAAGTTTAACTTGTCTTTGTAGTTTAGCAGGCTGGTTTTAGTCTTGACATTGCTCAACCATAATCTCACTCTTTTTTTCAGGCTGACTAATGTACTTCAACAATGAAGACAAAATGGGGATCAATTGAAGTTTTGAGTAGTATTTACTGAAGTTAATAAAGTCTCGTAATTATGAGTTTGGTTTGTGTATTGTATTGCAACACAGTAATCATCAAATGAGCCGCGAAACGTGATTTCTAACAATGTGATATTTTGACATGAATAGACGCAGCCTCTTGTTAAGCCTAGAAACTCGGTCAGTAGCAAAACAGTCACAGAATATTCAAGCGACTAGCAAAGGCTCCAATGCGCAGGCTGGTCTGAGCCTTTGCTGGTCGCATATACCACATTGTTGGAAATCTCATGTCGCGGTTCAAACGCTTATGTGCACAGACAGCTACCATTACGGTAAATCACGTGTTCCACCTCCTTGAATAACGCGTCATAAGGGGTGTTGATGTCAAAACTATTTGTTATCTCTGCTACTGAATAGGGGTAAGCAAATGACAGAGACCCTGGTGAGATACCACATTGTGAGGGTATCTTATCATACCTGGTCTATACTATTTGTCAATGTCCAATTTTGGACGCGGTATTATTATTATTATTATTATTATTATTATTATTATTATTAGTAGTAGTAGTAGTAGTAGTAGTATTTTTATTACTTCTGCTATTATAATCATTGCTTTTATCATTATAATTATTCATTGTTTTGATAAGTAAACGAGTTTAACACTTTTTGTCGTTTAACAACAGCAGACTCTAGGGCGAAGATTTGGCGCCAGTAAAATGCAAAAACGACATATGCTATAAAACATCAGGACCCGTTCTCACTCTTCCTCCGCTAGATGATGCCAAGCTAGAAAGGAAATCAATACAGGATCTTACATGAGTGCTCATGTATTATTAAATTTATTTAAAGGGGTTTGGCAACCAGATAAAATGCGAAGCTTGCCGAGCATTTTATCTTTTTTCGCAACGAGTTAAATAAATTCAATAATACAAATGCACGAATGTTAGATTCTATTTATTACATGGCATTAAGATTACTTTGTTTAAACTTTTATTTCATTTTTGTATAACAACATGTGTACATATAGTGCAATAAGTTCACATACAGATCATTACGAAATACAAAAAAGGGATTCAGAAGAAAGTCTATTGACTTTTGTAAATCTGTTTCCCAGCTAGTCAATATTAGAAATACAATAAAAGTATGACTTGAATTGACATTAGTATGTATAAACAATACAGCAAAAACTCGAAAATTCGAATTGGAATTAACCAGGTTTAGCTGTATATATTATAATGTCAAAACTGCTGTTTAATACAAAGTATGAATTTTGACTTTTGGAAAGGAGAATGAATATTTTACAAAATACAGTTATCCTTGTTGTCTCCACGGGGTTTGGAGATGATCAATACTTGGGGGGGGGGGGGGGGTATGGTCATTGCCTCTATGTACCCAGCTAGCAGAATAGACGTCAAACCAATCAATTGTGAACATACAAGTATTTTGGTGGATAATATGCTATTGTTAGAACCTTGAGATATGATTTCTGCAAATGCAGTGTGATATTCGAGCATTGCTATGTGTATACAAAACATATTTTAAATAGTACTATTGTTGCAAACATTAAGATATGTTCCATACAAATGCAATGCGTTATTGAAGCATTAATGTGTATATTCAAAACGGTTTTGACTTAATTATAAATTCTTGTACTGCTTTAAATATCTGCTTATTTTGAACAAAAGTTAGTGTTATATCACCACAGAGTAGAACATTAAGATTAGGTTGACAGATATCTGACACTGAGTTTAAAGATCTCGTCTAAGGCCTGTGTACTGATGACATACGAATAAGAAATGATGAGTATCTTCTATATCACCACAAGTACAATAGGGATTATCAACTATATTTTTTGAATGCAGGTGTTGACGAAGAGGACTGCATGCAGTTCTTAGTCTAGCATAATATATTTGACCAAGTCTTTTACCTGTGTCATAGTATCGGGTGGTGTGATCAAGTTGGATTTCAGACTGTTTTTGAAGATGTTAAGGCTTGGAGAATTCCGACTTTGCTCTGGAAGTTCATTCCAATCACGGACAGCAGAAGGCAAGAAAGATGTATAGTAAAGACGAGAATTCGTATGTAATGTTTGTAGATCTGAAGAGTTACGTAGATGGTATGTTGACGCACTACCAACAGTAGCAGGCACAAGAGAAACAAGATAATCAGGGCAAAGTCTGTTTTTCATTTAATAAAACATGGTTAACCTATGGTTTTTCCTTCTTGATCCCAGTGTTTCCCAACCTGTTTCTGTGTGAAGAGAGTCAATGGAGGCCAACTTAGTTGCACCAGTAACTATTCTAGCAGCTTCATTTTGAATCTTATCTAATTCGTTTGATTCATATTGTGTGCAACTATTCCACACAACGTCAGCATATTCTATCAGTGGACGTATAAATGAGAAGTAAATTGTCTGAAGGGATTTCCTATCTAGTTGAAATTTTAGTTTGCGCATTATATTGATTCGTTTCCATGCTTTAGATTTGACTAGTTCGAGATGTTCATGCCAAGTGCAATCATTTGAAAATATGATACCAAGGTGCTTGTGAGAGTTAACTTCAGCAATTTGGGTTTGGTTCAACAGAACTGGAGGGTGATATGGTTAGTTATGTTTCCTAGAGAGAATGATAGACTCTGACTTCCCAGGATTAAAAGTTACCAGCCATTTGTCTGCCCAGTGATGGATTTTAGCCAGGTCCAAGTTTATCTGTTCCGCAGCATGAATGGGGTCATCGACAATGATATACAAGCTAGTATCGTCAGCAAAAAGTCTAATAGAGGAGTTAATGTCTTCAACAATGTCATTGATATACAAAAGAAAAAGTAGAGGTCCAAGAATAGAGCCTTGTGGAACTCCAGCCTTTACTGAAGTCCAAGAAGAACTTGCACCAGGCAAAACAACCCTTTTTTTTCCTGTCATTTAGATAATCAGAGAACCAAGTCAACAACGATCCAGATACACCTGCAGATTTAAGTTTAAAAAGAAGACCTTTATGCCAAACTCTATCAAAGGCTTTACTTATGTCACAAAATATAACGCGAACTTCCTTACCCTCATCAAGAGCTTTGCAAAATGTATTGTAAATATCAATTAACTGATTTACAGTAGAATCACCTGGGACAAAACCCGATTGAAAAGCTGTAATGACGTTATTGTCTCGAAAGAAGTTAAAAAGGTATTTATGCACATTTTTTTCCAAAACTTTGCTGACTGTACTTAGTAGAGAAATTGGCCTGTAGTTAGACACATCAGATGGGTCATTTTTCTTATGGATTGGTGAGACATTAGCCTCTTTCCAAATATTTGGCACACTTCCAGAACTTAGAGACAGATTAAAAAGATCAGAGAGAGGAAGAGCAAAAGGTTGGGCAAGTTCTTTGAGAAGTCGATTGTTTATAAGATCAGGTCCAGCAGCTTTGCCAATAGGAAGCGATTTTAAAGTGTCTCTTACCTCTTTAGGTGTAACAACGATAGAGTCGAGTTTGTGTGTAGTATTTTTTACTGTTTGAGGCAGTGTTGCTTGGCTATCATCTAACAGCGTTTGTTCTGTGAAGAAGTTGTTCAATATATTTGCTTTTTCCTTTTCCTCAGTGTATATCTTTCCATTCTTATTCAGTGGTGGTATGACATCATTTGATCAGGTTTAATAAAATGTTTTAAAGTTTTCCACCAGCCGTTTTGTTCAGTGTTCAGACTAAATTTTCAGTTAATTTATTTGATACTTCTTTTTTAGATTTACGAATTTCACTTGTTACTAAATTTTAAACTGTTTGTATGTTTCAAAGTGGTTAATATTATTAGATTTCTTGTATTTGTCATATAATCTTTTCTTTTTTCTTATGAGTTTCTTGATGTGTGTCGTTAACCAAGCAGGATCAGTTTTACGTGCATTTATCAACCTGTTAGGTACATGCTTATTTGTAAGAGTGGTTATTCTTTTAGTGGTGTTTTCTGCGTAAGTGTTGATGTTTTCGCTTTTTAAGGTTTGCCAGTCAGTTTGAACTAGATCATTTGAAAATGCTTGGTAGTTACCCCTATCATAAATGAAAACCCTGCGTTTATATAAAGGTGCTAGCGGTTTACTAAAAGTTAAAACGCAGAAGACAGGGCAATGATATCTTATGTTTTGCTCAAGAAATGGTTCGCCAACACCGCTTAATAATATAGTGTTCCTGTTGGAGGTAAGGATTAAGTCAATGAGTGAAGAGGAGATTTCCGTAAAATGTGTTAGTTCGTTAATAATCTGTTCAAAATTGAACTGCAGGCATAAATCTCTTACTTTTCGGCTTGAGTTGTCTTTCAGAATATCGAAGTTGAAGTCACCTGTTATCAAAATATTGGAGATGTTGGTTTCAAAAGCAAGTCCTATTGAATCTTCTATTGATGATACGATTGCATTTGTTGAATTGGGGGGTCTGTAGAACGTACCTATGAGTTGTATTTTGTTTTTGATAGAAATTTCTACCCAGAGGCACTCAATGTTTGGTAGCTCAAGATCGTGTCTTCTTTTTGAAAAAAACGTTATAACGAACATAAACACAAATTCCACCATGATGATCACCTGGCCTGTCTCTTATAAACAGTTTAAAGTTTTCAATTTTTATATCATCATCTGAAGTTCTATCGTCTAACCAACTCTCAGTTATATAAATGACGTCAAAATTACACAGTTCCGATTGTATCAAATTCATTTTATTCGCAATACTCTGAACATTATAGTGCACAATGGAAAATTTATCTTCAATTATATGTTCAGCTGCGGATAAAAACGATATTGAATCGTCGGAAGATGAAGACGACAGGCCAGGGTTTCGCTCTATACCACCAATAAAAAGAAGTGATAAGATTATAAGAAGTTCAAAAAAATTAAGATGAGCTATGCCTTTAACTTTATCATGTCGACTATAATGCAAGCCGATCCGCACCCTATAAACTTCAATAGAAATCATGATATCTTATCAATTAAAGAATGGAGAAGGTTCGTGGATGCGGAATTGTACTGAGGCAGTTGACCAAAATAATAGCACCCCGTGGATGGACAAAGACAAACAGGAATAAGTAATGATAATCATGAGAAATGAAAAAAGAACATATACATTGGGATATGGAATAACAATGGAAAAATATGAAAAAAGTTTTTGGCAGATAATCAGCAACTAACAATATGACTATACAGTTGTTATCCTCCTCTATATTTTCGAAATACATGACTAATCCATCGTGTCAATCCAGAGAAAAGAAATAGAACAACGATACAGGATTATCCAATTTGGGAAAGGTGGCAGTCATATTTAGAGTTGTCTATAAAGTTGCTTGGTAGATTATTTGACCAATTTTTTCTTGTTTCCCAGAACAACATGCTCTATCAGACGCGTCACAATTGGCCGTCATAATTTAGTAAATCAAAGTTTAATTAACAGACTGACACTGACAGCCAACAAAGATTACTTTGAAATCTCATTTCTGCCGTACAAACTTTATAGTTGTGTCATAATGTACGCAACGTTGTTATGGACGACATAACTTTTCACGAAAATCTGTAAACCATTAGTGGTTTATCGATTTTTTTTGCATGACGTTATTTCACTCCAAGACGCGACGTCATATGATAAAGCTTTGTATTGCAAAACCTTGATTTAACAAGAAACCCCACCCGCACACACAATGGCAGAAAAACAGTCCCACAAGAAATGGCAACGACGTTATCACAAACGTTAGAATATAAAAATAACCACAAACCCTGGAAAAAGGAAAGGGGATATTTTGCAGGCCAACGCTTCACACCTTGAAAAGCAAGTGCGTACAATCTGGAATGGAACCAAAATTTACAGACCGACGCACGGTCTCTTGAGACATTAGAACAATTGCACAATCTAAGTTCCTCAGGTCAATCTAGGAAGGGTGAAAAGAACTAATATGACTAAACGAGGACAAACACAAAGCACCACATAATAGCAACCCATGAACCTTCAACAAAAGAACCACCGCCTTAGAATGATCAACAGCCACAGTTACCAGGGAAGGGCATTGGCGTAGCTCCCATTACGCAGTATACACACGTGCGTAATAAAATTAGTAACGTTCAAGGAAGGTCGCCTAATGTGGTAAACGTGAGTTTCCATGCCAAAAGGAACTGCTCTTAAAGGAAAAAATTCGCGACCTCTGGGAGAAAATTCTTTTCTTAAAGAGAAGTTCCCAATATGAAAAGGGGCGCTATTGAAGAGAATCACTGCTTGATCCAGTGGTCTCCCTTTGATGTGCGCAACTTTTTCAGTGTTCTGGCTACGCCATTTATGGTCAGCAGTCACAGTAACCAGGGAAGTGTATGAGTTTACATATACATGAACATTCCATTTTAGTTTCCAAACCTGCACCCTTGGGTCTGCTGATTTTGAAAGGCGATACCAGAACAGTTGCTGTTAAATTTAAAACATGTTGAGCTCGCTTAGAGGATTTTTAGATTACTCTTAAGAAATGAATTCAATTTTTGGAATGCTCATGGAATCATGAATACTTCGGGTTTCATGCAAAGTAAATGTGAAGCCCGTCCATGAACATTAAAAAAAATGAACTTATGGCTTATATTTACATTTTATTATAAATATCTAAAATATAAAAACATTTTTAAATTAGGAATTAAAACAGTATTGTATTTAAAATATAATCGTATTAACAGTTGAGTCGGAGTGTAAAAAATAATACATGTAGCAGAATAGCCAGCTGAAACACGGACAGCCAATGGAGTAAATAATAGGCTTGTTTTGCACGTGCGACTTGGGTGTGGCTCGCTGTCAATCACAACACCAGTATCACTTCTGGCGAATGAGTTCGATTTTCGAAGCAGATTGCACGGGCAATTGAGCTTGGCAGCTATCAATCAAATTTGTGTAAATCCCGAGGCTTTGAACGGTTGCAAAAATCTTTTTATTTATTAAAGGATTGCTTCGAAAACGTAAATATATACATGTACATTGTATTTTAGTATCCATATCTGCACCCTTGGTTCTGCTTTTTTGAAAGCCGCTACCAGAACAGTTACTGTTAAACTTAAACCCGACTGCATTAAGGTGATGGAAATTGAAATTGAATGAATATATATACCATCAAAACTTGATACTAGATATAAAAATGTAAGGGACATGACTGAAATATATTGTGGTAGAGTGCTTGACTCGAGACCGAAGGGCCGCGGGTTCGAGCCTCACCGGCGTCACTACGTTGTGGTCCTTGAGCAAGACACACATTTATCCTAGCTTAGTACTGGTTCAACCCATCAAGACCCGTTCCTGTTTAACTGAAAGATTGTTGATGGGACGTAAAGAATCAAATCAAACAAAATGACTGAAATGCTGATGAAATGGCGTAAAAGCTAATATTATTTATAATTATAGCCACAGTGGCATCATCTCTGTTGGTTGTCACAGATATTACGCAAATATCTTACTTTTTTTAAAAAAAAATGTGTGCTTGTTACCTCTCTTATATTGTGAAAATTGTACTGTTTCAGCGGTTTTTGTTTATCCAGTCAATAAAGATGAAGATGACTTTTTGAGATCAACAGTGACACGATTTAGTAACATCTACAAGATTATTAAAATATTTATTTATAGAACAGATTGACCATGTGTTCAGTTTACACAAATATTTTGTGCAGGAATTATTTGTGTAAGTTTGTGCCAACTATAACTATAGAGACCTATATGATAGCAATGCACTGTTTGGGTCTGAACATATGGGACACAGGACAGAAACATACGAGGGATGTTCGAAATGAAGTCCTATATCTCGATATCCACGTGGGGAATGATTAAAAACCAATATATACCTATCTAGGTGTATTCAAAGTCTACACAACGGTGTATAAAATGTACATGTTAGATTAAATGTAAGACATACAATTTGCCATATTAATACATGCAGTCATTGACCACTGTCGTAAAAATGTTTGGTAGAAGCGTCGACCAGAAATATGAAATATGGGCTTACATCAAAGCTCGCTCAAAACTTGGTTGTTCTTTGAAGCAGCTGATGACTTAACTTTTCTACTACTTAAGGACCTTTTTGTGTGTCTTATGACACAGTTAGGAGCTGGAAAAATAAAGGGGTGCGTGCATTAAGGGGTTATTTTGGCCCCCTCTAGAGCCAAAAACTGAAAATTGCTTTTCACCAATTTCGTCTTATTGGTTTATTAGAAGAATAGCCCAAGTGTAAAATTCTTGCATTTATTTTACTTTAACCGGTAGCTATGGTAACCAAAATTGCCGACAAAATAAGTTTAAAATAGATAAATTGCCATTTTAGGCCGAATTTGAGGCTTTTGGAGACCGATTTTTTAAGAATTAGATATCAGAACAAGCAAACACCAAAAAAACCTTTCAATATATTGTGTGCCGTGATAATTCTCATCATCTGTTAAAATATTTTTTTTGTATTTGCTTGTGCTCTATATTAATTCCACTGTTACTTGTCTCAAAATTTGCTCCAAAATGGTCATTTTCCTATTTTCAGCCTATTTTGGTGGCCATTTTTGTTACCATAGCATCGTTAAAAGTCGAATCAATGCCACAATTTTACACTTTGGCTATTGTTCTAATAAACTAATACGAAAAAACTTGTGAAGAGCAACTTCTATTTTTTTACCTCCTAGGGGGGAAAAATAGCCTCTTAATGCACGTACCCCTTTGAATGTGGCGTAGAGTCCATCAAAAATGCACCAAAATCAGGTAGGCCAAAATTTGCATATCGTAAAGAAATCGTTACAAAAATAAAGGAGATCATTGAAGGAGATGCCAGATTTACAGTTTGTGATATTGCACGGCATATCACTATCAACGGTTCACCTTATTTTGAAGAAGCGTTCGAAAGTCCGAAAGATTTTCGCTAGATAGGTGCCACATCTGTTGACTGACGAACAAAACAGACAACGGGTTAAAGTGGCAAAAATGCTTCAAATGTTTTAAACTTGTGACAAAAAGCAGTTTGCCAATGTCGTCACAGGTGATGAAAATTGGGTCTATTATTTTGAGCCCGTCAGAAAGTTTAGCAATAAAGTCTTGGCCTCTAAACATAGCAGACGCCCAATAATTGCCAAACGGTCTTTGAGTGCAAAGGAGGTTTGGTTTGCAATTTTCTTCTCTGGTGAGTGAGTCGCAATAAAAGTGCCGATGGAAAATGGCAAAAAACATCACCGTAAAGCACTACAAAGACATAGTGCTGGAGAAGCCGAAAGATATTATCAGAAACGACGCCCTGTCATTGGTTTTAAATATATCCGTCTTCTACATGGCAACGTCCCTGCTCTTGCCTCCGAAATAGTTACGGCGTTATGGAAGAAAGAAAAAGTAACTGTTTTGCCTCACCTCCCATATTCCCTAGATCTTGCCCCATGTGATGTCTTTATGTTTCCGAAATTGAAATAATTCCTTGCTGGGCGGAAATACTAGAACTGACAGGCTCTTGGATTTGCTTTTCATCAGTACCTTATTACTATGCCCAAATCAGCGTACCGTGACGCCTCCAGGAAGTGGAAACATCGGTTGAAGCTTTGCATTTCTAGCCACGGAATGTTCTTTGATGGCATGGAGTGAGCGCTTTTGGGCTTACTTGAAATTTGAAGTCTCCAGATAGCAATGAGCAATTCTTTTCGAACATCCCTCGTACAGGGCTTAAAGGCAAGTGAGTACGACCCGGCAATACAACAATCACACACCATATACGTATGTATGACACCTTAAGATAGAAACACAGAGCACAGACAGCTACACGACAACAAGAACGCAAATAAGTCAGCTCACTTCATCAGCAGATCTATTGCAAACAAAGAAAGGACACTTAGAACTGCACCACACAAAACGAACCCAACATACAGCCAGGGGCATAGCCAGAGGCTTTATCATGTCGATGTACACAAATAAAGTGGACAATTAAGAGATTTCTAATCTAGTTACTTTACTTTTTAACAAAGGTGCTGATCAAACTGCGCGGATGTGCAGGCTGGTCTGCGCCTTTGTTGTTTCCGAGGCTCATTTATTCACCTGTCTACGCGCCTGATATTGTGATAAAACAAGGAAAATAACCTTTAACGCTCAGACAGTCAGAGCTTAGTAAAACATGAAGTTAAGTCCAGCACAGCTAGCCCAGCCAAAGATTATTATTAGGAAACAAAGTTAGTAAGGGTGCAAAGATCAGGAATCGATACAATTAAGTACCACACCTGACCCAGGATACCAATGGGAAAGTGACAAACTAACAGTTAGAACCCATCTATGAATGTTTATGCCAGTGTCGCCATTGTGTCTCAGGCTTTGACTGTTGTCGTGCAATTAAAGAGGAAAGCATAGCTGTAAACCATGATTTCGTTCATTTCCAGGAGTACAGACGGTCGCATACTATCCATGCTTTATCCCCATTTTTAAAACTTTTGATTATGCATAAATGTCCCACAAAAAGGACGCTAGGCTTATATGAGTTAAGTATACTGGATAAGCTTATAAATCGGATCTCTTTGTTGATAAATTGAAGTAATTACTAGCAGTTGGACAACGGTGCAACAAACAGAATTTGATAATCAAATTTTCTTAGTAATGCCTATAAACTGCAGCCTTCTAAAAGTTAGAGGTGATTGTCAATGAGCATGGATGTAATACAGCCCTACATTTCGGTGCCAAAGCTAAAGAAAATCAAGACAAAGTTCCTACGTTGTACTGGTTACATAAACTCTATAAAAAACCCTATACAGCAATATCTATTGCTAATTCTAGTTCTTGTTCGACAACAGAACTTTCTAAATTGTTACAGCTGTTAAAACATGTTATCAAGTACTATGAAAAGGCATATGAGAGATCCGATAAAAACCTATTTTGATCTAACAAAAATTCAGGTGAAACTTTAGATAAACTTAATGCTAGAGATTTTAATGCGAACAGTTTGTCTACTTATGATTTTTCTACTCTTTACACTACTTTACCTCATTATTTAAACAAAGATAAACTTATTGATCTTATTGAAAGAACCTTCCAGAGAGAAGGCTCTCCTAACCTTGCATGTAACGACAGAAATGCATTTTTACTTCGGAAAACCCTAAAAGATATGTTGAATGTTCATGTCAAAATGTATGTGATGCGTTGACCTTTTTGTTGGACAACATTTTTATTTGATTTGGCACAAAGCTGTATAGACAAGTAGTTTGGATTCCAATGGGCACTAATTGTGCTTCCCTTGTTGCTGCTTTATTCCTGTTTTGTTATGAGAGGGACTTAATGATGTCTCTTTCTAACGATAAGCAGGCTGATGTTATTTATGCGTTTAACACTATATCCAAATATTTCGACGATATTTCAAAAATTAATAATGTTTATTTTGACAATATGGTAAGTCAAATATACCCTTCAGAGCTCTAACTTAATAAGGCTAATACCTCTGATACCGAAGCTGCATTTTTAGACTTACATTTGTCAATTTCTAATGATATTGTTTCTACCAAAATTTATGATAAACGTGACGACTTTGATTTTGAAATTGTCAATTTCCCTTTTTAAGATGGAGATGTTCCTCGCTCTACATCCTATGGAGTCTATATCTCTCAACTCATTCCTTTTGCTAGAGCATCTAGCTATGTTGCAGACTACAACACTCGCAATTAATTGTTAACTCAGAAACTTCTTAAACAAGATTATCGGTATCATAAACTTCGCAAAACCTTTTCTAAATTTTATAGCCGGTACTATGATTTGATATCTAAATTTCAAGTTGGACTTAAATCTCTCTTGCACCAAGGACTTTCAGAACCTGAATTCTATGGTGACTTGGTGTATAAATTGAAGAAGATTGTTGGCTCAAATATTTTTCAGCGCAGTTCATTAAAATGATTTCCCACTATAAAAAGATTGGCCATAACATTAATGTATTGCAACAGACTGAATGCTTGGTGGTCAACCCAATCACGGTTGGCAACTTTGCTTTCCTCTTTAATTGCACGCCGGTGGGTCGGACTTCAGACTCTATGAAGGTTCTGACTTAAAGACTTATCTATTGATGATATGGCAGGGGCCTGATGCTTTGGCTGTTTGTCAGGCCCACCGGGGTTTACCTGTTGGAATTTCTTTTGCTCCGGTATTCAGTTTTATTTACTGTTGAGTCCTTATCTTTGCTTTATCTCCTTGTTAAATCTTGATTTATATGTTCTGGGAAATGATGCATTGATAAGTTCGGGGTATTTCCTGTTAACCAAATATCCTTGTGTCTTGATCAACATCTGAATTAAGGGTTGCCCTGAAACCGGTTTAAGCTCTCCAATAAAATATTTTTCTGACCGTTCCAAGGCGGTACTTCTTTTGTGGATCTTGTATTTTTTCTGTCTTGTGTTTGCTGTGCCTTTGTGCGCGTCTGTTTATATGTGCCTTGTGGTCACCTGTTTGGAAAGGACTGACCTCTTGGCTCTCGTTTGTGATGTCTAACTATAAGTTTGTTACTTCTCATTGGTATCCTTGGTCAGGTGTGGTACTTGATTGTATCGATTCCTGATCTTTGCACCCTTACTTACGTTGTATGTTCAGTTCCACTTTGTAGTTGGTTTTGATAAGGCGGGTTCACAAGGCTATTGAAGCTTTATTTGAATATTCTATGAGTGTTAAGCTACTGACTGAACATCATTTGGAGTTTCTAAGCTAGAAAGGAGGCTATAGAGACTCGTGTTAGCCTACACTTGTCAAAACGCCACATTGTTGGAAATCTTATGTCGCGGCTCAAATTGACAGACTTTATTCGTCTTTCTTAATTTCATTTAAAGCCTTATAAATAACGATGTATTAGTATTATTTCGAGTGCGTGAACGAATGAATGGCTTATCAGAACTTGATACTTAAGGCCTCATAAGATCTTAAATCATGTCAAAAGGTGAATATGAACAGGACACGCTCTTGAGTATTTTATGTTTTGTCCTATCATCCATACTTGTGTTCACAATGTCGACCTACTTCTTGAATATGACATGTCTGCCCCTTTTAATCAATGCATCGGACAAGGTCGAATGTGTGTTTCTTCTGATGTACGAATATCAAGATATTGTCCAGCATGGCTATTGTTAGTGTATCTGTTAACCTAGTACTAAATGCTTACTGATTTCTTCCAATGTTTTTTGATGCATTATACAATACTGTTGGTAAGAGTTATCCTACATATGATTGCCAAGAAGGCCAATAAATTGCATCAGTGCCTCTGACAGTTTAATGTTCAAGTTATAACTGTTGTACGTATTTCAAAATACGAGTTAGTACGGCAAGAACAACCAAATGCCAATCAGAAAAATCTCTGCCCAGTTATAGAATCAAGCCTCAGATGTATCAAGGCGTAGTCTTATGTATGAAAATTTGCATTTTGTAAGCAGGAACTGGCGTAAGGATATTTAGTTTTTAGCATGCTATTTCAACCCTGCTACAGAAATATATAACTCGCATGGAGGCTTCTTCTGAACGTATGCAATGCATCGTCACAGGGAAACAATCAGATCAAATTAACTTGCACTCATGAACCAAAGAAAATAATTTATAACTCACAGAATCAGAGCTAAAGAAAGTTTTAGGTTGACATTCTGTCTGAGGCCTAACCCGCTATCATGTGATTAAGGAGGGTCCATAATTATAAACTGTGATTGGATCATAACCAGGCATAGCATTTGATGATCCGTCAAAAGCGACCCAGTGTCTTGTTTTAATTGCACGATCCTTGGGTCTGCATTATAATATTTTTGTGAGTCCGTACGTCCATCCACATGTCAGTCCATCCATTTGTTCTTAGTTAGTGAAAATGTTCATAGTTCTTGAATCATATGGTATGTTTATATCACATTTTGCATAAATATGCATGTGCATACATATGCATGTAAACATTCCCTAACCCCTGACATGCGATCCCACCTGTTATGATAGCTATGGGATTGCTATCCAATTGTCTGGCCTTTTGAGGTAAGTTAGTTAAAATCTTCATAACTCTTGATCTTTATGGATATTTGAATCAAATTTTGCACACTTATTTATTTTATTATTGTCCAGCCACTCTGATATGCAAAACGATTTGCCGAGCATCATTTTGGCCAGCCCAGGTCTTTTAGGAAAAATGCTCATAAGTCTTGATCCGCATGTATATTTTAATCAAATTTTGCATACTAATACATTTTAATATTTTTTATTTATTTATTTATTTTTATTATTTATAGAGGGTTACACAGTTAGCTTTGAAAGCTAGTTTACCTTATGGTCCTCTTTAAAAAATTATTTACACATAAAAATATATACAGAGATTTACATTAAAGCAGAAGTGATGTCATGTTATATCACACTTACATATGAAAATACATGTATTTGGGCATATATAACAGTTTTACCAATAAGAGTAATACAGCAATTTTAAAACACATTGGTGTTACTGTTGTTACTGACGCAAAACGAATAAGGTGCACAATATGTATACCATTAGAAAGGGTACGAGGAACGTCTCCACCCAGAAATGGGACATTAACTATTTCACAATCACATTCAAAGTCCTTTTGTTTAAACTAAAAAGAGGATCTTACATGTGTGCTCAAATTTTATTGAATTTATTAAACGAATTGAGGAAAAGAGATGAAATGCGACGCTTGCTATTTTAACTCTTTTTCGCAACGAGTTTAATAAATTCAATAATACTGTAGCACCAATGTTATATTCTATTACTTCATTTAAAGAAACAAAATTGAAAAAAAAATTAAGATCCATTTGCAGCAGCAGATACATGAAACCAGCCAAGAAAAGCTGGCAAATTATATAATCCTACCCTAATTTGATTATGAAGTCAAAGTCAGAATTGTAACGCCTTTATTTATGGGTGAAAATCAGGTTATTTGTAAACTGGATACATTTAGAAGAGAAAAAATGACCTTTTGACCCCACCGCAGGGGCTAATGGTGTGTTTACAAGGGTGAAATATTTACTAGCATATTATTGTATGCTTCATTCAAGTTAATGTTATATGCAGCTTGACAATGTTCTGAAAAGTTGATTTTATATAACCCTCTATGACCCCTGTGGTAAGGCCTTTTTGGGCTTTAGGGGCATTATTTGAATAAAGTTGGTAGAAGTCCACTAGGTGATGCTTTATAACAAATATTAAGGCTCTTTGCCTTGTGGTTTCAGACAAGATTTTTTCATGTTTCCCATATCTAAGCCTATGTTAAACATGTGACCACATGGGCGGTCCCATTTTTGGACAGAAGGGCATAATTTGAACAATCTTGGTAGAGGTACACTAGATAATGCTACAAACCAAATATCAAGATTCTAGGCCTTGTGGTTTCAGACAAGAAGATTTTTCTTTGTTTTTCCTACATAAGCCTTTGAAAAATGTGTGACCCCAGGGCAGGCCCATTTTTACCCCAGGGGCATAATTTGAACAAAATTGGTAGAGGTTTACTAGGTGATTCTACATACTAAATATCAAGGCTGTAGGCCTTGTATTTTAGACAAGAAGATTTTTTTTTCATATTTTCACTATAAAAGGCTATGTAAACATGTAACCCTCTGGCGGACCTATCTTTGGCTCCAGGGACGTAATTAGAACAAACTTTGTAGAGGTCTACTAGATGATGTTACATACCAAATATCAAGGCTCTGGACCTTGTGATTTCAGACAAGGAGATATTTAAATGTTTTATTTTCAAAATCTATTTTAGCCTGTGTGACTTAGATATGCTACAGGCCATAACCATTTGATGAAGTATCAAAGAGGACAATATATGGATCATTTCTTGGTCAAAATGTAATTAGTGGTTTCCGACAAGAATATGTTTCATGGTTTCCCTATATAAGTCTGTGTAAAACATTTGACTCCCCTGGGCGGGACCATTGTCGGCCACATGTGCATATTTCAAACACCCTTGGTAGTGGCAGAGGTCCGCTAGATGATGCTTCATACCAAATAGCAAGACTCTAGGCCTTGTGGTTTCAGACAAAATATGTCTACATCTCTTCTACCCGAGATGAAGTTTTGCCATTTGATAGGGAGATATCCAAATCTAAGAATAGAGCTAATCCTTCATCTACATCAGAGCCTTTTATTGCCAACAAATATAAATAACACAAACTAAGATTTTGTTTTATTTTTTGTTTGTGTGTTATAACTATAAAATCCTCCTGTTCTTCCATTCGCTGTCTTCGTTAAAGTATGTACTCTCAGTGACAGCCTACAAATAAACAAACTTAGTATAATGCGTTATTCTTGGTATCGAAATATCAAAAGTGATGACATATTAGTACATTATAAAAAATATACATGCATATGTGATGATCAATAAAAGTGTACTCGTGCATAACAGTGCAAGGAAACATCGCAAATTGTGGCTCAGTGAAATTTGAGACAAATTATGCTTTCTGTGTACATAAACAACTATTTCTAAATGCTAAACGCTAAATTAGCTCGCGCTTCCTTTGAGTTAAATATAACGATATGTGTGCTGGGGCTCTGTATATAATTTCAATCGTATCGGTCTAAATGGTTTTTTCAAAAACTTAATGGTACTCAACGTGGAAAAGTTTTAAATACTGATTTTCCGGTACCGTTGTGAACTTGGTATTTCAATACTAAACACAGTGGATCATACTAAACACAGCTAGGTGCACAAGGTACCACAAGGTGCACAAGATACCGAAATGTAGCACATGGTACGACAAGGTAGATAATAATACCGCAAGGTTGGAATTTTGGTACCGTAAGGTTGGTTATAATGCAAAGATGCATAAGGCAAGGCACAAAAGAATCTAGATAGGGAATCTAAATGATGACAACATGTTAAAACAATACCATTTATAAAAGAATGCATACACATTCAGGCCAATATATACAGATGAAAAGAATATTCTATCAACGAAGCTCCAGCCCTGACAATAAAGCTCCAAGTCTAGACTGGCCCAAGTTGTTCTTAAGCTCTGGTGACTCACACAGTCAGCATGAATCTTTTGCTGACACAAAAACAGCATTTACAGTTTGTAGAGCACTCTTTGTTACATTTACCGCATGGACAACAAATTTTGTTTTCAATGCCTCAGTTGCAGTATATTTCTTTCGTTTCACAATGCAATCAGTTAATGAACAAAGTGGCAAGTGATTCGAAGTATAATGCACCAACATTGTGGCACAAAAATTAATAAACTTGAGGTTTTATTATCTACCTTACGGTACCGAACTAAACAGCCTTGTGGTATTATTATTTACAATGCGGTACATTGTGCCACCTTGTGGTATCTTGTGCACCTTGCGGTGTTTAGTACATGTACGACCGAGCACAGTCAATATCACTGACCAAATCTCTGCAGATCTAGTAGACTCATTCTGGGAGCTATCTATTCCCATCGTTTGTCCATTGGAAGAGGGCTAACTAGCAAATTTTGAACGGAATATACTGAACCACACTTCCAACGCAAAATGTTTCATGAATGTAACGTTAATTAATATACGAGGTCTTGCCGAAATCATTGTACCGTTCAAGGGTTATGGTAGACATTCGCCAAATCAGGTTATGAATAAAAGGGAATGACTGACTGATGAAGTTCTACTTTCATTTTCATCAATAAGTGTTTTAATGTTTTATAAAATTGCGTTACAATGGATGTAAAAATATATTGTGTAATTTTTAAGGTTCAGTTTGATTTTGCGTGAGAAGTGTGGTTCAGTATAAATATAACTAATTAAAATAGCTAGTGCAAATAAAATAGGATGTTTGAACCGGAACCATTTTTTTAAATGTTTTATCGACCATTAGTTTTAAAAAATGAAATAATTTAACGTCTAAAGTGTCCGGTGTCAGTTAGTCAGGGTCGGACTTGATTAAGCAATTTTACAGTACACGGAGTACGCCAGAACAGCCATCTAAAACAAGCTAAACTGGGCACTTTGGAGTCAGGAGAAAATCAAGTGATAACTGTTTGAATTGTCAAAAAATAACCCAATCCGATTGCCAAGAAGAAGAAAAAAGAATGACAAAATACATGTCCTTTTAATCCATTTTACTTATCACCATATTTTTTTGATATGAATAATTATCAGAACCTATCTGGAAAGACAGAACATTATCTCAGTACAGTGTAGACAGTGCTCTGCCATCTTGTTTTGGAACAGGTCACGTGACTGGTCTGTCTGCACCACCTCGAAAGATGAAGTACTCCAGCGTACGCCAGCACAGGTATTCTAGCGGACTTAATCTCTGATCTGCATGTTCGGAGTGGAAGGTAGTACATGGATGCAAATTCTCGACTCGTTAAAATCGTCAAAATATGGACAGCTACTATTGCAATATAACCAGCCCATGATATACTGGGTATTATCGTATATGCGCAAAAGCCACATCTAAACCGAGGTACACTAAAACGGCCACTAAAAATAGACAAAACAAAGATCTTAATGACGAATGGTCGCTTAATGAAGGCCGATACTTTTGACCTGCATTAAGCGATCATTGGTCTTAAAAACCAATGAGAGTGGCCGTTTAACACAGGTTTTACTGTACTGGCGTAGCCAACGGGGCTTGAGGTCTTATTTTGGTCTTAGCCTTTCTCTACATCCATACTTATGGAAAAGTACACAACTCTCGTGTGCATGGCCATTTAATCCATCAAGATCTACTTACTGACTATCCTAACATCCAGTTACAACACTGTCCACCTGCACAAGGGTAGTTATCATATCGACCACAGAGACTTGAATCCCCTTTCTCCCGACAGTTGAGTCCACTGGAGCATTGGTCTCGACAAGGCTCGCCTGTCTTGTACATGTCTTGATGTGGACAACCTTGAATGGCAGCTGAAGTAAAAGTTGATCCATCATGAGATTTTGGTATTTTCCTATATGTTTAAAGAAATTCTTTAAACAAGCATGCACAGCTATCTAGTGGGGTTTGAGTAGTAAATTGTATTCATAGCCTACATATATGTTACTACGAGTGTCTATATCTGCACAGGGGCTTGAAGTTATGATGTTTTAGTGATTTTAGGCTTAGGAAAGTGTACTATGTGCTTTGAAATGACGAAAGTTCGACTATTTAAAGATATGAAAAATGTTCAAATCGAGTACAAGAATATGACAAGGGAGGACACCGAAACCTGTCAGATCACTTTGCTAGTAACCTACCTAATGCCCAGGTCACACATTCACGGATTGGACGCAGGATTAGCCACATATACGCACATTGGTCAACGGAAACGCATACGCTTCTCGTAAAATGCTTAGGCTTCTCAAAATGAACGCACAGGCTCCTAGAACAATGGCGGATTGGCAATATGTATGAGACATACTTTCTATTTGTTTGACAATTATAAGCCGGTTTTAAAATGCGACATATGCCTTAAAATACGCTATATCATTTCCGCTTACAACGGCAGTGAGTTAAATCCCCAAAGATTTCAGAAGGAAAATATAGACCCTCATCTACATTTTGACGTAAAGGTGATTTGTGCTTAATTGCCTATAAATTCTCATTTTCCATCTTACATATGCAATTGCAGCTCATGTAATGATCAGAAAATTGTAAACAAAGATATATATATGTCGAATGACACTCCCCCAACTACTGTCAGATCCTTATACGATAATAGTATGGCAAATTTTTATTTCATTGCTGAGGCTCCAAGAACAGTTTTAAATTAAACAAAAATGAAAACGTTTACCTATATATATATATTGTAAAAAGAACATGCGCACAGCATTTCTACAGACACTGCCTAAACAATTAAAAATAAAATAACTAATATGCAAGAAACTTGTGGGTAACAATGGAAATAAAAACTTTGGCTAGACTGAATAATCCACATCAATCAATTCAAATTATCAAGCTGAACAAAACTCGTTAAATTATTAGAAATAGTTAGCTGTTTAAAAACTGAACCTAACCAAGGAGCAATACAGCGCACATTGCTTCTATAAACAACGCAAATGCTTCCACATCAGCTTTGGTTTATTGTAGATATCCTTAAAGTAGCTGGCGTTTTAGAAAAACGGTTTCTATAATTGATACACGTAAAATATGTACTGACGGACTTTAAAAACGCAACACTTGGATAGCAGCTTTAATTTATGTCTCAAAAAAGAAGGCAAAACTACCATATTGATTGTTTGTTAAAGAGTGCTCATTTGTAAGTAACACAAAAAAAAACAAATGTCCAATTAAATTCTACGGTCTGAAATGTATACTTTTTGAGATAGGGGTCAGTTGTTTCATGTGACAAAATGTTATCAGTGAAAGATTCCCTACTTTTTTAAATCAAGAAACACGAGAAGTATCAGATTTTCGTCATGAAACTCTTTAGGCATCAAGGAATCACTCTCACATTGTTTGGCAGGTCTGCGATAAGTCTTTTTGCATATTTGTTGTTCATGTGTTTGTAACATTTCATTCGATGGCTTAAAATCACCTCTACATAAGAAATGTTTCAGCGACCTAAATTTATACGGAGCAGTAACGTCATCAGATTTGGTTTTACAGTAAAAACTAAAGTTTTAGCTGATGAAGTAAACTCATGATGACATAATCGAAACAAAGGAAGTTTACATTCAAATGTCCTTTGAAAGATATAAAATGAATTTAATGTTGCGTAATTAAAGTCCGTCAGTATAGATGGTCATAAGATGTATTTTGATGGTCTATTTTGTTGAATTATCCTAATTTAGTAATTTAATTAACAGTGAAGACCCAGGTGAAATGATATAAAATGCAGCAATCTATAAGGGTCTGCACAGTTTGCTAAGACAAAATTCAGAGGAGAAAATTAAAATTTATTTTATTATCTTGAAAATTTGAGTACTCACACATACCCAAGTTTATTGATAGCACACACAGGCTTTGTTTCCATTTGACTTTATAATCTTGTTTTACAATTTTTTGAGCATTACATAAGCTGCGATTGCGAATGAAAGAAGGAAAAGGGGAATCTAAAGGCATTTAAGCACAAATAACCTTAACGTCAAAATGTAGATGTGGGTCTATATTTTCATTTTGAAATCTAGGGACTTAAACTTACTGCCGTTGTAAGGGGAAATAGGTAAACTGTAAAACAAATAGAAAGTATGTCTCGTACCTATTTGGACTATCACCAATCCACCATTGTTCTAGGAGCCTGTGCGTTCATTTTGAGAAGCCTAAGCATTTTGAGGGAAGCCTATGCGTTTCCGTTGACCAGTGTGATCAAGATGCTTGCCAAGTAACGACAAACGGTAATCACGAAGGACGGATTTGTCTTTATCATCCTCACAAGAATAATGGATTCATTTTCTTGTTCACCATTAATTACCGTTTTTATATTAAAGGCATCCAGAAGTTCCTGAATACGCTGAGATGCGACATACATATGACATTTTAACATTACAATGACGTCACGGATCGACGTGCTACCAGCGTGCGGCTGATTGTTTTTATGTTTCCCACA
This sequence comes from Loripinus fragilis, assembly GCA_964019695.1. NCBI lineage: Eukaryota > Metazoa > Mollusca > Bivalvia > Lucinida > Lucinidae > Loripinus > Loripinus fragilis. The sequence goes on along the minus strand of OZ026522.1, from coordinate 87,030,303 downwards.
AGTTGGTACAAGGTTTGTGAGACAGCATTTCCTCATGTAGGGAAAAACAGCGGAAATACCGATCTCGTGTGCGAGAAAGAAAAAATCCATGTCATGATAACATGGATAAGGTGAAGAACCTCAGTGTTTACGCCTCTTCAGCTCCTCCAATATTTCAGGGACATTTTGTACTTGGGGACCAGGAACTAGTTATATCAACATATCCCATGGGTCAAAAAGTGAGAGGAGCTCCGAGGCTGTTATTTGGCAATGGATGTATCTGATTTGATGATAATGCTGAAGTAAAATAAAATTCTCTCTAGCAGATGCAAAACTTAATTTTCTTCAAATATATAGTTTGCTACCAATCGCATTTATATTGCGTTTTTCTGGACCAAAAAGTACAAGTAGTGATTTCTAATTTGAACTGGGATGGGGTTTTCCAAAAAAATGGCAGCCATAAAACAACATGCAATAGTCCCCTTATTTATGTTTTGGCTTGATTTAAAGCACATGGTGATGCCCCACATGTGCTATGAGATGCAGAATAAACGGTCAAATACTAAGGTTTCACCATTGGGGTCTATGGGATAAATAATTAGTTCATGGTGGCCTATACCAAAAGTAGTTTGTTTACATTTGCAAGGTCATTTGTGTCACTTTTTATAGTACATTCATTTTTTCACTAAGAAACATTCCAGAGGAATCAAATGAAGTTTAAAGCTAAAATGAAATAATTCTGGCCCCAGCTTGTTTCCCAAAAGTAAAAAATGACAGTTTTTAGATTCTATGTGTTTTTAGGGAGGGGTGGGGGTGAATAAGTAATCACCCTGGATCATTTACAGTGGTTTTCTCTGTAAAAGCAAATATGTTTCAGCCAACCATATTAGAGGTTTTTATGTCAAATTGGACCTCATTTGTAGAAAAATGGTCATCGAATTCACTGATAATGTAAAAAATGTCGGCCAAAACAATGCCATTCACCATTCACCATTTTGACACCGGTGGGTTGTCAATTTTCCTTTAAATCCACTTTTTATACCCCGCCACTAAAGTATGGATCTGAAAAATGGTTTTTGACCTGTAGTTCATTTATATGGAATATCTGAATGAATCTTCACAGATATGTTGACCATCAAAGTTACATATTGTGGGTAAGGATCGTCACTCTTACCTTTCCAGATTGTGAGTATTCCATCCTTGATTGATCTGAGAATTGGTTTTTGACCTGTAGTTCATTTCATCCATCCGTGCTCACTGTTTCCGGTTGATAACTTGAGTATTTATGCACAGAATTTTTTCAAATTTTGCATACATAATGTTATTGGGGATGAGTGGTATGGGATTGTTAATGGGCAAAATCCGACCATTTTCGATGGAGTTACTGCCCTTTCTCCCTTTAAAAAATGGTTTCTGGCCGGTTATTCTTTTACTGTTTATGATATCTGAATGAAACTCCACAGATATGTTGAACAGCAAAGGTTACATATTACAACGAAGGACCGTCACTCTTACCTTTCCAGTTCATGAGTTATCTGCCCTTGATTAATCTGGAAAATGTTTTGACCTGTTGTTCCTTACTATATGAAATATCTGAATGAAACTTCACAGATATGTTGACAATCAAAGGTTACATATTGTGACTAAGGATCGTCACTCTTTCTTTTCCAGTTCATGAGTTATTCGCCCTTGATTGATCTGAAAAATGTTTTTGACCTGTAGTTCATTTACTATATGGAATATCTGAATGAAACTTCACAGATATGTTGACCATCAAAGGTTACATATTGTGACTAAGGATCGTCACTCTTACCTTTCCAGATTGTGAGTTATCCACCCTTGATTGATCTGAGAATTGTTTTTTGACGTGTAGTTCATTTACTATATGGAATATCTGAATGAAACTTCACAGATATGTTTAACATCAAAGGTTACATATTTTGAGTAAGGACCGTCACCCTTACCTTCTTACCTTTCCAGTATTTAAGTTATCCGCCCTTGATTAATCTGAAAAATGGTTTTTGACCTGTAATTCCTTTACTATATGGAATACTGGTATACAGATCACTAAAGTAACCTATCATGGACAGGGACAGCTACTCTGCCCATTCCTGTTCCTGAAATAAATGCCCTTGATGCCTTTGAACAATGAGTTTTTGATCTTTTGATAGTTAACAATATGGAATATCTTATTGAAACTTCAGAGGGAGGTTGCATATTGTGATCTATGGGGGAACTTGTGTTGCCTTGCCTGTTGAGTTATTGCCCCTTGATGTATCTGAAAACTTTTTTGATTTGCAGTTGGTATCCATCAGTCAATTTATATTCACTCTTCCATCTACATCTTGCTTCTGTTCAGTTAATTTGTTTACTTAAACGTTCATTCATTATATATCTCACAAAATAACTTTTGGTGCCCCCAGCAGTGGCGGGGTATTATGCAGTGCTTGCGGTGCTTTTATTGTGTAATATCTTGTTGTACTAAAGGGTAGTTTGTACTTCTGAGGTCAAAAACTGATATTCTTCGACTGATATTCTTTGACTGAACCCAACCCCAAAACAGACAAAAATATAATTTATTTGCTACTCAAGTGGTGGTAGACATTCTAAATTGGCTCTGTTGTCTACTGAAGTATGCATTATTACATCCTATGATGCATTTTAGTACCTATGAAGGTACATATTTCAAGTTTTGTATGAATAGTCATGCTAACAGAACACACTTGTCAACAGCATGATATTACTCACTAATTGTTTTCTCAAAGACGTGTCCACAGAGCCCTGACTCAATCTTTTTCTCGTACTGTCAAAACAAGTGGGATCAATGAATGTTTGTGAAAATGAAAGCTTATGTCAGAAGACCCTAAATACTAAGCTATGGGGTTTGATTTATAGAATTGAAGGAATTCGGTTCTAGCTATAGGGGACCGGGAACTAATTACATCAACATATCCAATGAGTCAAACACTGAGAGGAGCTCTGAGGCTGTTAATTGGTAATGGATGTATCTGATTGGATGATAATGCTGAAGTAAAAATATTTTTTCTCTCTAGCAGATGCAAAATTTAACTACTTCAAATTGACAACTCAAAAAAAGTTTTGCAACACTTATAGTTTTTGTTACCTTTCTTGGCATATAAAAAATGTGAATAAAACATAGACAAAAATTTCACAAATTTATTTTTCTTTCAATATCAAATTTCAATTTTTTTAAATCCATCACGTTTTAAGCGTACAGTAGAGGCACGACTGGGACAAGGGTCCTAACTGAAAATCACAAACCTATCCAAGAGACGTTGTATGCATTTTCACTACAGTTAGTACGAAGTATAGCCTCCTCTGGTGTTCACACACTCCTGACAGCGTTTTCGCATGGACCCAACACAACGACGGATGGTAGCTTGAGGAATGTTCTGCCACTCCTGTGCAAGACAATGTCTCAACTGAGGAATAGTCTGTGGAGGGTTATCGCGATAAGTCATGCGGCCCAGTTCATCCCAAAAGTTCTCTATAGGGTTGAGATCTAGCGAATCGGCTGGTCAGTCCATTCTGTTAATGGTATTCACCCGCATAAAATTATTAACAATGTGTCCACGGTGCGGTCTGGCGTTTTCGTCTTGGAACACTTCCCTCTGTCCAATCTGCCTCAGGAATGGTAGCACCGTAGGCCCCATGACCCCGTCAACATACAGTTGTGAGTTTAAATTTCCGGAAATGAACTGAAGTGGAGTGCGCCTGTGCATCGTGACAGCAGCCCATACCATTACTGACCCTCCTCCGTAACGGTCATGTTCTTTGACGTTGACCTCAGATTATCGTTCACCATGACATCTGTAAACGCACATCCGAAAGTCATTGAAGTAGAGGTTGAAACGAGATTCATCTGAAAATGCGACTCTAGACCACTGAAGCCCATTCCATCGCAAATGACGTCGGCACCAGTCCAAACGATGTATCCTGTGACGTTGAATCAGGACTACGCACAACAGGACGTTTTGCTCGCAATCCTGCAGCATGCAAACGGTTCCGAATCGTTTGATCAGACACAGTAACACCAGCAGCTGTTCGCAATTGTCCTTGAAGAGCTCGTGCTGTGATTGTACGGTTCCTGAGGGTTAGTGTCCGTATCAGGTTGTCTTGGCGGTGTGTGGTAGCTATAGGACGACCACTCCGCCTGCGGTCCTTAACAGAAACAGAATTGGTGGCATTAAACCGAATCATAAGCCTAGACATGGCGCTGTAGGCTACTCCAAAGATGGCAGCAACTCGTCGAGTTGACAGACCCGACTGAAGCATCCCAAGAGCACATGCTCGTTCATTAGAGGACAATGACGGCCTTCTACCCATGTCGACATAAGAACACCAATGCGACGCACACGTACAGTTTGCACTTGCCGAATCATTGCACGGGAAATCAAGGTATCATGCAATACATGAAAGTCGGAGATAGCGTGATGCAACGCTCTATTGGTTTTTGCGCTTGTTAATATCTGGGTCAAGATTTTCCAAATTTCTTTCAAGTTTACGTTGGCACTGATGTCAAATGACGCCAATTAAAGTTTCAAAAGTTGTGGGAAGAAAATGTCAGAAATCTCAAAATAAAGTAACAGTTTCCTGAAAGGAATAATGGTTATTTTAAAATTGTACGTTTTTAGAATCCTTACAAATATATGGTGTTGCAAAACTTTATTTGAGGAGCATATATAGTTTATACCAGATGCATTTATATAGTGTTTTTCTGGACCAAAATATAAAAATAGTGATTTCTAATTTGAACTGGAACAGGGTTTTCCAAAAATATGGCAGCCATCAAACAACATGCAATAGTTGAAAAAAAAGCGGGTGGAGGTTTTTTTCTTTCTTTTCCCCTTATTCATGTTTTGGCTTGAATTTAAGGCATATGGTGATGCCCCACATGCACTATGAGATGCAGAATAAACTCATATACTAGGGTTTCACCATTGGAGTCTATGGGATAGATAATTAGTTCACGGTGGCCACTTCTCTAATCCAAGCCCAATCCAAGCATATAAGAATCTATCATGAGTGTGAGGATGGGATAGAAAAATCAATCCCCAGGATCCCTGATTGGCATAACGAGGCCCTGCCGAGTGATGATAAATGGTGATCACAAGGGACAGATTTTTCTATCCGATCCTCACACAAAGTAAGGATTTTTTCTTGCTCACCACTAAATACCTCATTTTTATTGGAAAAACATGAAAAAGGCTTCCAAAAATTCAAGAGCGTGCAATGCGACATGGTGACGTCATTTTAACATTACAATGACATCACAGATCGACGTGCACCCAACGTGCGCTATTCGTTTTTTCCTTCCCACAGGCTGGCACGGGTGTATGAGATAAATATAATACATCATTGGTGTTCAGTGGATACAGGACAATCACAACCCGAGGGTCCACCACTCCAGTTGGAAGCAAGGCTTCTCTTTGATAGACAACGTTTTTATTCGGTTTGGCACCAAGCTGTATAGACAAGTAAATGAGATTTCTATCGGCACTAATTGTGCTCCCCTGGTTGCGGATATATTCCTGTTTTGTTATGAGAGGGGTTTTATGATGTCTCTTTCTGATGATAAGCAGGCTGATATTATTTATGCTTTTAACACTACATTCAGATATTTGGACGATATTTTAAACATTAACAATGTTTATTTCGACAATATCGTTAATCAAATACACCCTTCAGAGCTTAATTTAATAAAGCCAATACCTCTGATACCGAAGCCGCGTTTTTAGACTTGCATTTATCAATTTCTAAAGATATTGTTTCTACCAAAATTTATGATAAATGTGACGATTTTGATTTTGAAATCATCAATGTCCCATTTTAGATGGTAATGTTCCCCGCTTTACATCCTATGGAGTCTATATCTCTCAACCCATTCGTTTCGCTAGAGCATCTAGCCATGTTGCTGACTTCAACACTCGCAATAAATTGTTAACTCAGAAACTTCTTAAACAGGGTAATCGGTCTCAAAAACATCGCAAAACCTTTTCTAAATTTTATAGACGATACTATGATTTGATATCTTTAAAAATTCCAAGTTGGACTTAAATCTCTCGTGCGCAAAGGACTTTTGGAACCCCAATTATATAGTGATTTGATTTAAAGATTGAAGAAGATTGTTGGCTCTTATAATTTTTCAGCGCAGTTCATTAAAATAAATTCCCATTATAAAAAGAATGGCTATAACATTAATGTATTGCAGCAGACTGCGTGCTTGGTGGTAAACCCAATCACAGTTGGCAGCTTTGCTTTTCTCTTTAATTGCACGCCAATGGGTCCGACTTTAGACTCTATGAAGGTTCCGACTTAAAGACTTATCTATTGATTAGATGGTAGGGACCTGATGCTTTGGCTGTTGACAGGCCCACTGGGGTTTACCTGTTGGATTTCTTTTGCTCCGGTATTCAGTTTTATTTACTGTTGAGTCCTTATCTTTGCTTTATCTCCTTTTTATATCTTGATTTATATGTTCTAGGAGATGATGCATTGATATGTTAGGGGTCTTTCATGCATACCAAACATCTATGTGTATTGATCCACATCTAAGCTAAGGGTGAGGTTGGCGCCGTGAAACCGGTTTAAGCCCTCCAGTAAAATATTTTTACTGACCGGTCTAAGGCGATGCTTCTTTTGTGGATCATTTGTGCTATTTCTGTTGTGTATTTGCTATGCGTTCGTGCTCGTCTGTTTATTGTTGCCTTGTGGTCACCTGCTGGGAAACGACTGACCTCTTGGCTCTCGTTTGTGATGTCTTATCGTGAAATTGTTACTTTCCCATTGGTATCCTGGGTTAGGTGTTGTACTTGATTGTATCGATTCCTGATCTTTGCCCTCTTTCGTACTTTGCTGAGATTCCTATGAAACGGTGTACCTAAGGGTTTGGATTTTTTTCTGGAACGACTGAACAGTACTGATTGATTGTTTTTCTCAAATACCATTCAGCAAAGTACTGTATACTATTGCTGATGACGTCACTGTATTAATGTTAACAATCAATGACGCGCACTGTATAAAGTCGGCTTGAAACAGCACTTGAAGAGCACTTTAAACAATGAACAAATGCATCAAATGGATTAACAAGAACTACCATATCAGCAACAGTAAGTAAGTTTGTTGAGGAAACCCAGTTTCTTTTTTAAATTGGCAAGACTCCCCAGTCCAGTGCTGTCAGTCAGTCATTGCCCAACACGTCGAAACATGTCAATCGCAATGCATTTAACATGTACAAAGCCTTGAATTAATATTAAAAGTAAAAGTGGTCAGGTTAAGTTTATACCAAGTTTGCCTGCCTACTTTAATCATTGAAATTTGAACATTGAAAATTTTCCTGAATGCCTTAACGTGATCACCCATTCAACTTTCTTTTCCAAAAGAAATGTCACGTGTTGGTTATCTTGCATTAGCAACCAGCCTTGTGTGGCTTATCTCGTATTAGTTACGCTTATCTCACATTGGTAGCGATGTGGGACAGATTTGTCCAACAGCGAGCTAAAATAGGGATCATTCAATCTTGTATGCGTTGGGATGTGAGAAAGAATTATCTCACATATGTAGAAACAATGGAAATCCTGATCTGGTGTGCAAGACTAAGGTTTCCCACACATATGCTAGACTAGCTACTAGTCTGATATTTACTTTTTTAATAAATGATAATTTTATTTTAAAATAATTATTTCTTTATTCTTTTCATTTCCTTTCTAAGCAAGATTTGTGATTAGGTGAGTGGTAAAAAGTTGAGCTGTATTGACTAGATAGGGTCAAACTAATCCAAAATGATTTGACAGAAACTGTCACTAGATGACATACCTTCTAAAGATTGTTGAACCGTTCATACATACATTGTATGGGGTTGCATTCTCATAAGGACTATATAATAAAACTTAATCTTCGTTGAATCGAAATTATTGAAACAAATGTCGCAAAAAATGTCGCAAGGCTATCGACATTGCGAAAATATCTACAATAAAAAAAGAACGTGTTCTACGGTTTCTAATAAATACTGATCATAAAGCGGTTTTGCTTAAATGATCTTATGAAACACTAGGCCCCAACCCTTTGCTTGTCAAGAAGGGTTCATGACACAAGGGCCACCTTAAGTTTTAAGCTTATAGCTATACTACTCATCATCCTCTATCAGCTGACCTAATTTGAACTACAATAAACAATAATTACACCTAGTAATCAGCTGACAAAGTTTGAAGCTGCTAGCTATAAAATTTTTCGAGATACATGTATCTTTATTAGAGTTTTATATGCCGAAATTTACAAAGGGCAATAACTTGAAAAAATAAAACAACTTTTTTTAAATGTTTCACCAGGTAATCTACTCATTATCTTCTACCAACTGACCATGTTTGAAGTTGCTAGCTATAACAATTTTTGAAATCTCTTGATTACAAGTTGCCAATGCCCAAATTTGCAAAGAGAAATAACTCAAAAAAGTAAAATATATATTTTTTTTTTAATTTTGACCAGGTAATCTACGCATTATCCTCTATTCACTGACAAAGGTTTAAGCTAGTAATTTCAATGGTTTTTGTGATATCTTGACTACGTTTTCAGTGCCAAAACTTGCAAAGGACAATAGCTATAAAAAATAAAATAACATTTTTTTTTTTAATTTTCACTAGGTAATCTACTTAGCATCTTCTGTCAAATGACCATGTTTGAAGCTGCTAGCTATAATTATTTTCGAGATATCTTGCTTACAAGTTTGAAACGCCAAAATTTGCAAAGGACAATAACTCGAAAAAAATGAAATAACATTTTTTTTTAAATTTCACCAGTTTATTTTCTTAATATCTTCTATCAGCTGACAAAGTTTGAATCTTCTTGCTGTAAAAGGTTTTGAGATATCTTGATTACAAGTTTTCAATGCCAAAATTTACAGAGGGAAATTACTCCAACAAATAAAATATTTTTGATTAACCAGGTTATCTACTCATTATCTTCTATTACCTGACTAAGTTTGAAGCTTATAGCTGTTATTGTTTTTGAGATAGCTTGATTACAAAATACCATTATGACCCTTTAAAAGGGACATGACTCCACAAAGGCTCCACAAAGGGAGATCATCTAGATTTTAAAAAAAATACGTGTCGATTATTTTTTGATGAGGAATCCATGTATGAAATTTCAAAACTGCATCTTAATAAATTTTGAGCGGACGCACGGACAGAATGACGGACGGACGGAAGGACGAACACGGCCAATTAATATGCCACTTCAACTTTTCCCAATAGAGGGGCATAAAACAGATTGAACTGTATCAATAAGATATCTAGACGTAAACGCAATGCCATCAGGTACTTATCAGACTACACAGAACCGATTTATCATAGTCTTAATTGAGCAAACAGTGTAGACCCAGATGAGATTGCCCATATTAGCCATCTTATCTGGATGGACACATTTTGCTTACTCATTTTTTTTTTTTCACAGTCTCTATTTTTACAAATTTGCTTACGGATGTGTCCAACATTCCCTTATTTAAATAAAACACAATGTACTCTTCTTCAATTAAAAGTCGCGCTGTCCTCCGAAGCCGAAAGCCGTCTGCACTGCTTACACAGCATTCTAAAGCCTCTGCGGCAACGGCATGGACCAATATCAGACTGCTTCAAATGAATAAGTCTAGTGAGTGTTTATACTCTTGAAAGAAAACAGCATGGGATTTTCGGATATTTTTCCAGCGAGGAAAGTTAATCCTATTCATGCTACGAAACAATGCATATTAAAGTGCAGTGTGTCTTAGTCGTCTGCTGCATCCATTTGCTAAAACCACAGACTTATTTCAGCAAACAGACAAACGCTATAAACCCTGATCAGACAGCTCATAGAGAAGTAGCAGTATGATTTGGTTCCACACTGTTTGTTACACTTACTTTTTTAAAAGACCAGCAGATGACACACAACAGTCGATATGTGGTAGTGATTAGCAGCTATAGAGTTACACCCCATATACTATTAACTGTTAGATCACCACAGTGTTTCAAATGGAAGTTTCCGTCAAAATCAGCATGAAATGTCAAAAGTATCCAGAAATGTCAAAGACAGGAACTAGAATTGATGATACCACGCCGGCTTAATACGTTCAAACACACCAGAAAACCAAGGTACATTTGTAGGCAGGGTTTAACCCTTAAAAGCGCCAAGAAAATAATGCATCTGAAATTGTCGTCTGCTGAAGTCGTCTGCTGCAAATAATTGCCTTACATTACTGACGACGAATTAAGTATAGAAGCAAACAGCGTGGACCCAGAACAGACTGATCCTATAGGAGCAGTCTGATCTGGGTCCACACTGTTTGCCATATAGGCTTCTAAAACAATTCAGCAGACGAGAAAAGCAGACGACTTTTATTGCGATTGGAACTCGCGGATTGCCGCGCGAGAAGAAAACCTTTCTGCGGGGTTTGCAACCATTTATGACTCAACCCAGCAAGATGAGCCACCAAGACTAGCTGGCCATGGACTAATGAAACATCGCTTGAAACAAGTTAGCGATATTATATACTCATGTCCAATGAAAACGCACCAACTACAAAAATGACAATATCTTTTTAACGACTTAACATTTTATTTTTGCTATTGCGTCTTATTGTACTGTAGCAATTCTGTAAGTTACTGATAGGTCATTAAAACCGAATGATTACTGATGACACGCGCTGGAACCATTCAACAAAACAACCGTCAAAACAGAAAGTCACAGAACCAGCCATCGAATGTGTCATAATTTTCAAAAGCATTATTTTCGCATTTTTCTTTGTAGACATTGCAAAGAATCTTTAAATTGATAGCCAGAATAGTCATCTTGCCTTTAAAGCGGCTACAACGTCACAACGTGACGTCACTAGCATAATTTTAACTAGGCGTAAAATCGAGACATTCAAGGAATCCTTCTTTTACTGATGCAAAATTACGACGAGGTCGTAGCAAGAAGACTTCTTGCTCGTGTAGCGGGTCGCTAACATCGACGGAGCGTAGGTATCAACGTTTTTTGATAAACGTCAATCTCTAAAAGTTCGTATACACAGACATAAGAGTATCTGTGTTTAACTTAATGTTAGATAATACTCGCACTAGCAGATAAACACAAATTGTAGAAGATTTAAAACGCTAGCGTTGCAAACAATGGCTGGCGACGCGTTCAAAGTTGACGTCAATGATGCAACGTCAAAATTTTAGAGGATTTGTATGACATTTTGCATGTGTGTGAATTTGTACGACGAAATTAAGCATTGTGTAGAACACTAAGACTCTAGAAATCGCAATTAAACATTTAACGTCAATTTTTGTCGGACCACTCCATATTTAAGCTAACATAGTGACATTGTTCGCGTTAGTGTAGCGTGAGCTGTTGCGTCACAACTGTCAAAGTTGTGGCGAAACGATAGGGGATCTACTGGCAAACAGAAAACATTTAAACGAGATTTTGGGGTATTTTTGTATACGTCCATAATGCGATTAACGCAATTTTGAGGCTGACGTTACGTCATGCGTTAACGGAGCCACTAGAATTGAAAATTTTGTGCGAAAACATCGCATTTGTCCTAAATAATAATTATAAATAACACAATTTTGCAAAGCTTTTGATAGGCCACAAATATGCGCACCGGAAGAGTGGTGCGTTTTCATTGGACATGAGTATAGTTAATATACTTTTCAGAGAGCAAACAAAAAGCGCGCTGATAAGGATACACAGATGCGCAGGCTGGTTTGAGGTTTGGAGTTCGCATGTAACAAAATTAGTTTTTCGCACCAGGGTACAATAATGCTTTGAATCCTTTTAAAACAATGTCAATTTGAAGATATGTCTAAATTTTCTCATTGAACGGCAAACAGTGTACACATTGGCCAAATTGCATAGTGATCTAAGTCTAAATTTATTGATCAAATTTATATACGCGTACATGTATCTGGTAAAAGTACATTGATTCAGTGGATAGAGTGGACGACTGGAGACCAAGGTCCCTGGTTCGATCCTGAATTGAAACATTGTGCTGTGTTCTGGAACAAGACGGATTGTCCTCGTAGATTAATACTACCCCCGAAAACCCCGTCCTATGATGACGACAACTAGCACTGGACGTTATGCTAGAAACCCTTTAGACCTCTGGCTGCACTGGCTACGTCAGCAAGCGCATATAAAGGAGGATATGCGATAAGTACCAAAATCTCACGTGTGGATCCGAATGCTTACCGTGTGACTGAGCAACAACTATTCCTAACACAACAACCAGAAACATCACGGTGGAAAACTTCATCTTGATTCAATCAGGCAGTATGACGCTTTAGGCCAGTCCAGGTAAATCAAATATGAGCCTGACCCGTACAAAATTCGAACAGAAATAAATCATACAGCATTGAATAGGGAAAACACTCAGCTATTACAGAAAAAAAGTCCCAGAAAAAAAATTGGGTCGAATTTTTTATTTTGGGGTTTAAAGTTGCTTTTTCGTTACTTTTTGGCAAATTTTGAAAATTCTTTAAAAATATGCTATTTTAACAAAATAGGAATTCAACAAATTAATTAATTGAGCAGTAGGTACTTTTTCTACGTATATATATGATGAAAGTTATAAATAGGTCGATACTATTGGATTATACACGTCATTTCCGTACTGAAATAGCCATTTAAGAGCATTGGGGATTAACAGTTAAAGCGTGCTAATAGCAAGAGTATGGAATGCTAGTGCAATATTGAAATGATGTCAATGAATATAGAATAACCTTGCCACATAGAAAAGTATTCTCATACAATAAAACCAGCAAATGACAAATTTTGAGTCCATGTCGAAACTGCATTGCAAACACGCTTAAGAGCAAAAAGCAGAGCAACTCAATAACAGCATTTATCATTTATCAATGTCGTACCTGAAGCATTTTATAGAATACACACTTAGATTGAGATATGTGGTTACTCCCGCAGGGGGCAAAGTCCTGGCGAAATATGGTATAGAGCATTCCACGGGGCTAAAATTAGCTCCAATGACACAAAATGAATACTGTATGCTTCATTTTTTCCTTCCAAAATTCAAAGTTAGTAGCTAGAGACTCTTTAGTCACGGGAACGAGTTGTTCGCACTTTTGTTTATTGACACACATAGACACACACCTGATTGTTGGCACATGATACTGAGGGAGCGCAGTGGCTCAGTGGTAGAGTGCTTGACTCGGGACCAAAGGGCCGTGGGTTCGAGCCTCACTGGCGTCACTGCGTTGTGTCCTGGAGCAAGAACATTAATCCTAGCTTAGTACTGGTTCAACCCAGGAAGACCCGTCCCTTTAAAACTGAAAGATTGTTGATCGGATGTAAAGAATCAAATCAAACAAACAAAAACACATGATACTGAATGTGAACCTGAGTAATACGCAAAAACACGCAAAAATAAAAAAAATGAAAGATTTATATTATTAACAATGCTGTACATGTGGAACATTATGGATAATTTGATACAGTCCTAGGTGACTTATTAAGGAAAAGTTACAGCTAAGATACGGCCATATATCAGATTGAACATTCAACAGCAATCAAATATCACAAGTAAGGTGAATATGGAGAGTCAAAATTGTGTATTTTGTGAGAAATCACTTGAAGAGTGTAACACAGTAAAACTATACCAAAAGGAAAGTGATACTATCAATCAAACAAGCGAGAAAAGAAGTGATAGTATTAAAGTGAAAGAAGGAGTTTAAGTCCATAAAGAATGCAAGAGGACATACACAAAAGAATATAGTATGCTAATAAACAAAAAGGTAACTTAATCTGATAAAGTAAGTCTTAGTTTGAGATCAGGATTTGCAGTCTTCTGCTATGATACTAAGTGTTTTTTGCTGCAAAACTATTCAAGAAGGTATGTTCAAAGCAGAGTCAGAAAGGTCTTGCATACAAAGTAAAATCCGATTCCTTCCAGCAAGAAGTAGAGCAAATTGATAAGAGACGAAATACACTTTGGCAAATGAGGTCCTTGCTGGTATAGAGTACTCAAGAGACTCGATGGCCTCTAACAGCGTATACCACCAATGTTGTAGCATTGCTTTTAGATTGGGAAATACCTAAATGAAAATTGTTATGAACCACTTGCGAAGAAGAAAAAAACTGTATCTGGTCGACTGTTTCATATTAAACGAGAAGATGCCTTTTTGCAAGCTGTAAATTATTTACAGGAAAATGACAAGGAAGAACTTACAATCCAAGATTTAATAACAAAAATGGACCAGTTTTGCGAAAACCCATTTAGTTTCAAACACATGAAAAGGAGATCACTTGATTATTTTGGTGAAATAGTTATAATTACTGAAATGAAGGGAAGCCAAACATAATCATTCTTAGAAGCATTGCTTCTAACATATTTCAGAAATGCTACAGTTTGCCTCAAACAGAAGGCCCTGAAAAACAAAAGTTTAGAGTTATTGAAACTGCAGCAATGCTGATACAGACTGATATCTATAGAGACTAGAAAAGATACACACCCCTCTGCTGAAGATATATAGACTTCTGAAAAACGTTAAGCTTATTTGTCAGAGTCTTGATAAGCAGTGAGATCAAGAGCTGTCATTGCCTCCCTTCAAATATGTCTTGGTATGCAACTGCACATAGAATTTGGTGCAAGATTTTTAAAATGCTGCTGGTTTACAACCTCTTGAGACTCCTTGCTTAATGCAGGATCAATTTATGGCAGACAATATAGATCACAATACACAAACTCTTGATGGTCTAAATACATTCCATGGTATGGGGATGATAAAAGCTGTCACTCCTGGTATTAAATGTACATCAATAATAATTCCCTGTGTAGAAGTAACAGCTGGGGATGTTGCAGCAGTTGCCAAAGTTGGCATTCACTTTTTCAAGAATGTTGAAAGGCTCAATATTGAATATGAAAAACTTACAGCAATTAGCAAAGATGATAATTCTAGGAACACTCATATACTTTGGAAGTTATCATGCCTGCTTTACCCTACAGCTCCAGCCTTGAATGGTCCTATATAACTTCATCATGGGGAATATCCTTGTCAATTTCAATAAATGGTCTGCCAATGATAGACATGGATCCTACAAATGCATCGTGTATATATTCGACGCTACACTTTGTTGCAGACCAGGTCAAGAAATATGGAGTGACACCTGTTTTAACA
This sequence comes from Loripinus fragilis, assembly GCA_964019695.1. Classification (NCBI taxonomy): domain Eukaryota; kingdom Metazoa; phylum Mollusca; class Bivalvia; order Lucinida; family Lucinidae; genus Loripinus; species Loripinus fragilis. Next base: position 87,015,154 of record OZ026522.1, on the reverse strand, counting down.
TTTGATCAACCCCTTTGGATGAAGGCACAACACATTTTAGATGCTGATCCCTCTACTAGCAGAATTTAGAACATTGTTTTACGTCCTGGGGAATTATACATCAAAATGAGTTATCTTGGAAGCATTGGGCATACATACATACATATCAAGATATAACAAGGAGACAAAGCAAACATAAGGACCTTTTTCAACAGGAATAATCATCATACTGATTGCATCAATCTAACAATGAAGCTTTTCAAGCAAATAGTGAATAACACTGTTATTATGCACGGTTGCAGAAGGCTGTGTTGCTTAGTTTATACTACCATGATTAGATGAGCGCTAGAGACATGACTTCACCAGTTTGCATAAAAAGCACCGCCAAATTTTCCAGCAGACGACATTTTTAAGCTTGGTTGCTTCATTTAGCCACGAAATATGACTTGATAATACATCAAGTCACCTGCTGACAGACGATTCACATGTACATGTATATGCCCAACCTGAATTTCTTTGAATTCAAGAAAGCTATCACAAAACTTGCCATAGGAATATATTGTAAATTTATGAGTCAATAGTTGGAACAGGGTGCTTACCCATGTTAAAACATTAAATCATGTCTGTAGAAGGTAGCCTGGAGGATAATACTGAATTATAAACAGATTGACCTTACTGAAAACTGTCACAGATCGCGCTGACACAATTGTTAACCCTTACTATACTGAATACACACAACACTCCTACCCACACGTTTATCTATTTCGTTTGCAAAATACTACTTATTATTGAACATTTAAAAACAGAATGCAACACAATGTGGATCCTGATCAGCTGGCTTAGAAGCAAGCGGATCTGAATCTTCTCTGTTTTTAAAGCAGGATATCTATGGGCTCACACTGAAAAGGAATCATCAGAAACATATCTAACGTCGCTTTAGATCTATGACCCAATAGTCCAAAATGACCATCATACCGAGATATTGGCAGCACTTCAAAGTATACAGTAGCAATTTCAAACAATAACACAAAAGCTCTCTGGGATTTGATTAATAATTCAAAAGATGAATGTATGGATAATTCTGATGACCTTAGAGTGTCGTCAACTTCAAAAGTTTAACTTTAAAAGTAAGTAAAGGTGCAAAGAGCCTTAATTCAATGGAGCCCTCAGAATTTCTTCAGCTAAGTCATTCCTTGGGCAATCAAAGTCCATAGAAATTCCAGAAAGCTGTGCCTTCGAGCAAGGATTTTCATTTAATGAAATAAGTGCAGCTTGCCACGAGTTGAAAAACAATAAAGGTGGAGGTGCTGATGGATTGTTGAATGAGATGCTAAAATATGGTCAATGTGTTTTGCTTCCATGTTTTCAGCGCCTTTTTATCTATATTCTAAATTCAAACAAATACCAAAAGCTGTGGTCGCATGGTCTTATTCTCCCCCAAGATCCTTGTAATTATAGCGACATTGCTATAAGAAGTTGCCTGGCAAAGCTATTCAATAGCCTTATAAATGAATAAAATATTAACAAGATTCCTAACCGAAAATGGCATTATATGTTGTGAGCAAATCGGGTTTGTCATGGTTCTCGAAATAGTGATCATATCGTTAAACTAAACAAGAAAATTATAACAGTCACGCTATAAAATATGTTATTAGGGGCGGTTTGTAGAAGTTTACGATTGGTAGAAGGTATTAAAGCAGAATGGTTTGAAAATGAATGGCTCTAATAATTTTTCAGCGCAGTTCATTAAAATAATTTCCCATTATAAAAAGATTGGCTATAACATTAATGTATTGCAACAGACTGCATGCTTGGTAGTCAACCCAATCACAGTTGGCAACTTTGCTTTTCCTCTTTAATTGCACGCCGGTGGGCCGGACTTCAGACTCTATGATGGTTCCGACTTAAAGACTTATCTATTAATGAGATGGTAGGGGCCTGATGCTTTGGCTGTTTGTCGGGCCCACCGGGGTTTACCTGTTGGATTTCTTTTGCTCCGGTATTCAGTTTAATTTACTGTTGAGTCCTTATCCTTGCTTTATCTCCTTGTTATATCTTGATTTATATGTTTTAGGAGATGATGCATTGATAAGTTAGGGGTCTTTCATGCAAACCAAATATCTATGTGTCTTGATCCACATCTGAATTAAGGGTGAGGTTGGCGCCGTTAAACCGGTTTAAGCCCTCCAGTAAAATATTTTACTGACCGTTCCAAGGTCGTACTTCTTTTGTGGATCTTTTATGTTTTTGTTCTGTCTTGTGTTTGCTATGTTTTGTGCGCGTCTGTTTATATGTGCTTCGTGGTCACCTGCTGGGAAAGGGCTGACCTCTTGGCTCTCGTTTGTGGTGTCTTCTGTGAGTTTGTCACTTTCCCATTGGTATCCTGGGTCAGGTGTGGTACTTGATTGTATCGATTCCTGATCTTTGCAACCTTACTTACTTTGAGTAAAAGGAAATGAACATGCTTGGCAATGTCATCGAATTATCAAACATTTGCAAATAACATTAAGTTTCTGTCCAGAACATATTTAAATGAAGAGTTTGGAACATATTTAATTCGCAGTAAAGTAAAAAAAAGCCTCCCTCTCATTTGCCTTAGCGATATGGACTTGTCTGACTTTTGATGCATTACATTACAAAATCAAACTATACCAGTGCTTAGTATTAACAGCATAGTATTTATGTTATATATTTCTTCTGTTTGTGTGTCCTGCCAACAAGACATATATTTAGGCTTCATCATTAAGCATACAGTTTTATACATCTCGCAATCGGTTGTGTGTCACCAAAAACAGCTTTGAAAACAATCCCTTTGATACATACATAGCGACAGGAGGCCTAGGTTTAAACATGGAAAGGCAAGGAGCCATAGAGTAAAATGTATTGAGAGTTGTTTTCGGCGTATTTATTTGCTTGTTATTTATTTATTTATTTATTTATTTATTTATTTATTTATTTATTATTATCTTATAAGTGAAATTCATAGTTCCTTCTCTAAGAGATAAGAAGTTGACCTCTCTGAGACTGGGCAATGATCTTAGAGAAACTAAAAGACATCACTCCAAAAATACCACTCCACTCCATGCTCCACTACACTCCATGTTTTACAAATGCATACAAATGCATGACACGAAGACACAGACTTCTTATAAAAATCAGCAGTGGGTCGCATTTGTTTTGCTTAGACTTCCCATGGGGAAAATTTCTTTAAAAAAGTACCTCTTTTATAAAAAATCAATACTTGTTTACTACAGTCTTTTACCATAATCAATGCGGTGAAAAATCTCAACTTTTCAAGTTGGAAGTTTGTGACTTCTTGATTTATATGTTCTTGAAGATGATGCATTAATAAGGGTCTTTTATGCAAACCAAACATCTATGTGCCTTGATCCAAATCTCAACTAAGTGTGAGGTTGGCGGGCCATGCAACCGGTTTTTAAAAGCGCCCCAGCAAAATATTTTTTTTACTGTTCCAAGGCGGTACTTCTTGTGTGGATCATTTGTGTTATTTATATTATGTGTTTGTGTCTTGATCCACATCTGAACTAAGGTTGAGGGTGGGGCGCCGTGAAACAGGTTTAAGCCCTCCATTCAAATATTATTGCTGACTTTTTTAAGGCGGTGCTTATTTCATGGATCATTTATGTTATTTCTGTCTTGTTTTGTTATGCTTTCATGCGCGTCTGTTTATTGATGCCTTGTGGTCATCTGCTGCTATAGGGCTGACCTATTGGCTTTTGTATGTGATGTCTAATTGTGAAGATGGCACTTTCTCATTGGTATCCTGGGTCAGGTGTGGTGCTTAATTGATTCCTGATCTTTGCCCTTTTTCTTACTTTCTAAAATACTATCCCACAGGCTATTCCCTTATTTTATAAGCACATGGATCAAACTCCAGTCATGCATTTGTATGACGGTGATGTTTACGCATTAACCTTTTGTTTCGCCATTGACAGGGGACAAACCAATCGAATGACCTATTTTCCCCATTTTGCCAAAACCCGTAAATGATTAGGCTCATCTTTCTTATGTTATCTTCTTTGCTTATTTATGTTCTACCTGTAGGCCTACTGTCCATGCTGTTTGTTTTTTGTTTGCTTATGTATTCATTTCATTTTCTTGAATGAAAAGTTCGATTCTGTTTCATCGGGGCACCAAACAATTCAATCTCGCCCACAGATAAATATACAATAAAAGACGTTACACAATGATTGACAGAATTGTGATTACAATAGGGGACTATAGAATATTATTTGGGAATTTCGTAGTCTGTGAATACTGTCTTTGAATTAGCATTTATTAGCAAGTATTTGCACATCTCCAAAAGATTCTATTTAAGCTTTATTGACCTAAGGAAAGCTTTCGATAATGTGCTGCATCCTGCATTAACTATTCAGCTTGTCTCTTGTGGTTTAGGAGGTAAAGTATTGTCTGTAATAGAGGCTTTGTACCCCCAATTGATCTTCAGGTTATCTGTAATTCTTGTGGTTTAACAGAAGTACTTCCGTCTCAGCTTGGTGTTTTTCAGAGTGAAAACCTCAGTCCAAACCTGGTTAATATATTTGTCAATGAGGACTCGAACGACTCGGACATAGTCAGAGATGACGACAAACTGTTTTGATGAAACATGCATGCCAGTTTTATTAGGTGAGCACAGAATTAGCTGTTTATTATATGCTGATTACCTTATTATTTTACTAGAGTAAGCATTTGGTCTACAGAAATGTCTTAATGTTGTTGGTAAATTTTGCTCTACGTAGGGTCTCGAAATAATTTACAATACCTCAAAAGTCATGGATTACAGTAAATCAGGTAAACTTTTTGATTGTCTTTTACCATAAACAACATTGAGTTAGAATGTGTCCGGGAATGCACATATTTGGGTATAATCTTAAGCTGAAACGGCTCATTAACAAAAGCTTTAAATGATTCATTTTACATGGGTCAAAATGACTAAAAGTTTGTTTAAAAATACTAATTGTAGTGCTGACCAACTTCTTTTCGTGTTTAATACACAGTGAAAGTAAGTAAGGGTGCAAAGATCAGGAATCGATACAATCAAGTACCACACCTGACCCAGGTAACAATGGGAAAGTGACAAACTCACAGTTAGACACCACAAACAACAGCCAAGAGGTCAACCCTTTCCCAGCAGGTGACCACAAGGCACATATTCACAGACGCACACAAAGACATAGCAAACACATGACAGAAAAAAAACCCATAAAAGATCCACAAAAGAAGCAGCGCCTTGGAACGGTAAGTAAAATATTTTACTGGAGGGCTTAAACCGGTTTCAAAGTGCGCAAACCTCACCCTTAATTCAGATGTCGATCAAGACACACAGATATTTGGTTTGCATGAAAGACCCCTAACTTATCAATGCATCATCTCCTAGAACATATAAATCTAGATATAACAAGAAGATAAAGCAAATATAAGGATTCAACAGTAAATGAAACTGAATATCAAAGCAAAAGAAATCCAACAGGTAAACCCTGTTGGGCATGACAAACAGTCAAAGCATCAGGCCCCAACCATCTCATCAATAGATAAGTCTTTAAGTCGGAATGGTCATAGAGTCTGAAGTCTGACCCACCAGCATGCCATTAAAGAGGAAACCAAAGTTGCCAACCATGATAGGGTTGACCACCAAGCATGCCGTCTGTTGCAATACATTAATGTTATAGGTAATATTTTTATAATGGGAAATTATTTTAATGAACTGCGCTAAAAAATTATTAGAGTCAACAATCTTCTTCAATTTATACACCAAGTCACCATAGAATTAAGGTTCCTCAAGTCCTTAGCGCAAGAGAGATTTAAGTAAGTAAGGTTGCAAAGATCAGGAATCGATACAATCAAGTACCACACCTGACCCAGGATACCAATGGGAAAGTGACAAACTCACAGAAGACACCACAAACGAGAGCCAAGAGGTCAGCCAAGAGGTCCAACTTGGAATTTAGATATCAAATCATAGTATTGTCTATAAAATTTAGAAAAGGTTTTGCGAAGTTTATGATACCGATAGCCTTGTTTAAGAAGTTTCTGAGTTAACAATTCATTGTGAGTGTTGAAATCAGTAACATAGCTAGATACTCTAGCAAAACGAATTTATTGAGTGATATAGACTCCATGGGATGTAGAGCGAGGAACATCACCATCTAAAATTAGGAATTGACAATTTCAAAATCAAAGTAGTCACATTTATCATAAATTATGGTGGAAACAATATCAACAGAAATTGACAAATGCAAGTCTAAAATGCGGCTTCGGTATCAGAGGTATTGGCTTTATTAAGTTGGAGCTCTGTAAGGGTATATTCGACTTACCACATTGTCAAAATAAACATTATAAATGTTTAAAATATCGTCCAAATATCTGGATGTAGTGTTAAACGCATCAATAACAACAGCCTGCTTATCATCAGAAAGAGACATCATAAAAGTAAGTAAGGGTGCAAATATCAGGAATCGATACAATCAAGTACAACACCTGACCCAGGATACCAATGGGAAAGTGACAAACTCACAGTTAGACACCACAAACTAGAGCCAAGAGGTCAGCCCTTTCCCAACAGGTGACCACAAAGCACATATATACAGACGCGCACAAAGACATGGCAAACACAGGACAGAACAAAAGCATAAAAGATCCACAAAAGAAATACCGCCTTGGAACAGTCAGTAAAGTCCCTCTCATAACAAAACAGGAATAAATCGGCAACCAGGGGAGCCCAATTAGTGCCCATATGAATCCCAACTATTTGTCTATACAGCTTGGTGCCAAATCGAATAAGAATGTTTTCCAACAAAACGGTCAGCGCATCACATACATTTTGACAGGACCATGCATGATATTTTTTAGGGTTTTTTTTTCTGAAGTAAAAAATGCATTTATGTCATTACATGCATGGGAAGGAGAGCCTTCTCTCTTGAAGGTTCTTTCAATAAGATCAATAAGTTTATCTTTTATTAAGCTATGAGGTAAAGTAGTGTAAAGAGTAGAAAAATCATAAGTAGACAAACTGGTCACATTGAAATCCCTAGTTTTAAGTTAATCTAAAATTTCACCTAAATTTTTAATAAACCAAAAAAGGTTTTTGTCAGATCTCTCATATACCTTTTCCAGAACTTGATAACATGTTTTAACAGATGTAAGACATGAGGCTCACAATTTAGAAAGTTCTGTTGTCGTACAAGAACTAGAATTAGCAATGAATCTTGCTTTATAGTTTTTTTTTGTTGAGTTTAGGTAACCAGTACAACGTAGGAACTTTGTCTTGATTTTCTTAAGCTTTGACACCACAATGAAGGGCTGTATGACAACCATGCCCATCGACAATCACCCTCTCACTCAAAGAAGACTGTAGTTTATAGGCATTAGTGTCAACAAGCTCACGATTAAGAGTATTAAAATAATACAATCGTCAAATAACCACAACATTGTTAGTAGCTTTATCTGCTGGAACCAAAATATAGTTAATATGAAAATCCATGATACCTCGTTTAAGGTGACGAAAAGAAGATTTAGGTTTAGGAGGTAAAAGATGTGTATTACAAGAGTAAAATGAAATACGGGTATCAATAATTTTAGAAATGTCAATCTTCCATTCCTTCAGTGCAACAAGTTCAGCATTTTCCCTTTTGCACCAACGATTAGTAAAGTCATAAAATCAGTAAAATCAATATATGGACTCAGGAAATGTTGAACGAACATAAAACCTTATAAGAAGTGCTGCTTTATATAATTTGTTTGCTCTAACATAACGAGTATTAGCATCTAGCTCTGAATTATGTAAAACTGAGATAGGCACGAAACTTAAAAATGAAAATAAGTCATGTCAACCATGATTATTTAAAGCTATAGAAAGATCCTTTAGAGAAGTATTTAAGCGTTTTACAGTACGAAATTTGCGGTTAATGTTGTCTTTTTTACGTTTATCATGAGATCTACTTTTACGTTTTTTACATTCCAAAACAGAAAAGCCTGTTTTAATGTATGGTACAGAAGTGTGTTTGTGTTATTAAATAGTAATAGGTCAATATGCAAGTCAACGGAGAAAACTTTGCGCGATATATACGTTGATTCACCTTTAGAAAAAAAGAATATTCACATGTATAAATATGTGCTAGGAGTTGGTAGGAGAATATCTAATGGTGAGCTCGGTCGCTATCCCTTGTATATTGATATAGTATTGGCCATTATTAAGTACCGGTTGTGCATTATTAAAGACTCTGAAACGGATACATTGGTAATGGATGCATTGCAGGATGATAATGATATATTTCAAACCAGAAAAAATGTTGGCTGAGTTGTGTATACCTTCTATTTCAAGGATTATATACTCTAAAGATTTTTCAATAAATGCCAATCTATGACAGGACGGCACCAAACGGATCATAAAGCGTCTTTACAGCTATAATTTGTTAATTAATGGTCTTAAGGAGTGCATAAAAGTGAAAAGTTGAGAAGGTATCGGAATTTAAAGCAACATTTATGTTTCAGAACTATCTAACACATGTTTCCAATAATTCGTCGCAGTCAACAATATTTCAGTTTTGTCGGGATGGGTCTTCCTGGGTTGAACCAGTACTATGCAAGGGTAAATGTGTCATGCTCAAGAACACAACACGGTGACGCTGGTGAGTCTTCAAACCGCCGCCCCTCAGTCTCCAGTCAAGCACTCTGCCACTGAACCACTGTGCTCCCTTTTCCAATGATTTGGATCGTAACAATTTGACTCATTTGAGAACAAGCTGTCATAAAATCTTTATTGAGTATGGTAGATATACTAACCCAAAAGAGGCGTTGTACAAAATGTAAACTAGCCACTAGCCTAATATTATATTCTTTTTAATGCATTATGATTTTATTTTAAAATAATTATTTAATTTAATCTCTTCCTTTCCTCTTTGATAGCAAGATTTGTGATAAGTTAAGGATGTCAAAGAAAGAAGAGATGAGACTAGCAATATAGAAATCAAATTATACCGAATGAAAAGTAAAGTAAAATTGACAAAGACATCAAGGTCTATGAGCTATATTACACACAATGCTCAATGAATGCAGTTTAAGATGAGAGTCAATGTAAATGACCAGTCCGAAGTATGCTTACGACAGAACTAGGGCCACTCAACACTTTAGCAATTGCATCTCAGTCATATATGTCTTTATTCTAATGGCTTTTGAGTTATGAAGACGCATATCGCTATTTTTGTTACAATATGTTTTTCCCTCAGGAATTAGATATTTTTGTATTTACTGCATTGCATACTGTCGTCACATATTTTCCTTTCAGTCATTTGTAATGCTGGATCATAGCATAATTATCATATATTGGCAAACAGTACTTTGGGTTGTCTCCAAGGGTTACAAGCCTAGTCATACATATTATGTTCTCTCTCATTGTTGTTTATTATCTTTCATTCATTATTGTGGTTACTGTATTGAATTTTTGATATCCTTTATGGACTTTCTAATGAATAAATTGTATCTTTACCTTGTGAATATATCGCTTCACGCAGATTATAAACAAAAAATATCTTTAAAATGATATAAAAGATATAGGACGAAGTAAAATAAGACATGTTTCAAATGAGTAACGTGAGTAATTAAAAAAAAGCTAAAAACACTAAAATAAAACAGCTAATACTCTACCACAAGGACATGTATATATTCGTGAATTTAGTGTTTTACAGTTGAGCAGATTAGTTTAGTTACTTTTATTAATACGAACACTCATACACCAAACGGTGATGAGCCGATTGTCTGGCAGAATATACAAAATAAAAGATAAACAGTAATTTGTTGCCTTTTAGGGATTGCTGAAAATACTTTGTTTTGTTTTCAGTCAGTTAAGTTCAGTTAAACTGCCACTCGATTTTTTTTTGCCAAACCAGTTTTTGGCAAAATGACCTAGTACTTTTAAGTGACATAGACACCTAAAGTGACTTATTTCCAATAGAAGAGACCATACTGAGGAAATTCTATAGTGTTTGGCAAAAAATCTATAATGACCTAGAAAATATTCCATGACAAAGGTCAAAATCCCCACAGGGATTTGCAAATCCCCGTTTGGAAAAAAATTCCCCCACGGTAATTTTCACTATCCTCGTGGGGATTTTTCCCCAATCAAAAAATTTCCCGCTGGAATTTTCAAAAAATCTAAGAACATCTTTATATTCAAATATGACATGATGTAATGTAATGGTGTGTAAAAATGAATGTCCACCAGTAATAACAATTTTTCATTTTCCCCGCAGGATCCCCCTGAGGATCTTTTAAAACATCTGTTTAAGGGTCTAAAATCAAGCTTAGGTTCACTCTTGCAATCTGTTTGACACATTTGAGTATGTTTCAAGTATATAATAACATTTTGATTTTTACCATGGGAAAAAATCCTAGTGGGGATATTTCCCGGGATTTTTCCTCGCCTGGGATTTTTTCTGCAGGGTATTCATCATGAGAGGAATTGATTTAATGGCAAATTATTTTTTCTGCATTTGTTCACATTTATATCGTATATGGTATGGGACCAGCTCAGTTACTGCATGTTGTAGTGAAATAAGCGGGTAAACTGTATTTTAGATTTACTTGGTCACAAACCCAAAGACAGAGTTAAGCTGCACTTGTTAGGGCCACCTGCTTGTGCCATCTATTTATTCACTTTGCAAAGAGTTGAGATCCAGATCAGGCCCTACATTTGGGGCTGATCAGGATCCAATTTGTTTGACATTGTGGTTGTTTTTCTGAATTTGCTTTAGCATTGTAATAGAACTAAATAATATTATTAATATCAGCTAAGTTTAAATAAAACATTTATCGACTTTAACAGTTTTTGTTAAATAGTTGAGAGGTTATATGATTTTAACACTTGTGTTGTCTGCTGATTCCTCATGTTTAACTTATAAAAACAAATTCAGTAATACCAGAATAACAAACAGTTTAAATTTGGACCAGGCTCAATATTTATTATGTGGGATCAGTATCAAACTTCTGCATTTATTCTTATCACGTTTAGTGTGGGTCTTGATCAGTTACTGCATGTTGTAGCTAAGTAAGTCAGCAAACTGCATTTAGATTTACTCATTTACAAACCCCAAAGATAGGTTTTTACTCTTTGCAGCAAATGAAATATGCATTCACAGTTTATACGACCTTTTGGCGCCATCCCCTTACATGACCTTTTGGGCCATCCCCTAGGGTTGTCTTTTGGTATGCTGTGCAAAGCATTTAAATCCAGATCATACATGGCGCAGTAGCACTGTTTATTCACATTTATATTGTACATGGTATGGATCCAGCTCAGTTACAGCATGTTGTAGTGAATCAAGCCGAAAACTGTATTTTAGATTTACTTGGCCATAAACCCAAAGACAGATTTTTGCATTATGCTGCCCGTATACTCGTATTCACAGTTAAGCTGCACTTGTTAGGGCCACCTGCTTGTGCCATCTATTTGTTCACTTTGCAAAGAGTTTAGATCCAGATCAGGCCATACATCTCAGGCCTAAGGCGGTGGTTCTGTTGTTGTTGACTTTTTGTTTATTGTTTCTCCCATTGTGGGAGTCTGTAATTGTTCTATGTTTTGTTGTACGTTACTTTATGCCCATTCTAGTATTGCAATCATCTTGATGGGGAAGAGAGGGCTGATTGCTTTGCTTTATTTGTCTTCCTGATGTCTTGTGATGGTTGAGCGGCTCTTCCTTTAGATGGCCTTTTGGGCCATCTGCTAGAGTATTCTGTTGGTAGATTTTGCACACAGTTTAAATCCAGATCATACTGGGCCGCATAGTGCACGGCAGTCGGTAATATATCTGGCTACAAATGCATGTCTTACTGCATATCCAGGGGTCGCAATTTCTATCTCATTCTGGTCCCGTACTTTCGTGGAGATTTCTCATGAGATATTTTCTATGGTCATATTCTCCCAATCCGCTGATTCAATTAAAGCGGATTGTTGTCAGATCTTTATAGGGAATTAAGTGCACGCAGTACTGGTTAACTGCTTGTTCAAACTTGCCCAGTACAAGGTGTGGTTAGGTGAACTGACTGCCGCGACATGACTATTGCTGTTGAGTGGAACGTAAAATAACAAGCCAAACCAAACTAAAATACAGATCGTACCCGCACTAAACATCAGGCCTGATCAGGATCCAAACTGTTTATTATCAATTTGAAACCAGGACTCTCAGATGTTTATATTACAAACTGTATACTGTATTGTGACAAGGATTTTACAACTACACAAGAACTTAGCCAGCAAATACTTTTTTCCTTAATTATTGTCTGCTTTTTACATCTGATGCAAACATTCTAATGCACTACAGACTGGATTTTTTAATTAGATTTTTTTCATGGAAGGAAATGTTTACAAGTGAAGCAGTCTGATCTGGGTCCATATTGTTTGCAATATAAGCTACAGAAGAACATCTACAGACTTAGGAAGCAGACAAAAAGTGGCTTAATAATGCTTCATTAGTTGTGGCAGGCCTCAAATTATCTTAAAATAGCACTTGCCCTGCATCACAAAAAGTATTTGCAAATATAGTGGGAAAAATTTACTAGAATTATCTAAATTTGTACTTGCCCTGCAGCCTGAGGCACTCATGAATATGAGCATCTACGCTATTATTTCTGGCTAGTTGACCATCCTATACTAGGGCAAATTGCCACTCTTAGATAGTTTCTATAAGAGTCAATCTTAGAGTGTCCTGCTCTAGACGTACGTCAACTAGTCAGAAATAAGAAACGTAAAGATAAGATAAGAAACATATAATTCACATATAAATCTAAGATCTAGAAAAAAAACTGAGCCCTTCTATTCTAAAGTTCCGTGGTATTCTTATATATTGTGGTATTTTATGCGATTTGGGAAAACTTCATCTTCTTGGCTTCACAATGTTGACTTTTAGTCAATAGGATCCGTGAAGAGTTAGATAATCAACGTCACACTGGCCTTGGACGTCAGTTATACTTTCATGGGGTTCTTTCTTTTATAACTCGTGTATTTGATTGCGAGTCATTTTCATTGATTCGCAATTCCAGCCCGTTGGCTTGTCAACTCACTAGTTATATATTGACCTCTAACTACGATCATGGATGGTGAATCCTGATGCGGGATCCCACACTTTCAGTAGCCTAGGGGACAAACTATTTTTGTGCCCTAAGGTTTCGATTCAATGGCTCCACAGCATTCTACCCTAACGTAGGAGGAACCACATTCAGAGATAATTCTGCAAAAAAAATCTACTTATAGAATCTTGGTTACTCAGAATTTCTCTGTTGTTTCAAAAATGGAGTTGTTCGTTTCAAGTTCTCAAAATAAAACAATTTCAGTGGTCCCATTTTTAAAACTACAGCCTAACCCTATAAGCGCGCGATTAGCCCTCACCCAGGATGTATGGCTTACAGGCCCCCTTGGGTTAAGATGGATCCGCTCTTCTAAATATCCAAACTCAAAATATGTGAAACAGAGAAGTATTTTAGTGACTGTCAGCGCTAAACAATACCTCATAAGCCAAAACCAACAAACCCATGCATTACAAAAATCTACAGTGCATCACCCTGGTTTGCAAGGCTAACATAGCTGAAACATCGAGAACCTGTGGGCCTTTTCCCTTTAAGGTCACGTAATCTAGATAGTTTTGAGGTTTACAAATACTGATCTTTATTCTCTTTGAAATTCCAGGAAAACGTTGAGCAATGCGGTGCCAACGTAACGTTTGGACGTCACGTCAGATATCACCCTGTTCACGTGCTAATTTTGTACTTGCACACCGTATCAGTAGTAAACAGATAACTATGACCTATTGTCAAACATAATATTTACATCAATATTGCGAAATTTCTTTCTGCTGTTTTATGCGTGAATATTGCACAATATTTCTACATGTATTTTGGAGAAAACCGCCTAATCTCTGAACTTACATGTTAGTCAGGGGAGATCAGGACTCCCGTGCGAATTTGATGCCGATTTATGGTGACCTATACCAAATCAAACTTTAGGTGATAACTAATGAAAATCACCTGGTCACCCATCTGGGTTTCACGTCTGGACGTCATTATGACGTCATGAAAATAACGTATATTGTATCAGTGCAATTTAAACGGTATGTCCATTGCAGTCATGGCGAGCAGGACTTTCTTGCATTTTGTTTGCCAATTTCAGTCGAAATGCACCAAATTTAATCTTAGGAGATTTATAATTAAAATTAACATGTCGCCCATAGTGTTTTCGCAGCAGAACAAAAAGATGACGTTATTGAAATGACGCCTAATATGTAAATACCACATATATATGCGTTTTGTCCATTTCCAACGCATGGAAATATTCCTTTAATGAACTGGCAGCCTTATCATGACTGAATACAAACTCTTTTAAATCGTAACATACAAAATATATTCAGATAGTGTGAAGTCAGTTCGAGGGTGGGACGTAAATGCCGTCACGATTTACGAATAAAAAGACAGTGGAGTGAATGAAAAACACACAGTGTTTTTGATAATGAACGGTGTATATATAATCTCTTATGCTTATATAGATGTACTACGACCTCTGGCCAATGACCTATGGGTCTTTCTATTTCAAACGATTGATGCAGAATGCGTAAAATGAGCCAGTCCGGCTACAACATATGTATATGTCAAATGTAAATAAATGTCTGAAACCTTTTTTTTCTAGTACAACATATCAATATTGTAAATAGAGTCACGCTTCAAAGCTTTGGCTTATCTGTAACTGCTTATTCTACACTCAAAGAAAAGATAGTAGTAATAATCATGTGCATACACTATCAACCAAACTCATTATAGCCCCATTTTGACCGCTGAAGGATCAAACGTTAGAAGAGTCTACTTAGTAGGAAGTTCGTGATATGGAAATAAGGATAAACCCTCTACAAGTTACCCATTGTACTTCGATAGCACGGCCAATAGAAAACTGTTACAATCTGATTTATCTTTCGCATGCTTATAGGTAGAATCATCTTCAAGGTCAAAATCGGACAATAAGGCATTCTTGTTGATACGGCTAAAGAAATATCTGAATCCACATAAAAATAGTTGTTCAAAAGTTATAAGCATATTGACCACTGACAATATTTTACATGAGTCCTCTTCTGCTCCACAGCAACACAAATCAGTACAATATAAATGGTTTACTTTGTACTTACACCAAGATGTTTCGCATACAGACATGCTGCAACCACATTTTATCAGCTGCAGAGGGGTTCCGGGGGCAGGAGACAACATGCGCGGATCCAGTAATTTTTGTCTGTTTTAATTAGGGCCCAGCTTATTTTACAGTTTACAGAGGGGGTCCAATGGTTTTATTGCTGAGAAAACTATACTTATACTTTACCAAGGATCTAGAGGGTGTCCATTATTTTCCAGGGGGTTGTGAAACTTTTTCCATATACGTACTTGTTATTTTCCAAGGGGGATACGAACATGGGCAATGTCATCATAACGGGACAATATTTATCACAGTCCCGCTACTAACCATAATTGTCAGGCATTGATTTGTCAGGATTTATGACAGATGAGGTTTTCCAAATGATGCACTGGTACTGCGCACGTTTGACGCCATCGAGAAACACAGCTCTTGGAAGTGGTAGTTTTGCAATTCAGCTTTTTTTCTCAAAACTATCCACTACGTCAACGCAGTGAGTCAAACAATATCGGTGACTGGCTAATACAAAGTAAGAAAGAGGGCAAATATCAGGAATCGATACAATCAAGTACCACACCTGACCCAGGATACCAATGGGAAAGTAACAAACTCACAGTTAGACATCACAGACGAGAGCTAAGAAGTCAGGACTATTTAAAAATATATTACTCTAGTGCATCCACCACAGTGCTTTCTAAGGGCACTGAGCCGAGGTGAAAGAATGCTTCGTGGATTGAGTCTCCAGCATAGCTAAATGCCTGCCAATATGATTTCTTGCTCTTTCCTGACATTGAACTAGTTAATATCAGCACCTGAAAGTGCATGGAATTCGATTAGAGCCCTGATTGTGACATCATCAATGGCACATTGACATCTTTAATAAGTGTTCTGATCTTAGAAACTTGGTGATATATGAGCAAGACTGTTTAAGAAAATGTAAAATATCAACACTCTGCAATTGTTTTATATGTGTTTTATTTAAGCGGCGAAAACAAAATTTGCTTCTCTGCAAAACAAGGGGTAGGGTTGTGCATTAGCTCTTTTAAGACAAAATAGTTAAGGTAGAAAAGCAAACTTTGGTTTTTGTATTCGTTGAGTATAGATTTGTTAAACCTTATCTAAAACGATATTCATTTATATTCCATAGGGAACAATGTTAAACACATATGATAATTTTACTCTTAATTCAATATTTCGGCCAAAGGCCTTTATCAAGAAAAACATGCTCTTCAGTATCAACTACATAGTCTCTGTTCCACCATCTTGCAGTTGGCATTGAAGTGCATGTTTTTCTTGATTATGGCCTTTGGCCGAAATATTGAATTAAGAGTAAAATTATCATAATAAATAATCTAAAACGGTTTGAAACCGACTCAGAGCAGTCGTTAAACTAAATGACGATATCTAAAATTACCACTTTTAAATTATAATTAAGTTCATGATACACCCATATTTCAACATGTAGCCGTAAACAGCTGTCATATATGTAGTAAAGTCATCCAGTAACTTGCAGACTATTAGAAAATTAATTGATTGACTGGTTTTAATGTCTTTTTTCTGTAGCTCAAACTTTCAATTTTCTTATTCTCAAATTGATAAAGTAACATATGTAACAAGCTGTTACAGGCTAACACCCATGCTTACAGTGTGCAAACATCTCCTATTCGATGCACCTTGAATTGGTACATACGATAGAGTATATCTAAAAGAGTTTGGGATGGAGCAGGTCATTACTCAGCTTGCAGTCAAAATCTTGTTTGATGATTATTCTGTTTTTTTATGAGATGAGAAGGACAATTATTTTACCAGAGAAGCAGAAATAATAATCGATATTGTATATGACTTGGATAAGGATTGGTTTAGAATATCTACATTAGAAAGGGACATTTACTTAATTGCACTGTTTAAATGTGAAACGATTATTTTCTATGTTCCTCTAGGATGTATCTTTATTTTAGAATTATTCATATTAGGAAATATTGAAAACAAATATTCATAGCATCTGTAACAAAGGTACAGGGGCTTAATAATCATCACAGGATGCCTACAGGAAAAGAACACTATAAACATTTATGCTTTTGTTCTAATCCTTTGTATGTTTACAATGTACGTATGTTGTATATCATTTGTATTTATTGAATAAAATATGTTTAAACTAATAATCATCAATACCTAAGATTTAGGCACCAGAGGCTGGAGACTTTAGCTGGGAAAAATGCGAAATATATTCATTTTATCCTGAAATATCATCTCTGACATCAAGTCAATGTCCTTTCTCATTTATTATGTCATGTAACATATGTAACAACCTTTAACAAGTGATTCAATCTTGTTGTCAAACCTGTAAATTCTATAATTCTTTATAATATGAGCAAGACAATCCCAAATATGCAAGATATCCAACAGCAGGAAATGTTTTCATATATTTTTTTCTTAAATGATGCCTACCAAATTTGGCTCCTTAAAATTTGGTATAGCCGTTGGGTTGTTTAATTGTACATATAAGATACTATTTTTCAAATTATAAAAGCAAACTTTGGGTTTTCTCTAACCAAAATGAGTTTGTTAGTACAAAATAATCAAAATATTTTGGAAAATGCACATATCAGCTAAAAAGTAAATGGTATTGGTCACAATTTTCATGTTTAAAGGGTAATTCAATTAAAGTAACGCACATAACACCACAGGAAGCTGTAATTTTGCTCCAAAAGAATTTAAATGTAGCTAAAGTATGATCAATATGCAGTCCATATGAGTAATTTAAATAATTAGCCTTCTTTCTGTAGCTAAAACTTTTAATTTTCTTTTTTTTCTAAATTTAATATGGTAACATATGTAACAGGCTGTCAGAGACTAACGCCCCGGCGAAAATAGTGCAAACATCTATTAAAAGACGCAGCTTGAAATCCTCTTTTAGATAGGATAAGCTTGCAAAATTTCCCAGGGGGAGCAGTAACATTCTCAGCCATCAGTCTAAAGGTGGCCAGATAAGCTGGGTATTTATAGGAAATCTACAGTATTTTGCATTCAAAATATAGTTATCGATAAATAATTCATTGTTCAAGTCAGGTGAAGCTTTGATGTAACCATCATATGACTAAAATAATAGATATTATGTTAAAAAAAGCGTTCGTGTTGGATAAATATGACAATACCAACACAAACTATAGCTTTTATTAACAGGCAGTTTCGTATTATGGTTGCCATATTTATGACGTCATAACTAGCCTTAGACGCGGATTTGAGATTGGTGACCACCTTTAAATTAGAGGTAAGACTTCATTGAAGGTTTTGATATAGGTCACCATAAATCGGCACACAGTTTGCACAGGACCTATTTTTTGTCCCTAAGGGCCCTGACTATGTCAGCTATCACCTTATTCATGTGAATGTGTTTAGTGTATGCACCTAACCCTTAACTTGCCTATGCGTTAGATATAACTCCATGTGACACATACAGGTCGCTACAGAAAGCTGACTATCTTTGAAAGTCAAATCGTCTTTCCAAACCATGCAATATAAATCACAAAAACTTAAAACCTAGTTGCTAAAATGTTTAATTACCTATCGGTCTCCGGTAAATCCTCCAGCATGCAATTATGGTTTAATGTGCAGACTGGACATAGCCTGCGACCACATTTGGCCAAAATAACCCTTCGAGTCCATCCAGGCAGCTCTACTTTAGCCGCAAGAACGGTCCTAAAGGATTATTAGGCACTACCCATGTGCGTAGATAGATACCCAAGTGCGTAACATTCGCTATTTTTGCCGAAGAAACGGAACGTTATTGGTAACACCGGATAGAACCCATACACGGAATGCTGGTCTATTCAACAGATGACAACATAGAAAATGAACGACTTATTATTTCCACCAGAGACATCGGGATTCGATGCCACAACACTAAATCGCCATAGCCCTAACATATACACTTTAAACATGGTCAAATATATATAACTTCACGTACCTGTCTAGAATAATGAACAGCGTCTGTACGACGTACCTAATACTGGTAACTTTTCTATGTCCCCTAACGAAAATAGACAATTCCGCTCCTTATATAGGAAGAAATGCATAAAATTTGCGAGAAATGTAAGAAAACCATGCTCGCGTTACTAAATAAAGTAAAAGTGAACTTTATCTCCGACAAACCACCCTTATATTGGACTAACATATTTTCCATAATTAATAATAATAATTTGGACTGAACTTCATCGGATCTGATTTATGTTATAACTTGAACTGAAACTAACTGTGGAATGCAATATGTTGGACAAACTGGCCGATCCCTCAAGACTAGGTTTCGTGAGCACTTTCGTAAAATGAAAAAGCCTAAAAAATTTGACACATTTCTTTATCGCCATTTCAAAAATAATGGTCATCCACCTAGTAAAATTGTAATTCAGCCGGTTGAAAAAATTATATATGATCCAAATTCATCAACTAGATTAAAAAATATTAAGAGACATGAAACTGAACTTAAATGGATTAAATTTTTGCAATCACCTTTTCCTTTAGGCTTTAATGATAATATATACCATGAAGGCAACATTTCTAAAATGCCAGATTTTGATGTTTTTTCTGTTTTGGAATGTAAAAAACGTAAAAGTAGATCTCATGGTAAACGTAAAAATGGCAATATTAAGCGCAAAATTTGTACTGAAAAACGCTTAAATACTTCTCTTATGGATCTTTCTTTGGCTTTAACTAATCATGGTCGACATGGCTTATTTTCATTTTTAAGTTCCTTGCCTATCTCAGTTTTACGCAATTTAGAGTTAGAGGCTAATAAACTTTATGATAGAGCAAACAAATTATATAAAGCAGCACTCCTTACAAGGTGTTATGTTCAACATTTCCTTAGTCCTTATATCGATTCTGAGGTCAACCATAAACGACATTTTATCAAAATTCCATTCATTAACAAAGGTATTGAGTTTATTGATTTACATAGTATCTTCAAGGATAATTCAGTGATTTCATCTATTCCTAATTACTTTAATAATTCTGAAACTCCTATCATTTGTTATAAATATAACAAACCAATAAGGTCTACGATATTTAGCTTTAATAAAATTGTAAATGATTTAGATATAGATTCCAATACTCCTGCCTCCTGAGATTGTAAAAATTCAAATTATTTATATCCCTCTGCAGGGCATGTTATTACAGGTAATCTAAATGTCATTCCTGACGCTAGAGTTCGCAATATCATTTCTAAAGGTCCTAAATATAGATTTCCCTCTAATATTGATTTCTCTAAATGTCGTAGAGAGATCGCTGCTTCTTTAAATGACTTCAGGATTCGTTGGTGCAAACGGGAAAATGTTGAACCTGATGCTTTGAAGGAATGGAAGATTAAAATTTTTAAAATTATTGATACTCGTATTTCATTTTACTCTCGTAATACACATCTTTTGCCCCCTGAACCTAAATCTTCTTTTAGTCATCTTAAACAAGGTATCCAGGATTTTCATATGAAGTATGTTTTGGTTCCAGCAGATAAAGCTGCTAACAATGTTGTAGTTGTTTGACGATTGTATTATATTAATACTCTTACGCGTGAGCTTGTTGACACTAATGCCTATAAACTGCAGCCTTCTTTAAGTGAAAGGGTGATTGTTGATGGGCATGGTTGTCATACAGCCCTACAGTTTGGTGTCAAAGCTAAAGAAAATCAAGACAAAGTTCCTACGTTGTACTGGTTACCTAAACTCCATAAAAAACCCTATAAAGCAAGATTTATTGCAAATTCTAGTTCTTGTACAACAACAGAACTTTCTAAATTGTTAACCTGGTGTCTTACAGCTGTTAAAAAACATGTTATCAAATATTGTGAAAAGGTATATGAGAGATCTGGTAAAAACCTATTTTGGTCGATTAAAAATTCAGGTGAAATTTTAGATAAACTTAAAGCTAGAGATTTCAATGCGACCAGTTTGTCTACTTATGATTTTTCTACTCTTTACACTACTTTACCTCATAATTTAATTAAAGATAAACTTATTGATCTTATTGAAAGTACCTTCCAAAGAGAAGGCTCTCCTTACCTTGCATGTAGTGACAGAAATGCATTTTTTTATTCAGAAAAACCTAAAAAATATCATGCATGGTCGTGTCAAAATGTATGCGATGCGCTGACCTTTTTGTTGGACAACATTTTTATTCGATTTGGCACCAAGCTCTATAGACAAGTTGTTGGGATTCCTATGGGCAATAATTGTGCTCCCCTGGTTGCAGATTTATTCCTGTTTTGTTATGAAAGGGACTTTATGATGTCTCTTTCTGATGAAAAGCAGGCTGATGTTATTGATGCGTTTAACACTACTTCCAGATATTTGGACGATATTTTAAATATTAATAATGTTTATTTTGACAATATGGTTAGTCAAATATACCCTTCAGAGCTCCAACTTAATAAAGCCAATGCCTCTGATACCGAAGCCGCATTTTTAGACTTGCATTTGTCAATTTCTAATGATATTGTTTCTACCAAAATTTATGACAAACGTGACGACTTTGATTTTGAAATTGTCAATTTCCCATTTTTAGATGGTGATGTTCCTCGTTCTACATCCTATGGAGTCTATATCTCTCAACTCATTCGTTTTGCTAGAGCATCTAGCCATGTTGCTGACTTCAACACTCGCAATAAATTGTTAACTCAGAAACTTCTTAAACAAGGCTATCGGTATCATAAACTTCGCAAAACATTTTCAAAATTTTATAGACGATACTATGATTTGATTTCTAAATTCCAAGTTGGACTTAAATCTCTCTTGCGCCAAGGACTTTCGGAACCTGATTTCTATGGTGACTTGGTGTATAAGTTGAAGAAGATTGTTGGCTCTAATAATTTTTCAACGCAGTTCATTAAAATAATTTCCCATTATAAAAAGTTTGGCTATAACATTAATGTATTGCAACAGACTGCATGCTTGGTAGTCAACCCAATCACGGTTGGCAACTTTGCTTTCCTCTTTAATTGCACGCCGGTGGGTCGGACTTCAGACTCTATGATGGTTCTGACTTAAAGACTTATCTATTGATGAGATGGTAGGGGCCTGATGCTTTGGCTGTTTGTCGGGCCCACCAGGGTTTACCTGTTGGATTTCTTTTGCTCCGGTATTCAGTTTAATTTACTGTTGAGTCCTTATCCTTGCTTTATCTCCTTGTTATATCTTGATTTATATGTTTTAGGAGATGATGCATTGATAAGTTAGGGGTCTTTCATGCAAACCAAATATCTATGTGTCTTGATCCACATCTGAATTAAGGGTGAGGTTGGCGCCGTTAAACTGGTTTAAGCCCTCCAGTAAAATATTTTACTGACCGTTCCAAGGCGGTACTTCTTTTGTGGATCTTTTATGTTTTTGTTCTGTCTTGTGTTTGCTATGTTTTGTGCGCATCTGTTTATATGTGCTTTGTGGTCACCTGCTGGGAAAGGGCTGACCTCTTGGCTCTCGTTTGTGGTGTCTTCTGTGAGTTTGTCACTTTCCCATTGGTATCCTGGGTCAGGTGTGGTACTTGATTGTATCGATTCCTGATCTTTGCACCATTACTTACTAATAGTAGAAAAGGTACCGCATCACAGTTCATATAGGTGACCAGGTGCATACCTAAACCTTTGCGTATTTATGTGTATACGCAACCATCACTGATTCTGATGTTCCTAGAATTCAACATTGTAACAGAGGCCTTTCCTTTTGGAGGAAAAGGATTGACTTTTTCTTATGGTGCACGATGTAGAAAAGAAGTAACAATACAGAATAAATATATATACAACATATATGCATGTGCAAATTAAATGGCTGACTTCCTGGAAAGATAGTCTGCCCCCACATTGTCTTGCCCTTGGATTTCCACAATCCTAAACCGGTACCATTGGAGCTTTAATGCCCAACGTATAATTCTGGGGTTTAATGCCTTAGCAGTCTGCATGAATGATAGGGGTTTGTGATCACATTCCAGGATAAATTCTCCCCAAAAAAGATATTTCCTGAACTTCTCAATTGCCCAAATAATTGCTAAACATTCCTTCTCAATTACCGAGAAATTTCTATCCCGGGGTAACAACTTTTTACTAGTGTAGGCAATTGGCAATTTTCCTTCCCCCACAAATTCTTGAAGCAAAACAGCTCTGATTCCTATATCGGACGCGTCTGACCTAAGTAAGAATGGTTTTCCCTCATTAAAAACAGGCAACCGCAGAATAGGAGAGGATGTAAGACGACTTTTAAATGTTTGAAAAGACTTTTCGTGATGACTCAGCCAGTCCTTTAACGCGATTTGTGCAATCTTTCTTCGTTAGATCTGTTAAAGGTGCTGCGATTTCAGAGAAATTTGGGATGAATTTAAGATAGAAACCTGCCAGACCAAGAAAACCTTGGACTTGTTTCTTAGTAATGGGCCTTTGTGCTTCTTTGATATCTTGTCATCTATGGGCCTTAACGTTTGGTCTTGGATATTATGGCCAAGACATTCAATCTTGCTGTACACTATTTTACACTTGGAGGGTTTTGCGGTAAGTTTAGCTGATCGCAATTTATCCAAAGTGGCGTGTATGGATTTTAAATGTTTTTTCCAAGTTTCCGTAAAATCCACATGTCATCTACGAAACTATCAACATTTCTCAGACCTTGCAAAACTATGCGTATAAGACGAAAAAAAAGAGGCCCCCCGCATTAACTAAACCAAAAGGCATGGTTTTAAATTGGAATAACCCCTTAGGTGTTTCAAAGGCTGTATATGGCCTTGACCTTTTGCTGAGGCCTAACTGTCAATACCCCTTACACAGATCCATTTGTGAATAGAACCTATGCCCTGACATTCTATTAATAACTTCCTCCATATTCGGCATAGGTTCCGCATCAAATTCAGTAACCTTGTTAAGCTTGCGGAAATCAATGCAGAGTCTAACTGACCCATCTTTTTTGGGAACTTATACAATGGGTGAAGAGTAAGGTGAGATCGAAGGTTCGATCACGCCTAGCTCAATTATCTCATCAATTTCAGATTGCATTATCTCTCTGGTTTTATATGGTATATGGTAAACTTTAGTCCTAACAGGTTCTGTAGTTGATAATTTGATATTATGTTCATGTTCCAATAATTTGGTCCTGCCTGGTAAGCTAGTCAGTTCATTTGGGTATTTGGCCAATAATTCTCTGACCTCATTTCTCTGTTCGTCCGTAAGTTCATCCAAGATACTGACATCTCGATACGTCTCAATTTCCTTCTAAGAAGGAAATGTACAGTCCTCTAGAGAATACTCATCACTTTCGTTGTCTTCTTCCTCTCTTCAGGGTATACTCACTTCGGCTGATAACAAGCAGTTAGATACTTCAGTTTTTCACTCGACATAGAGCCTCAAAATATTGGCATGATATGTATGGATGTAACCGTTCACGTTTACACGGTAGTCAACATGGTTTAATACTTCTACTATCTCAAATGGTCCCCCCATTGTAACAATAACTTATTGCTATCGGTTGAGAGTAATAATAGAACTTTATCTCCCACTTTGAAAGAACGAGATTTCGCTCGTCGATCATAATACTCCTTTAGCTTCCCTTGCACCTTCTGTAAATTCTTCATTGCAAACTCGCAAGTATGTTCGAGAGGTTTCCTTAAATTTATCACGCAATCATAAGTTGAGCGAACCTCTTCGTCTTCAACTTGGTCTGTCCATAATTCCCTTAGAATTGCCATTGAACCTTGTACATTTCATCCATACAATAACGCAAATGGCGAAAATCCTAAAAGATTATTGAGGTACTTCCCTTACTGCAAACAAGAGTGCAGGGAGATACCTATCTCGATCCTTTTGGCGTTCAGCGCACATTCTTCGTAACATTTGCTTAAGCGTCGCGTGTGATCGCTCTACTAAACCGTTACATTGAGCATGAAAGCTGACGTAGTCAGCTGCTGCAATGACAGCAGTCTTTTACCTCTTTCATGATCTCAGACGTGAATTGTGACCCACAGTCCGTAACATTGCATCCCGTACGCCAACCCTACTAAACATTTTGACTAACGCTTCTGCTACACGCTTGGTCTCAATACTAGGTAATGCAATGGCCTCAGGATAACGTGTCGCGTAATCCATCATTGTTAAAATGTATCCTGACCTGTTGTTCGAGCGGGACTTGATTGGTCCTACAATGTCTACTGCTACACGCTTGAACGGAGTGTCAATTAACGGTAGCCGACCTAAATGCATCTTTGCTACTCTGCCTTTTCGAACGGTCCTTTGACATATGTCTCATGACTTACAGAACCGTGTCACGTCACCGCATACGCCAGGCCAGAAAAATTCAGCCACTACTCGATCAATCGTCTTTCGAATGTCTTAATGACCTGCAATGAGTGATTCAAGGGCCAAAGTCATAACCTTATTGGTCAATTAGAAGGTACAACTAACTGAAAAGTAGTTTTACCACGCAAAGTAAACTGTCGAAAGATTAAACCTTTCTTCATTATAAATTTCGTTTCTCCCTGGTGTATGCCCAGAATTACAGTTACGTTGCCTAACTCTACTCGCTTCCGTATATTCGAGAGCTTTTGATCTGATGCTTGATCCGACTCAATCGCATTCCTATCACTGCTGATAATCTGATCTGGGACTGTAAGTTTGTTATATACACGGTCATCGTTTTTTGCTTGTGACCTAGTAACTATGCTTGCTGCGAATTGTGACATGTCCAGCAGCTTCGATCCATCAATTTTTTAGATAACTAGATCATACAAAGTATCCTCCATGCATAAGGCTTCAGTAATGCCATTAAAAATGTGCATTCCACGCTAAAAAACGTCACTAGGTATTTTAGTTTAGACTCATTAATAAGGGTTACATCTAACTCTTTCTCTAACATTTGCTAATCGGATACTAAGTCCCTTCTAACTACTACGCCGGTACAACGGTATCTCTTAAAACTCTGACCTCCATCCCATTCACTGTGCCTGCCGCAGTAGGCAATCTAGATTTTAAAAAATAGCAAGTACCCTTGCTATCCTAATGGGGATTCTCATTTTAATTGCTAATGGGTCGTGCACTTTAGCATGATACACGCTATGCACTTCCTTATCCGGTCCTTGTTCTCCCTTCACTTTACAAAAGTTGACCTGATTGTCGACTTTCTCATTATTATAGTTCCTATTGGAATTCCTACCGGGAGCTGACTGATTCCAACTGTAATTATTATGGCCTCAATTCCGATTGTGGCCCCTATTTTGCTATTTTCCCCCTTGATTAAGAGAAAGAAATTTGGCACTTGATGCTTTTTCCGTGCCAGCGGATACCCTCTTATTCTTGTTGTGCCAACAATTATGTGTTTGATGGGCTTTACCACAAATCTTACAAGAACTATTTGGTTGCTGATCAACCCTATTTTCTTACATATGCGTAACTTGACTCCTAGTTTCACCCTGCCATTTTGCAACACATCCAGAAACTCCACCCCGCGCATGGGCAAACAAATCCACCTCATGGGCTAACTCACCCAGGAGTTTAAATGGCTAAGGCTTGAGATACAAATAAAGTACGTGACTGCAATAGTCGAGGAACTTATCTCAGGCCAAAGAATCACAAACGGCCTCATAGGTCTTTTCGACCTTAGCCAAACCTAACCATTTATCTAGGTAGCTCGCTAGCCTACCACTAAACTGTCTGAAAGTTTTGGCTTTTCAGGGCCTACAATCCCTAAACTTCTTTCTAAATGAACGTTCAGTAAGGTCAAAATTAGTT
The DNA here is from genome assembly GCA_964019695.1 of Loripinus fragilis. Lineage (NCBI taxonomy): Eukaryota > Metazoa > Mollusca > Bivalvia > Lucinida > Lucinidae > Loripinus > Loripinus fragilis. Next base: position 86,988,251 of record OZ026522.1, on the reverse strand, counting down.
AACAGAGCCTCCTTTATCTGAGTATAATCCGACTGGTTACCTTTGGAAATTCTAACAAAGACTTCCAAAGCGCATTCTTTTAATATTGCACTTAAGCACGATGCCCACATAGACGGGTCCCATTTATTTGAAATGGCATAACTTTCGAACCTCGTTAAGTAGCTATCCATCTTATCCGTATGTTCGTCAAAGTATGGAAGCTTGGGAATCCTAGGATTTCAACTTTTTTCTTTGGGCCCCCAAGGAGGTGAAGTTGTCTCGGCCTCAATCTTTTTGAATTCCACTTCGGCCTCAATTTTTAACTTTTCCATTTCCATTTCCTTATCTTTTTCCCTTTGAGCGGCCTGGAGTTTTAATTTTTCTAACTCAAGTTCCTCATCCTTTTCCCTCTGCACAGCCTAAATTTTCATTTTTTTAAATTCTAGATCCTTATATTTTTGCTCCATATCTTTCTCCTTTTGATCCCTTTCTTTATCTTTTTGCTCTGCTTCAAGTCTTAGTTTTTCCGCCTCCCTATTCTCTCTTTCATATTCCCTTTGAGCAACCCTTTCCTCCATTTCTAAATCTTGTTGCTTCTTAAGATAATCCCTTAATTCTTGCCCTTCATAACCTTATTCCCTCGCTAATAAAATAGCCTATTGTTGGGGAAACTATAAACCAACTATACTGTTGAAAATAAATAAGGGTTCGCTTTGTCCCTTTTAAATAGGTATGGGCTAACCAACGTTCGCGCTGGTAAACTAATACTTTTACTAGGGATTTAAATGATGTCACATATAAGTAACGTAAAATACAACGTATAAGTGATCACAACGTAAAGGTACCTAGGATATATATCAAACTTAAATAGGCCTTCACTAAACGTACTTGACTACAAAATAAAACGTCATTCATTGTTCCGTACTTACGTCAAGTAATTTGTACCTACGTGATATTAATATAAACGGGTTACAGTCAAGTCAACAGTCACTTGTCATAGCAAGACATAATTATTAACTAAAAAATAATCTTTCTATGGACCTCTTCTAATAATAAAAATCAGTTGAGTGGCGTCACACACTATGCCGTCACTTAGGTGATTTAAATTATAAGTACCCTCAGACCATATGAAATGTTCCACATCAGTATCCTTATTTAATAGGAACCTAGGGCATAAGCCAATACACAATCATATGGGTCAAACAAAAGTAGACAAGTCTAATAATTAAACTCTGACAATTTTTCCTTGGGTTTTATACCCTTCTGGCAATCCAAAGGACAAGAAAGAATGGGTCCCCTCAGAGTGTTATGTGATGACTTATTTACATGTGTCGCACTTCATCACAGAGGAACGCATGCAATCAGTACTGTGTGTTGACACTCACAATCTCCTTGTGAAATAACCTAACTATTGTGTGCCCGTAGCAAAGTCAGAGCAGAGCAATTTGCCAATAAAACCTCAAAATCCCATTTCTGACACCATTGTTATGACAAAAAGCCGGTCAGGACGAAAAAGGGGAAATCTTATTGGGAAGTTCCTTTAGGCAATGACGATGCTACCAGGGAAAAAAATGCACACAACTAGTAATAACCTTTCAGTTCTTTATGCTTTATGTACTAAAAAAACATTGACAACACATTAATGATACAACGACACCATCTACGCTATTATTTCTGGCTAGTTTACCATCCTATACTAGGGCAAGTTTAGTCAATAGGCTCCGAGATGAGTTAATAAATCAACGTTACACCGGCATTGGACGTCAGGTATACTTTCATGGGGTTCTTTCTTTTATAACCCGTGTATTTGATAGCGATCTTGACTCTTTAAGTCACTTTCATTTTTCTATCATTGATTTGCGATTCCCACCCATTGGCTTGTCACTTCACAGGTTATATAGTTGACCTCTAGCTACAATCACGGATGGTGAATCCTAAAGCCGGATCCCACACTTTCAGTGGCCTAAGGGGACAAACTATCTTGTTTCCTTAGGTTTTGATTCAATGGCTCCACAGCATTCTACCCCTAACGTAGGAGGGAACACATTCAGAGATAATTCTGCAAAAAACAAATCTACTTATAGAATCTTGGTTACTCAGAATCTCTCTGTTTTGTCAAAAATGGAGTTGTTTGTTTCAAGTTCTCAAAATAAAACAATTTCAGTGGTCCCATTTTTAAAACTACAGCCTAACCCTATAAGCGTGTGATTAGCCCTCACCCGAGGTGTATGGCTAACGGCTCGCGTGCAATTAGGATGGATCTGCTCTTCTAAATATCCACACTCAAAATATGTGAAACAGAGAAGTGTTTTTAGTGACTGGCCTATGTCAGCGCTAAACAATACCTCATATGCCAAAACCAACAAACCCATGCATTACAAAAATATACAGTACGCTACCGTAACTTCACCCTGAATTGCAACGCTAACGTAGCCGAAACATCGAGAACCTGTGGCCCTTTTCCCTTTAAGGTCACATAATCTAGATAGTTTCGAGGTTTACAAATACTGATATCTATTCTCTTTGAAATTCCAGGAAAACGTTGAACAACCCGGTGTCAACGAAACATTTGGACGTCACGTTGGACATCACCCTGTCAACGTGATAATTTTGTACTTGCACACCATATCAGTAGTAAACAGATAATTATGACCTATCGTCAAACATAATATTTACATCAATATTGCGAAATTTCTTTCTGCTGTTTTATGTGTGAATAATGCACAATATTTCTACATGTATTTTGGTGAGAACCATCTTATCATTGAACGTACATGTCAGCTATCACCTTATTTATGTACGTGTTTTTAGCATATGCACCTAACCTTTAACTTGCATATGCGTTAGATATAACTCGATGTGACACATACAGGTCCCTACAGAAAGCCGACTATCTTTGAAAGTCAAATCGTCTTTCCAAACCCCGCAACATAAATCACAACAACTTAAAACCTAGTTGCTAAAATGTTTATCCACCTATCGGTCTCCGGTAAATCCTCCAGCATGCAACTATGGCTTTAAGTGACTTATTTTTTCATTAAATGCGACTTGCCAGAGTTATCGCTATTCCATGCCACAACACTAAAGCGCTATAGCCCTAACATATACAATTTAAACACGGTCAAATATATATAACTTCACGTACTTGTCTAGAATAATGAACAGCATCTCTATGACGTACCTGATACCGGTAACTTTTGGACAATTCCGCTCCTTATATAGGAAGAAATGCATAAAATTTGCAAGAAAGGTAAGAAAACCATTCTTGCGTTACTAAATAAAGTAACAGTGATCTCTATCTCAGACAAACCACCCTTATATTGGACTAATAGTTGAAAAGGTACCGTATCACAGTTCATATAGGTGTTAAGAAGCATACCTAAACCTTTGCGTATTTATGTGTATACGCAACCATCACTGATTCTAATGTTCCTAGAATTGACACTGTAACAGACAGTACCTATAAAAAATATCCTTTTGTGATGTCATTGTTTGACAATGTGATGTCAACGCTATAAAATATCACTGGTAATGACAGATTCATAGAAATTGAAATTCTTTCATTTTCAATTTCCGTTTACTACATACGTATGTGCTCAGCAGTGACCTGTGTGTATGTACAAGGCTGATCTATGTGTATGCACACTAGTGATCTGTGTACTATGTATAAGTTCAATGGTGTGTGTGTGTGTGTGTGTGTGTGTGTGTGTGTGTGTGTGTGTGTGTGTGTGTCACATGGATGGGATAAACATGTTATGCGGATGGGACAAGGAAAACATGAAATAGTTGTTCATTATTGGAGGTTTTCACGACTTCAGTAATGGCAAGACTTGGAAAATAGCTCGTTAAGAGTTTTCATTATAAAAAAAACTTTATAGAACCAATTGTATTTGATCTAATCTTGCGTCTCAACCCGTATCTTGACTAAACATAGCATGATTACAGATTTAGGGTACTTTCATCTGTGCCCACGCATGGACTTTCTTCAAATTTTGCATATTAATAACTCATTATATACGAACTATAAAAATGTATCTATCGAATTAGATAGTTAAGAATGAGGCTTAGGAAGCAACCCTGACCTGCTCGACCTTTGAGATGGTACCTGTCTCTAAATTTCCATGTCCTAAATCTACAGTTTCAATTTTTTTTCAAAAATTTACAAAACATTCAACATTCAATTCAAAAGATGGATATGTTCTAGTCTTTGTCAAGATATCATATAATCACAAAAACATGCCATATATATATACTGCTGATCTGAGACAAATATCATGAAAATCCAAAACTGGTAACTTTGTCATTTCCTACCTCTTATGGGTAGGTAAGTTTTAGCAAAATTAATTATTTAGTTCAAATGAATCAATAACTCAACATAAGGAGGTTGTTTTTAAATCTACTTCCATTTTTCTTGAAGAAATACATGTTTAAACAATTTTAAATGATTCAATGGTCAGAAATGCCAAAGGTCATGGCCCTGTGTCATGGCACTATTGGGCCAAGACAATGTGTATCACTTCCTCAAGTCCTGCATGACATTGTTTAAGAAACATAATATCCTAACAATAAACATGTGATAACAAGAAGACTAAATATTTTCTTTACATCCCAACTGAACTAGAGAAACCACATTTTGGTGCCGTGACCAGGATAACATGTAACAGAGTCTTATCAAAGGTATCATAAAACAGTGTTCTACATGAATAAGTGAGGTCCAGAAACAAAACTGTATGCCTTGAATATACAGTCAGCTAAAGTTAAAATGTTGCTATTTGATGGAAATCAGCATCAGTTTCACAAAACAGAATGAACTGAGAAGATTGAAGCATTAAATTAGCAATACCTTTGAAGCCAAGAGTTATCTGTGACCAAAATGGTTAATCCTAACCAATAGGTTTGACAGGGGGTTATTTTTGTGAAGCAGGTTTATTAATGAGTCTTTCAATTATAAAATCATAGATATAAGGTTCTTCTCCTGTATGAACTGACTTGTCATAAAATTTCTCTTCTGTATGAATTAAAATTCTTAATAATGTTACATATTAAATGTAACATTGGCTAGATGTAGTTTTAATGTTAGAAACTAGATGCCTTAAGTACAGGTGTCTACATATTGTATCATTTTGGCTAACATTATTGTGTAAGCACTTCATTAAATAAGAATCGTGGCACTTAATATCAAAGAATATTGTTTTCTTTTTCCATTCCATTACAGGGGAAAACACTAAACATATCAAATTCTACCAATAAACGTATCAGCATGATGATTCAAACTAAGCAAGTATTCAAGTATGTTTTACACTTTGAATAATTATTGTATTTTTTACATTTTGATGAATTAGGGCCATGTGTTTACATCAAGTTGAAAAATTATGTTACCTGTCCTTGAATTTCATGAAATTTGGTCTACATATTCTTAACATATATGGATAGTTTATTTGTTGAAATAGTATCTTGACAAAGGCCGCAACCTTTAAAAAATGTTAATTCCAAATTTGACTGAAAACAAAATATACAGTTGAAAATTGGGGTACCATGCTATAAAAATGAATGCCCACCCAATATCCTAATACATACAATGCCATTTTAAGTAACAACGAACTTATCAATAATTTAGCTATTTAATGAAACATTTCTCTGCCCGTTACATGATATGTCAATTACTTTAGAAATGATTATAACGGGGTACCCTAAGGTATTATAGTGTTATCATTCATGACATCATAAATAAACAATGGATTTGCATAAAAACTCAAACGTGCCATAAATATTAAAGATATACCCCAGACAATTCAATAACATAATATTATCAAAATCCAGACTACCATGTTAATTTCCTATACCATGCAAGAGCCCCTATGGAAACTTCTCGTTTATAGCCATGAATTTAAAATTACAGAAAGTTCCATACTTTATACGTAGAAACTGATCATGAGCGTTAGATTTGTACCCGATTCAGAATCCAGTTCATTCCTAATTTACGGCGACTTAACTCTTAGTCTGTTTGTGTCGTCTGTTTATACCCTTTGCAAGCAGTTTGTGCTCAGTCAGGCCCGACAAAATAAATAAGTTCTACAAATAAATTAACTAATTAATAGCTGCGAGACACTGCTGTTTGTCAACTATGCATAACTACATTTATCTCAAACTGTCTAAAAAGACAATTAAGCAAGCATTGTGTATTCTGGTAAGTGATTTATAGCACCCCTGATCAGTCATATGTGAATCGCAGAAGGAATGTTCCAATATCTTTTGGAGCATAGAAAGTTCTTAATCCTTGAATCACGCTTTCAAATATTGTCACAGAGCTTGTGGATGACCATTGCAATGAATAAATGGGGTACTTAGAGAAACATGTAAAACGTTAAGTCATAGGCGCAGGTGCATTTTGTATAATATACAGTCCTCATAATAGAGATATAGCCGCACCTAATGCATAGGTATGGAAATTCGAAGGACGGTTTAATATGAATAGGTCAACATTTTATGACGTCGAATATATAAAACGAGTATTTTTTTTTTCTACACGTAGGTATATGAACTGGGTGCGTTTTGATATACCTGGCCGCTCATCTGTAACGGTATGATTTCCATCCCTGAGAAATAACTTCAGACAACAAAATTATACAAAATTGCCCAGCGTGCAAATTGTTTAAAGACACTATAACGATAACTGCTTTTTCTACAAGGTAGCGATCGCCTGATCTTATTTCATGACAAGATCTGTCTAAAAATCATGCAAGCATAAGGATCGAAGAGGAGATAGATTTAAAGTTAAAGCTGGTTAAAAAGGCAATTTTTAGTTCGAACAATATTTAATTAGTTTCTGCCATAATCCGTGATCATTGTAAGTCCGTCTTAATATGAGCCGCGACATGTGATTTCCAACAATGTGGCATTTTGACAAGTGTAGACTCAGATGAGCCTCTGCAGCCTCCTTTTAAGCTTAGAAACTCCAAATGGTGTTCATTCGATAGCTTAGCACTCAGAAAATATTCAAGTGACCAGCAAAGGCTCTGATCAGTCTGCGCGTATGCGCAGGCTGGTCTGAGCCTTTGCTGGTCGCACACACCACATTGTTGGAAATATCATGTCATGGCTCATATATGCTTTAACCCAAACATAAGACGATAACTTTTCGGATGTTCTGATGTGGTCAGTTCAGAAGGTATTTCTGGTTCGATTATGGGGGGGGGGGATGACGTCACCCAAATATAATGACACCCTGATATCAAATTAAAGTCAGCCTCCAACATCGCCACCCCTAAATGAATAAGCGGTACGTGACTGGCCAGTCTTTTTATACCATTGCTAAGAAAACAGTAATTATCGCTGAGGCGTTTTTAATGGACGTCAGTATAGGTATTTAGACAATAATTTCTAAAATAAATAATTACCGCATTTTCACCATGAAATAATCAAAGTTGTAATACTGAGTGAAAGCGCAAAATTCTGGTGAGCGGCAGCACACATGCAAGACTGACCAATAGCATAGCACCCATTACGCACTTACGCATGTGCGTTATGAAAATAGTGACATTCAAGGCAGGTCACCTAATGTGGTTAAACAGATTTTTCATATTATAAGGAACTGCTCTTAAAGGTAAGAATTGCTCCCCCTGGGAGCAAATTCTTTCCTTTAATAGAAGTTCCCATTTCGAAAAGGGACGCAATTGAAGAGAACCACTGTGTTATCCAGTAGTCTCCCTTTGATGTGCATAACTTTTTCGGCATTCAAGCTATGCCACTGTTGACCTTGTCGGGTATCATGCGTTCCGCCATTAGATTCTACTTGCACGTTATCAATAATATCAGAGCCTTCGGTCAGCGCTTATAAGCGACCACATAAGACTCAGGTTAGTCTGTAGACTGGCTCCTGTCCATTAAACATTTTTTCACCAATGTGTGATATCATAAACTTGTAGCTAGTCTAACTCTGATGGCTCTGTTTTATGATAAAACAGGGCCATCAGAGTTAGACTAGCTACAAGTATATGATATCACACATTGGTGAAAATTTGTTTTATGGACAGGAGCCAGTTTAGTTAGTCTGCAGCTCGATATTTCTCGCCAAAAGCATTACTTCTTGCTCAAAGAGGTATGGGACGAAAGTTCAGATATTTGATTTGATTCTTTACGTCCCATCAACAATCTTTTTTAGTTATATAGGGACGGGTCTTCCTGGGTTGAACCAGTACTAAGCTATGATTAATGTGTCTTGCTCAAGGACATAGTGCAGTGACGCCGGCGAGTCTCAAACCCGCGGCCTCTAATTCTCAAGTCAAGCACTCTACTACTAGGCCACTGAGCTTCCTTTTAAAAAGATTCAGATATATTATCTGAAAATTCAGATATAACAGATAATACATAATTGGACCTCGAGGTTTCCGACAAAGCGAGTCTCAAACCAGTACCCTCGGCTATAGAAACTAGCTGGAAAATAGAAATTTCGCTTGTAGCAGGTTTATATATGATACTTTCCAATAAGCGATTAACAAATGTGGTCAGACTGCCCGTATGTGCAGACTTATCTGCGCCTTTGTTGTTCGCAAACACCAAAGACAGGTTTTCTCGCGTCGAGGCCCATATGGTTCCACTAGATAGTCGGGCATGTGCGCTTAAAGATCTTTAGCACAAATACTATCAGTACCCTTATTACATGCACTGGCTGAGTCGTTCGTTTTTAGAAAGACTGAAGGCTATGAGGCTTCTAATTAGACAGGTAAAACCCAACATTCATCAAACATAAAACTTGATATCTATGGCACATAATGAGTTCACGATATAGAATTCATGTGGAGCAGTGTCTTACTTGTCGATCCATTAGAATAGTCGTACATGTGTACCGCTAATCGGACAATTAACCCATTTATTCCTAGTGAGAGCGTCAACAAACAGTGAATACCCTGATGATATTTGCAACCATGGCATCATCAGCTGCCTCGAGCTGAAAGATGTGTCTCACCAAGATTGGCCCTGTTTAGTAATCAACATCTTTGTTAAATAATTTGAAAATTTCAAAGAACACCACCTCAAAATGGTTAGAGTTAATATAAGACAGGGTGTTTCTTTACTTTGTTGATTTCTGCCGTATAATGATTTTTGGCAATCTTTAAAGATATTAATATAGTTGTTAAATAAAGTATGGAAATCCTATAATTAACCTTTTTAAATAATGGCATGTTCAATCAATGTCAAAGTGAGGGTACTGGCAAATATTTCCATATAGAAATAAGGCATGCTGGGAACCAGTTAAACGAAATGGATATGTTTACGGGCCTGATACATGTATGCACAAATGTACTAGGTCACTGGTCATTCAGTGTCAACTCATTGAGCATAGAAGCACCATTATAAGTATATATTTACATGGAATTTGCTTATTTGATGTCAACTTGGCTAGTAAGTGACAACGCAACTGACAGGAAGGTTGTCGATGTTGCCTGATGTTCGCCCAGTCCGTCTAGCATGGACCAAAAGCAGATCGCTCCAGATAGAGCGGCTTAATTCCGGTCCACTTTCACCAAGCCAAATACTTATTTGCTTATTTGCATGTCTTTGTATTACTCCGTATATATACTGACGGACTTTAAAAACGCAACACTAACTTCCCTTTATATCTTTCAAAATAGAGTTGTATGTAAAATTCCTTTGCTTCTATGATGTCAACATAGGTTGGCTTCTTCAGCAAACACTTCAGTCTGAATTGTACAACTGAACTGGACGACGTTAATTGCTCCGTATGAATTAAGCCATTTAAGCATTGCTTAAGTAGAAGAGATTTTAACTTATTGAATGAAAGGGTACACCCAGATAAACGTCATATACGCAAATAATCTGTATTGCAGACCGGCCAATCAATATGAGAGTGATTCCTCGATGACAAACAAAGTCCATGATACAAATTTGGTGCTTCTCGTGTTTCATGATTTAAAGAAGTAGAGAATCTTTCACTAATAACATTTGGTCACATGAAACAGTTGACCCCTATCTCAAATAGTTTACATTATAATGCGCTAAGTTAATCTTAGTTGGACAAGTTTTCAATGTTTTACTTACAAATGAATATGCTCTTTAACATACAGTCAAAATTATTGTTCTGCCTTCCTTTTTAGAGACATAAATCAAGCTGTTATACAAGTGTTGCGTTTTCAAAGTCCATTAGTATAGTTGTATCATTATTCTGTTGTTTTTATTATGTGTTCTTCTGAAAGAAGGAAATACAAATCTATGATGAGGGTGACGCATTAACTAATTGACAGACAGAGAGACAGAATGACAGACAGACAGACCGACAGATAGATAGATAGATAGATAGATAGATAGATAGATAGATAGATAGATAGATAGATAGAAAAACGACTGGACTGTTGCATGATTACAATTATTAATACGCTCTAGAACCTGTTGAAAGCAGTTTAGCCATTGGCTCAACCAGTAGTAACGCTAAAGTCTCAGTCACACCTTACCGGACAGCGCTAACGGTACGTCCGTTTTTACCAGAGCAACGTTGATGGGTATGTGGTATAGAATATGGTACATTGCGGGGTGATTTTGCTTAGTGGGGTGCACCACTAAACGCAACATGTTTAAATGAGTTTAAATAAGCTAGAATTGACATATTTGATGAAAGGGGGGTGCACCCTATTTGATTTTTGGGCAAGTTGTCTAGGCTTGGACATGTCCAACAGCTGACATGGACACTTTGATATGGGTTGCGGCTGATATGGACACTTTGGTATGGATTGCAGCCCACAATAACTACCCCCTATGGGCAAAAGTTGCAAAAACCTTTCTAGTATTGCCCCCAAAAGTACATCTAAGGGCGTCTTTCTTCTTATCTAAATGTTAACTATCTATGACATGAAAATCCAGGAATAGACACAATAAGACCTTTAGTGGGTTGTACCCCAGATTGTTTAAAACTTGGGGTGCATACGTTGTGGAGTGAAATATTGCGAATTCCGGGGTGCAACCCACATTGTACCTCTGGTAGGTACTCATCCGTTTTTTGTCCATTCCTCATGCGATGAATGTGTTCTGCATCAGGTGATATTCGTTTTGCCCGGTCTTATCCGTTTGCAAGTTTTGGACTTGTTCAAACTATGAACGGACGCCACTGGATAAAGATGTCTGGAGGATGAACGTTACTTGTGCGTTGGTATATTGTTTGTCCGTTCTCGTGCAGTTTGTCCGTTTCTCGTGCGTAAAGCATCCTGTAGGTATCCTTTAGTTATCCTGTATGTATCTGTTGATGTCTGTTCAACCCAAGTTGCGAACGTTCAACTATAGGACATGTAACGGTTATAACGGAGTTCCCTGGACGAGTACCTCACGTGCATTCTGTGATCGTTTTACAGTGTACATATTCGTTTTGTTCGTTATACATCCATTACCCATTCGGCAAAGTATGTTAGTTGACCATTTTTTGTCCTGTACGTATGCATTACTCTTGCGTTATGCGCTCCTTACACCTTCCGCGACGACCTTCATTGCCACAGCGACGACTTTCACCACCAGATAAACATTTTTTCTTTTGCATTTTTTCCCTCCGTTAAGTGTCCGTTATCGCTATAAGTTAATATGTGACTGCACCTTAACCGTTAACCAGACGTTAATCTCAAGCTCGTAGGTCCGAATTCACCATGCGTCGTTAAGTTTTCTTTTTCTTTTGTTCTTTTTATCCCAAGCAATTTTTTAAAAGCTATCCTCCCTTACTATTAATATGCATCTCGAAAAAAATAATTTTTGCATGTTTTCATCTTTTATCATAAGAGTGTATCAGTTGAAGAAATTTGCTCAAAATGAATGGTTAACTAAATCAGTTGATTATGTATTAAACTAAATGACTAAATCAGTTTATTATGTTTTAAACCACTGTATCAGAATAACCACATTATGTAATACAATTCGTGGCTTCTGGTTTTGAGCAACTAAAAAGCTTACAAAGAACATAGTGGATTCAACAGTTTCTAGCTCTTTTATAATTCATAAATATGTCCATTATAAATCACTGAATTAGACCTTATCCTGCTAATAATATGTCCTGAAAATTGCAAATACGTATTACGTCCTCTGCATATGTCCAAGTGCACACAAAACTATTTTATCATGAAAGCAATCAGCACTTATACCTTGAAATGACTGCTCACAATGAATCAGTTGGAATGGAAACTGTTTGGATCATAACGTTTTTATTTATAACCTAGTTAGCAAACTGTGTTCGCGATAAAGTTGTAGATAAAAAATAGCGTCACATGAGTGATGAAAAGGAAGCAACTTGAAAGCACATGAAATGTCATTTCAATTATGAGTGTTTTATCGAATATGTAAACATCACTTTCAGAAAATGCTTATTTTAATGATCAAGTTATGTTTCTTAAATGCTTAAATAATATCACTTATTTCTCTGACACATATAGGTGTTGATTTATTTTTATACATGAAATGATATATGCAAGAATTTTTTCCTCGCTGTCTGCAGTTCTATTTAGATAAAACATGATAGTAAGCATGTAGTAGTTTAGTAAGATATATTGACCATTATGAAAGTCAACAAAATACATATATAGCTTATCAGCTATTTTTTACAACAACTATATTAATAACAATCAAGTAAGAAAGTCACCTCACGATTTCTAAAATTGTAAGTCATTTTATGCATGTTCCAATTCAAAAATAGAAGAATTAAAACAGTCGTTTATATTTGTCCTTTGAACAAAAACTATTTTTTGATCATAGTGATTTCTGACCCATACAAGGCACCCACTATGCCTAACCTATGACTATATCCCCTATGGTAATATATATTTTCATTTTATTTTGAAAACACGCATAGCAAAAATATTTTAGGAGAATACACTGAGCAAAATTTCTAACTGGTCACTTGACATTTTTACGCTAGCTTTGAAAGTAATATTTGGCTGTGCAAAATGAATGCCAAGACTCTGCAGATCATTTGATTTTAAAATGACTGGTACTTTTTGCACAAACGATGCTAGTGTAAAGGTACTCTAATTTCAAAAAGTCACATTAGTTCAACAATATGAAATATTCCACAGAGACGCCATTCATGTGTATTTTTGTTTGTTTGATAATGTTTCTGACTGCCATGATTAAAGTCAAACAGGCTTCAAATGATTTGCTGCAATCAGACTCCTCTTTCATGTTATGTAATAGCATAACGACAAACAGTACCAGCAGCTAAATCATAGAAATTCAGCTTAATGCAAGCAAATTACATAGGAAGTTCGCACTGTTCTGTACGCCCTAATATCTACGACAAAGCATTGATTTTTTCAGCGATTATACATTACTACTAGATGTCACTTTTCTAGTTTAGAAATGGTGAATAGTGCAAAGTACTGTAAAATTGACTTCTTAAGTTTTACATTCAAAGAGGAAGTGCGCAGCAGCAGTGTAATGGTTGTCATCACAAAATGGACGAATCAAGTTATATTCTGTTTGGAATATCTTGTTCCGATAAAATAAAATTCCATACAACAATTTTAGCACGAGCTACTAATGAATTTCAAACATCATGAAAAATGTGATAATTTAAAAAATAATTGTAAAAAATCTACTTTAGTCAAATTTCAAGTGCTTTGTGTTTTTTGAAGTTGGCCAGACTAGTTTATTTTATAATGCACTTTAATTTGATATAAAACTTCACTCAAAACCATTTATCTTCAAAAGAACATATTTTTGCATTTTTAACAAAAAACAAAAAAAAACAAACGTGGATTTAAAGACTATTACCGCTTGGTCAGAAATAATGAGTTTTAAAAAAGTGACCAATTAGAAATTGTGTTAAATGATTTAACACTTGTCATCTGTTTCATCTGGTTATACAATTTTGTGAAGCATTGAAACATGACAGCATTTGTTCTAAAGGTTCTTTGTAAGTCATATATTTAAAAGGATATTACATAGAAAAGTTCCCTTCCATTGTTAGTATTGTAGACATGACTAAATTTATTCACTTTAATAATTCATTGGTTATTTTGCTGTGAGCTGATTCAGTAAATAATACTTAGTATTACAGTGAAATTTGGTTTTATTGACATTTAGCATGCCAAATGAAAATATAATCTTGGATACAAAGTAAGAAAGGCGGCAAAGATCAGGAATCAAGACAATCAGTACCACACCTCACCCAGAATACCAAATGGCAAAGTGACAAAAACACAATTAGACATCACAAACGAGAGCTAAGAGATCAGCCCTTGCCCTGCAGGTGACCACAAGGCAACAATGAACAGACGCGAAAGCATGACAAACAGAAGACATAAATAACACAAATGATCTAAAACAGAAGTACCGCCTTGGAATGGTCAGTAAAGATATTTTACTGGAGGGCTTAAGCCAGTTTTACAGCGCCAACCTCAACCTTAGTTCAGATGTAGATCAAGACACATATATGTTTGGATTGTAAGAAATACCCCTAACTTATCCATCCTTCATTTCCTAGAACATATAAATCAAGATATTTAAATGAGATCTTACTAATCATTTGCATAATTCAAATCAAGCTAAATATATAATAACTAGTAATGCAAAGAATAAATCAAGTGAGCCAGCACATTTGATTTTGCTACTTGTCACAGTTTTAAGAAGTGAAGGCCCATGTTAACCTGTGTAAATGTGTAGACTAACCGGCACCTTTGTTGCCTGCATACACTATATATAGATGTAGACCAGAATTAAGACAGCTGTCTCCGTGGCGTCAGCATGGATAGTTAATGCTGGCTTTTGCCAATATGTGATAAGTACCAAGATCTCACTTGCTGGTCAAAACTTCATTTAAGCACTTTATAAATTACATTTAGATCAGCGATTATTTTTTCATCTAAATGCAATACTTGTTCATACTTTTGCTTCTGTTAAAGAACAAATCTGAGATATGGTTTCAATATTTGGTATACTATACCATATACACATGTAATACATATGACAATAGATACACTGCATTATCAACATCTGATATTTATGATATATTCTTCATTGTGAAAGAAATATGATTTATTTTGGAGATGATTGAGTAAAAAGCCCCATAAAAATCAAAAATGCATATATTCTTATCAACAAAATCATGTATACTATGTTAACATTGCATGTAAGTATATCCTGGTAGCGCTGTTGATAGTGACTAGGGTAGCCTCTCAATTCTATTTTTGTCAGAAGAGTTGACTCTATTGTATGTGTCCTAAATCCAATTTCTGGTGTGTGTACAGCTCAATCTATTAATTTAATATTCATATAACACTTTGCTATTGAGGATTCCTGAAATAATTTGGTCATGCCACATTCTGTATAGTGGAAATTTGTGTCTGCTGTTTTAGCATTAATTTATAAAACTAAGTAAGATCTCATGACAGCACTGTTTTAAATATTTTACTTTCCCATCCTACATGCTAAAAGAACATTGTTTAATCTATTTTACATTATCTTGAAACTGTCACTTGGCCAAATTTGATCTAATCTTATTCTGGCTGATAAAGTCTTATATATTGAAATTGGTATCGTATGTAACAACTGACCTGTTTTTTTATATATATCCCTATCACATGCAATCATTGTCATGTACAGCACATCATTAACACTTGTTTGTCCCCATTTCTTTGTTTTTTGTAAATCATTTACTTATGAAATTTCATTGCTTAAGCAAATGATCCAAAATACTATATTGATTTAATTAACATTTGTATTTATTAAACAGTGAAAGATATGCTGAAGATAACAGTAAGTCCAAATCAAAAGCTAAAATTAAAGTAATGTGTCACCATCTGCATATGCTATTAAGATGTCAGTATAAAATTTGAATGAAAATACAATATTTTTAATGACCGTTCCAAGGCAGTACTTCTTTTGTGGGTCATTTTTGTTTTTTCTGTCTTCTGTTTTTATGCCTTTGTGCACGTCTGTTTATTTGTGCCTTGTGGTGATCTTTTGACTCTCGTTTGTGGTGTCTAACTACGAGTTTGTCACTTTCCCATTGTAATCCAAGGTCAGGTGTGGTACTTGATGGTATCGATTCCTGATCTTTGCACCCTTACTAACGTTGGAGACAGAATCTTTAAACAGTATCTGATTACATGCGCTTATAATGCATAATATCGTATGTAAACTATATCAAATGTTATTGTGCAAACGTACATATGCTTGATTATATCTGGATTGTTAGCACACATTTTGTATGCTACCACATCCAACACAACATTTAGTTAACAGCTTATTTGCTACTGTAAATGGGCCTAAATATACAAGGAATACTAGCCTGTATCGTGTTACTGACTATGTAGCGTTCCTATACTATGAACAGCAGTTAACTGGTTACAATAAAATTATTTTGATGCTGTTAAATAAGTAATTGAATTAAACAATTACCAACAGTCTTCAGTTAAGTATTGCTCAATCTAAATCCAACTTATATAACTATTTCAGACTCAATTGTATACTATAGTTGACAACATTTTGGACACACATAGTACCTTATGATATATTTGTATGGTGATATATGCTACTTTAGCAGTTTTGACAAAACGTTGTAATATATTCTTAGTCATATATCATTTAAGAGCTCTAATATTCTTTGTTAATGAAGTATTTTAAAAACCTATAAATTTTGCCAAATAGGTAATTAATGTACATTGTTGTTTGACAAAATTCAAAACTAAATTATTTCCAAAAGAAAATTTTTGACAATTAAACATAGTCTCTTAATACGAACTGATAAATTCTATTTCAGACAAACTATCATCTTTATATCTATTTAGCATAATAAACAGTTTTGAAATTAAATAAAATACCCTACGGTGTATCATTTAGGGGATTAAGCAATATATAGAATACCTTGAAGTTTGTAACATACATTACATATTGGCAATCAAACAACAAAACCTTATTTTACACAAAATCAATGTTTAATATCCCCTTGTATCAGTCTTGTATATCAATATGATGCTCAAATATGGTGATTAAAAGCATACAGATAGGAGTACATGCTGTATTTCAAAATGAAAATAGTTTTACCTTAAAGGTCTTGTGAATCCCCAAAAACATTTTTGAAACTCTTTATGATTTAAATGACAGTGCTGATAAAACCAAATGCTGAAAACCCCATCTTAAAATTCCAACCGAGTCAAAAGTTATGCAATCTTTGAAATTATGCATATAAGCCCTGCCCACATTATTGTTTCGAGTTGATTTTTTTCAAAATGTCATATTTTGCGTAGTGCAATTTCTAAGCATTTAAAAACAGCACAATTGAGCTTTTAAATGCAAATGTTGTATTTTATCATATTGAATCATTTTCAGCAAATAAAATATTAAATAATGTTAAAATAAATGAATTATATTAAAAAATATTTCAAAAAGCTCAAATGACGTCATATGAGCTTCTCGCATATTTTCATCCAATTAAATTTTGAAACCTTTATAACTTGGTAACTATTTTGAAATTTTGGATGGGGCTTTCATTACTGGCTTTTCGATCAATATGAGTTTTAAAAAAGTTTTTTGAAGGTTCACAAGACCTTTAAATGTCATTTGTAGGTAACAAGGACTTCCATAAAAGTTTGAATGAGTTTGATTTTCCGCCACACCCATCAACCAGCTACGAATTTAGCTACCCTTGAGCATCTAAAATATAACTATATAATGTTGTGACCACTCTGGCACCTTCAGTTTTCATTTGATTTTCTTCATACCTGTAGGTTACCAGGACATACCTAAAAGTATGGATGAGTTTGAATTTCGGTCAGATCCCATAACTGACTACGGAGTTAGCTGCCCTTTAGTGTCTTAAAACTACACTTTCACCAGGTTCCCAAAGCAATTTTTATTCCACTCTTTTTAACACTTGCAGATAACTAGAACCGGCATAATATCTTATGTTTTTGAATTAATTCCTGGTCACTGTTTCAAGTTCAGAGTTATTTGTCTTCGAGCATCGTAAATCATGGTGTCTCCAAACATTATGCTGGCTCTATGGTGAGCGATCGTTGCCCTTTGGGCTACTTGTTTAACTAAGGCCCAAATCCCCTGTAAATAGAATAACTTAGTTGTATTTTCCTGTGAATAAATCCATTATGACACACGTGGTATATTTGCATTTGTTATTACCATATTACCTAGCCTACAGAAATATCTATATACGCTGATTCAGTATATGGCAAACCTACCCCACCCCCTCTCTCTCCCTCTCTCTCTCTCTCTCTCTCTCTCTCTCTCTCTCTCATACACTAACTATCTTGCGATAAGTACCAACTTCTCATGTGCTGGCTTTAATCTATTTAGAAAGTAAAAAAGACAGTATATCTTTCTTTAACAGTCAGCAGAGGTAATGATTATGTGCTTAATTGGTGGCTGAGCTATTTAGTTCAAAGAAGGAAATCATTAAAACACATCTCACTGAACAGATAGTACCTTATGAACTATTTAGCTAAAAAGAGAGTTTTAGCCTAAATCTGAATTCAATGAAGCCAGTTCCAGATGAGGCTCTGAGCATGTTGGTAAAATTTATGATCGTCTTAGAAAAACAATTAATTATCCATGGTGGCAGAAGCGAATCTGGTATAGGTTCGATGGCCACAAGTCAGTGTCTACTGGTACCGATAAACGTACATACGGCGCTTCATGCGTCTTTTAAATGAAGTTAATGAATAAAACTTAAATACCTATTGAAAGACAAAAGTCCAATGAGATGCACCATTGGTCTTGACCAAATTCTGCGGTAACTGTTTAAATCAGGTCAATACTTACATTCTACTTAGAATGCGCTTCACCCAAGCCATCTGTGCTAAACGCATAATCTGTGCTTGACAATTCGGGTTGGATTTGC
The DNA here is from genome assembly GCA_964019695.1 of Loripinus fragilis. Classification (NCBI taxonomy): domain Eukaryota; kingdom Metazoa; phylum Mollusca; class Bivalvia; order Lucinida; family Lucinidae; genus Loripinus; species Loripinus fragilis. The sequence continues at coordinate 86,969,431 of OZ026522.1, read as the reverse complement.
AAATAGAATAACTCCAGATTATAATATAGCAGTGGCACGTAGAGATCTCTATGATGTTGTATCATGTTTGCAGATAAATAAGGTATAATCGTAATATTTGTCTGCCTATTTTAGCCAGGAGTATGAATGAATTTATAGCTCTCCTCCCCGAAAACTGATAAGCCCCCATGTCGGGGCTTTAACTTTTAAGCCCTGGAGTTATAATTTGAACAGATTTGGCAGAGGACTGCTAGGCGATGCAACATACTAAATATCAACCTCCATGCTTTGTGGTTTTCAAAGAAGGTTTTTCCTGTACTTGCATTCTTCGTAATTTTTATAGGTTTTCTTATATAAAGTCTATGTAAAATGTGACAATTTTTATTTGATTGCCATGACAACGAGCGCTCACAATAAATTGGATTCATCTGAGCAATTTTACAAGAGGACCTCAAAATGAACATTTCTATTAAAGTAAGTAAGGTACAAAGGTTTAATAAGTTTTATCAAATCTGACTGACTGTATAATTTAGCAATGCATGTATTTAATATGTGATAACCAGAGTTCAAAAAGTGAATTTGATTTATTTTATCAATTTTACAAGAAGACCTCATAAGGAACATTTCTATTAAGTATGATTTAACTTGTTAAGTGGCTTAGGAAGGGAGGGAAGCCTTTCAAAAGGCATAGTTGACAACTTTGTTTGGTTTATTTGATTTGATTCTTTACGTCCCATTCAGCAATTGTTCAGTCATGCCATGACTGGTCTTCCTAGGTTGAACCAGTACTAAGCAAGGATTTGTGTTCAAGGACACAACGCAGTGACGCAGGTGAGGCTCGAGCCCGCAACCCCTCAGTATTGAATCAAACATCCTACCATTGATCCACTGTGCTCCTTTGCATTGCATTTTAATTAGGTAGTCATAGTAACCAGAGTTCTCAATTAATTCATTGGATTTCTAAACACAATTTTAAAAGTGGACCTCAAATGTAACATAGCTGTGAAGTTTTATCAAATTTACTTGGTGGTTTAGTAAGTTATGAACATACAATATCCATTTGGTTGTCTTGGTAACCAGATTTCACAGGACGGCTGACACAGTCAGTCACAATAGCTGACCATGAGCACTGTGCACAGGTGAGCTAACAATGCAGCGGTTCGCATGTGTCGCAGTCATAGTTTTGATGCTTTTTAGCGCTGCGTGCACTTGTGTTGAAAGTGATCACTTTATTGTGCCATCCGTTACTGTCTCGATCTGACACATGCTCTTGTATTTAATGTTTTTTGTGTGTTAATTTGGTTTCTTTTGGATGAAAGATTTTCTCTTAATGACTGAAATAATAACTGGCCATCGATGCATGGTGTAAGGATGGTGTTTTGGGCTAGTGAGGAAAGATGTAGATGAAATGCAAGCGAACGTTTGGTTTAAGCCCATATGACCCCTAAACTCCCTTTGTAAATGTTCTCTATTTAAAAGGAAATGATTTCTTCATTCGGGGTTGTGTGCTAGAGAGAGGTTTCCACTTATTCTTATGAAAGACTTAATTGAGTCTAGTCTGTAGTCTTCTCATTTTGTATGGTCTCTTTTTATTGTTCTATTTTATCAATTAAGTTTATACATGCACATATTTTATAAAAGGATTGAGATTGGGTCACAAGCTCTTGTAACTTTTTCATTATTAATTGCTGATTAGCAACACCATACTTCTGCATATGCAGGGGTCGGGGTCGGGTGACCTTGCTCTTTCAAGTCTTTTGTCATCTCAGTTGAAGAAATACCAAAACTCTTTCATCTGGTGTTGATGTGTTTTTGACATTTCTTGGTCATGCTCATACTCACTTGTTGTTTTTATTAGAGTTGCAAACCCATCGACCCCCTGTTAGAGCTCAAATATTGTAACATTGAGATCCAGATATCTATACGAGGGTTATTAGGAAATATGTAGTATATAGAGGAGATTTACTTTTTTGAGGTAAATACCAAATATATTTCAACTCACGAGATGACAAATATTTGGTATTTACTAAAAAAAGTGAATTTTCTTTTTATTTTGTACTTTTTAGAAGATTTACAGTTAATCAATTAACCATGCTTCAATCCGAATCACAATAATGTAAAAGAAGACAAAGGAGTATTTGTGACAGAATACCTGGATCAATCTATAGTCATCAGGACTTACAGATAAAAAGAAATTTATTCGGCGTCAAAGTGCGAGACAAGTGACGTCATAAACGACGTCATAATTTATGGATGACGTTACGTAGCATGGGTTACATGCATTGCCTCACTCACTGAAGCTGGAGGTGTTGAAAATGCAAAATCGAAAAGATTCAGCTTTTGGTACCAAAATGTTCCTCATGTTCTAGCTAAGAAAATGCCTACCCACACTTGATGTTTTTGTTTACAAATAAGAAAGTTATAGGCGTTTGAACTTTCGAAGTGAGCTTCATTAAGTGAATGGAAAAGTCAGAGGTGATCCAAAAACGCTACAGTGAAAATATAGGCTGATATCACTCACTAGTGATTGATATCATATCATTTCACTAGTGATTGGTACCACTTTTATTTGTTTTTGATATGCATTGATTTCACTGCTAAATATAAAATAAATAGAGAAAACAAGGCGAGTGTCTTTTGATATCAAGTTTACCAGACAAGGCTTAGAGAACGCTTGTTGACATCGCGAGGCTTGCCGAGCAATTCAACAAGCGTTCTCGAAGCCCAGCCAGGTAATCTTGATTTCAAAAGACGCGAACCTGGTATTCTATTTATCAGCCTACCAAGTTGATCCACTCTTCAAACTAGCAAATATAACGAAATGATCGATTTTAGTGTTAATTCAGCGTCATTTGTGACGTCATTCAATAGTGCAACGTCATCATGACCTAATAAAGGCACGTGCCGTGAGATAGTCAAAATTGTTCAGGCAACGTGCAACGCTGCTGTTATATGAACAGTTACTGATAAGAACTTTTATCTCAGTTACCTATTTATAAACCCATGCTTGTTTGGTATCATTTTAAACAACTATCCGTTCTCTATGTTAGGACACAAATTCCATGCTTATGACGTAATTCAGACACGAAATATTTTATTGTGAATACATGTATTGTTTATGAAAAAAAAAACTGGAAAAAGTAACATTTCCATGAAATATGTAACTTTTTACCTCATGAATGCGTAATTAGGACTGGTCAAACTTCGACGTAGGTATAAAAAAAATAAAAGCTGAAAATGAGGCGTGGTTTTATTCAAAAGTAACTAAATCATCTTGCGCTATTACCCCAGTATAGGCGCAAAACACATTATTTAGTCCTTAAAACGCCAGCAAAATAGCTGCATCTGACAATGTCTATTTAACATAAGCATAGAGGTAAACATTGGGGGCCCAGATCAGACTGCTCCTAATTTAGTGGACGACAAAAACATGCATTTTGTGATTATGCGCTTTAAGGGTTAATAAATGTGAGTTCAGTGTGTATACGGTTAGGATTTTCATGAAATGCACTCACGTTTGCGCGGCCCAAACCACTTATTTATTCTTTAGAATCCTGATTTTCCTTGTTTAGCAGATGCAATAGCCGAACCACGCCCAGATATGAATATTAAAGTTGACGCATTTACAGTAAAAGAAGCGTATATTAATATATATGAAGTGCTACATTTTGCTCGCTGGATAAGTCAGCATGGGCATTTGTGCGCACGTGATCAATACCGAAGTGTGTGCTGTTTTTCTTACATGTACATGTAACCACATCTCCCTCAATGGAATAGTGTAGGCCGCTGTGTAATCCCGTGGGAATTTTTTGGTAAAAGTGTCAAACATATATTAACATATATTTTCTTGTAGAGAAATGTATTCTGTTTAAGAAAAAAGATGTTTCCAATTTTTTTTCTTGCTGTTTTAGCGTCACGGTGATGTCCCATTTTCGGCTTATTTAAGGCTTGAAACTCTAATACTATATATTCCAGCGGGAAAAACATGTACTATTTGATCAGCTGTGATAATATTTCTGTCAACATGTTGTTAACACAAAATACACACTTATTCAGAATTGTATACAGATTACATTACATTACATGACGTCAACATATGAAAAATGACGTGTCGGCCGCTGTGTAATCCCGTGTGCATTTTTTGGGTAAAAGTGTCAAACATACATTTTGTTGTATAAAAATGTATCCTGTTTGAGAAAAAATAGTTTCCAATTTTTTCTTGCTGCTTTATGTCATGGTGACGTCAGACAGTGATGTACCAATTTTGGACTTATTTAAGGTTTGAAAATTCAGTACTATGAATTCCAGCTTGCATTAACATGTACTGTTTGAATAGTTATGGTAAAATACTGGCGACATATTGTATATGGAGCATAGACCCTAACTCAGATGTTACATTACCTTTAGATTGATGTCAGTACAAGAACAAATGACGTCAGTATCAAAATGAAAAGTATGTTATAGTGAAAGCTCAAATGACATTAGATCACAATATGCTAATAGACCCTCCTTTCCCACTGCTGGGATACTGTACACTATGACTTTCTGAAACTACATTATATAAGATGCAAAATGACATGACTTGTAACAGCTATGTTAGCTGCGTGACCATATGGTAATTTCAAATCATATTGTATAAATATCTAATTCTTATTTATCGACTTGCTGATTGCCTTAAACATTTTTATCTAAAAGCAATAAACAACCAGTATGCGTTTAAACAATATACTTCTATGTTATTACAGTTATATATGTTACTTACTTCAAATGTATTTCTACTTAACGCAGTACTATCACTAACTAATGGGCTGCCAAAAGACCTCAAAGTGGGGTTTTTTACACTATAATTTTCTAAAACTAAAATATAAAAACCACAGAATCATGTATGTTAACTCTATAGCGGTTACAGCGTTACCTTGCAGTAGCAAAATTCACTTTGTTACCCTGAAATAACAGGAAATCTTATCAAATTGTTCCTTATTCTTACGTGACAATATGATATTTTAATTGTACTCAAATTATTAATAGTATGGCTGTATCCAATTAAAGAACCTGTTATTACTTTTATTCTTTTTACTTTTTTAAATACATTATGTTAAAGCAAAAACAGCACTGCTAATGGTTTGTTTAACTGCCATTTACCTGCAATTAACTGAAAATACCAACAAAGCATTGATGATTATGGAAAGAAATTTGAGCCGAAATCACATATAGCGTCATCATATCAAGTAGGTGTGTTTGATCAAATGTTTTAATGCTTAACTGATATCTTTTATCTTACTGACACTCATGTATTTGCTTCTTTATATACATTAAATGATATATAAAAGCACGATCATTGGCACTCACTACACCTCATTTTAGATGACACAATAAAATTTAGCATCAAGTAGCTTTAAGTAAGCAAGATCTATTACACATTGTGTAAGCCAGCCGGTGATTACACCAACTATATTGATACCATTCAAAGACAAAAACTTACCCAGAATTCGTTAAAATTGTAAATTATTTCAGACGTAGGTGAAAATTTAGGCATTTATCCTTGTCTATTGAAAAAATAAACTGAAGGTGTTTTTTTTAATTTAACCACTTTCAACCCACATATGACACACGCCAAGCCTATTCCTATGGTTTTTATTGCTTTATATCTGAAGGATGTCTAAAATAGTAAGTGAGTATGATCAGGGAATACCACAATCACAAACCGCAGACAACCCCATGGCACCGCGAGGAAGAGCCGCTCAACCATCACGAGACACCAGGAAGACAAATTAAGCTAAGCAACCAGCTCTCTCTTCCCCATCAAGATGATTGCAATACTAGAATGGACATCAAGTAACGTACAACAAAACATAGAATAGTTACAGACTCCCACAATGGGAGTAACAATAAACAAAAAGTCAACAACAACAGAACCACCGCCTTAGAACGGACAGCAGCCTAAGCCACCGGGGGGCTTAAATGCATTTTACTGGTACCAAATCTTCGCCCTAGATTCTGCTGTTGTTGAAGTACAAGAAATGTTCAGCTCGCATGGAGGCCATCTACTTAATGCAAGGTTTGGTGAGGTCAGAATCCCATTTATAACCAAGATAATTTTAAGGAGGGTATAACACTTATCATCTATTCTGGCTGGTTCTAAAATTGTGTGGAGCATTGAAATAGAACAAAATTAGTTCTTTATGGTTCATTATAGTCATACATTTGAAAGAAATAGGCTTATCACCCAGAAAAACTCCCCGACATTGCTAATATAATACGTATATAACACTCATTGCTAAATTCATGGACTCAAATAAATTATTGGTTAATTTGTTTTACATAAATCTATTAATTAGATTTAGACTTGCAATTGAATTTTGTTGCAGATAATATCATTTTGATATTTAGTCAACCAAATGTGAACATTAAAGATACAAATATACATCCAATTATTTCTTTGCATATTTCCAATAAAACAAAACAAGCTCATTTGATTTTAGTACTTTGCAAGTAAGTCTATCATTGGCGTCAGTATAATACTGAGGAAATTGTCTGAGGGTAGTTTAAATGTAACATGTGACACAATGGGTCCTTACAACTTTTATAAACATAAATATATGTAGGGAATAAAATGTTCTTGTATATTGCATGAACGTTTAACGTTTTTGGATATTCAGGTACTACCTTAACAACCTTTTATACATTGTATTTGTTTTAAAATGTGAGGGGTAACGTAGTTAAGATGCTGTAACAGCCAAACTATACAGCCGCCAGAGATCTAACATGTTTAAAAAAGCTTCACCAGAAACATCAATTTATGCTAACATTTGTCTTTAATCGCAAGGCACACACAATTTTCCTGAATTATATTTCTGTACACAATATGTTTATTTCCTGCATACTGAACTCAGACCGACGTCAATTTGGCCTAAAAATTGAAGTCCATGTTGAATCAAATTTTTATTTTGGTCCTCCTTTAGACGTTTCAATCACTTCAACGCAATAAACAACACTAAAGTGTGATTTTTTTAGGTGTATACATCACTAGCTGATAAAAGCTGTTTGATTCATGTGAAAAGACGGCACGTACTTTGTGACGTCACTGCAACGTTAACACTGATAGATAAAAACGGAAACATCTTTTTCCTTAAATGTTATATATATTTCTCTAGACGAAAATCAATACGAAACACTTTTACCCAAAAAGTCCCACAGGAGCCCAAATTTCGACAAAGCAGCCTACAATCTATAGTCCATGGGCCAGGAGGGGATCACCATGAACCCCCAAAGAACCCCCGGGAGTGGTATAATACTGTTCATTTGATCCCCCTGAGTAAGAATCAAGATGTTAACACTCAATAGTTTGGGTCCTATCCGCCATTAATGGATGGTTTTTAAGATGGTCGCCATGAAAAAAAGATAAAACACCTATATAGTGTAATATCAGCCTCCTACCATCTGCTATGCTTACTTTCATGAGCAGAACATCTATATTTAAGACCCTCAACTTCATTTCTGAAATTAAAAGTTTAATGTATTTTTTCTTTTTTTCTCTTGTTTCTCTCTTTTTTCTCTTTTTTTATTTTTTTTTTAAAATTATTTTTTGATACGCACTCTTCACTAAAGGCCTGAAATGTATATGAATTTTGGACTTTATTTGGAAATGTGTGCAGGTTAAGCCACTACACACTGGTTTATGAGGGGTCATAAGTGATTAAATCAATTTCAATATTTCAATGGACTCAGGGGACCTAATTGTTTACCACAACATTTCTTTCGCCAAGATAAATATCAATATTTTATCAAAATTACCTAAACCCTTCACGAGACCTCTTTATTATCCCTTGCAGGAGTTCATAATCACCTTATTAAGTTTGGCTTTTGATCTACTTGGTATGGTCGCTAAGGAGTGGTTACTCTTTATTAATTGCAGTGTAAAAGTTAGGTCCTTTCTTCTTTTGCAGGCATCGTGATGGGAAAGAGAGAGCAGGTTGCTTTACTTACTTTGAATTTGGTTTGGTTTGATGCTATGCGTTCTATTTAGCAGCTATGGTCATGTCGGGACGGTCAGTTCACCTAACCACATTTTCTTTCCAAGGCAAGCTTGACTAACAATTCATCAATTGCCCTTCGGCTTTCATTTAATGTTTTATAAAATGTATGGCTCTTCTTTGAATGTGAGTGAAACTTATCAGTTTGGAGTTGAACAAATATGAAATTATGATTATTGAATTATATGAAATTATGATTACTAAATTATCAAAATCATGTATTTATGTAATTACGTGTGTTTTTACCTTTAGTCAGGGCCCTTAGGGACAAAAAAATAGGTCCCGTGCGAATTGTGTGCCGATTTATGGTGACCTATATCAAAACCTTCAATGGAGTCTTACCTTTGATTTAAAGGTGGTCACCCATCTTAAATCCGCGTCTGAGGCTAGTTATGACGTCATAAATATGGCGACCATAATGAGAAACTGCTCGTTAATAAAAGCTATGGTTTGTGTTGGTATGGTCACATTTATCCAACACGAACGCTTTTTTAACAGAATATCAATTATTTTAGTCATATGATGGTTACATCAATGCTTTACCTAACTTTGACAATGAATTATTTCTAGATAACTATATTTTGCAAGCAAAATACCGTAGATTTCCTATAAATACTCAGCTTATCGGGCCACCTTTAGACTGATGGCTGAGAATGTTATTGCCCCCACTCGGGAATTTCGCAAACTTAGTCTATCTAAAAGAGGACTATAAGCTGCGTCTTTTAATAGATGTTTGCACTATGTTCGCCAGGGCGTTAGTCTCTGACAGCCTGTTACATATGTTACCATATTAAATTTAGAAAAAAATAAAAGTTTGAGCTACAGAAAGAAGGCTAATTATTTAAATTACTCATATGGTCTGCATATTGACTACTTTAGCTACATATAAGTTCTTTTGGAGCAAAATTACAGCTTCCTGTGCGTTATGTACGTTACTTTAATTAGATTACCCTTTAAACATGAAAATTGTGACCAATATTATTTACTTTTTAGCTGATATGTGCATTTTCGAAAATGTTTTGATTATTTTATACTAACAAACTCATTTGGGTTAGAGAAAATCCAAAGTTTGCTTTTATACTTAAAATAAAGTGTCTTTTACGAGCAATTATAAAAACAAACCAAAGGCTACACCCAATTTTAAGGAGCCGAATTTGGTAGCATCATTTAAGTAAAAAATATATGAAAACATTTGCTGCTGTTGGATATCTTGCATTTTTGGGATTGTCTAGCTCATATTGTAAAGGATTATAGATTTTGCAGGTTAAACAACAAGATTGTATCACTTGTTAAAGGCTGTAACATATGTTACATGACATAATAAATGAGCAAGGACATTGACTTGATGTAAGAAATGATATTTCAGGAAAAAATGAATATAATTCGCATGTTTTCCTAGCTAAAGTCTCTAGCCTCTGGTGCCTAAATCTAAGGTATTGATCATTATTAAGCCCCTGTACCTTTGTTACAGATGTTAGGAATATTTGTTTTCAATATTTCTTAATATGAATAATTCTAAAATAAAGATACATCCTAGAGGAAGATAGGAAATAATCTTTTCACATTTAACAGTACAATTTAGTAAATGTCCCTTTCTAATGTAAATATTCTAAACCAATCCTTATCCAAGTCATATACATGTACAATATCGATTATTATTTCTGCTTCTCTGGTAAAATAATTGTCCTCCTCATATCATAAAAACCAGAATAATCATCAAACAAGATTTTGACTGCAAGCTGAGTAATGACAGGCTCCATCCCAAACCCTTTTAGACATATTCTATCGTATGTACCGATTCAAGGTGCGTCGAATAGGAGATGTTTGCACACTTTAAGCATGGGTGTTAGCCTGTATCAGCTTGTTACATATGTTATTTTATCAATTTGAGAATAATAAAATTGAAAGTTTGAGGTACAGAAGGAAGACATTAAATCAAGCTAATCAATGAACATTCTAATAGTCAGCAAATTACTAGATGTCTTTACTACATATGACAGCTATATACATTAATACGGCTACATGTTGTATTATGTGCGTTACATGAACTTAATTATAATTTAAAAGTGGTAATTTTGGCTATCGTCATTTAGTTTAACGACTGATCTGAGTTGGTCTCAAACCGTTTTAGATTAGGTTTAACAAACATATACTCAATTGACGAATACATAACCAAATTTTGCTTTTCTATCTTAAATATTTTGTCTTATATGAGCTAATGCACAGCCCTACCCTCAGTTTTGCAGAGGAAAAATTTTGTTTTCGCCACTGAAATAAAACACAAATAAAACAATTGCAGAGTGTTGATATTTTACATTTTCTTAAACTGTCTTGCGCATATATCATCAAGTGTCTAAGATTAGGACACATATTAAAGGTGTAAATGTGCCATGATGCCACAACCAGGGCTCTGATCCAATTCCATGCACTTTCAGGGGCCGGTATTAACTAGTTCAATGTCAGGAAAGAGCAAGAAATCATATTGGCAGGCATTTAGCTATGCTGGAGACTCCATCCACGAAGCATTCTTTCACTTCAGCTCAGTGCCATTAGAAAGCACTGTGGCGGATGGACTAGAGTAATATATTTGTAAATTGTCCTGACCTCTTGGCTCTCGTTTATGATGTCTAACTAAGAGTTTGTTACTTTCCCATTGGTATCCTGGGTCAGGTGTCGTACTTGATTGTATCGACTCCTGATCTTTGCCGTCTTTCTTACTTTGCATTAGCCAGTCAACGATATTGTTCGACTCACTGTGTTTAGGTGGTGGATGTTTTGGAGAAAACAAGCTGAATTGCAAGAACTACCACTTCCAAGAGCTGTGTTTCTCGAAGGTGTCAAACGTGCGCAGTATCAGTGAATCATTTGGAAAACCTCACCTGTCATTAATCCTGACAAATCAATCCCTAACAATTATGGTTAGAGGCCGGACTGTGATAAATATTGTCCCGTTATGATGACATTGCGCATGTGCGGATCCAGATGGGGATAGGGGGTCCGGACACTCCCCCTGGAACATAACAAGAACGTATATGGGTTTCTATAGAAATTAGCATTTGGACCCCCCCCCCCCCCGGAAAAAGTTGGACACCCCCCGCCCCCGGAAAATAATGGACCGCCTCTAGATCCTTTGTAAAGTATAAGTATAGTTTTCTCAGCAATAAAACCACTGGAACCCCTCTTTAAACTGTAAAATAAGCTGAGGACTAAATAAAACTGACAAAAATTCCTGGATCCGCTCATGTTGCCTCCTGTCCCGAACCCCCCCTGCAGCTGATAAAATGTGGTTGCAGCATGTCTGTATGCGAAACATCTCGGTGTAAGTACAACGCAAACCATTTATTGTACTGATTTGCGTTGCTGTGGAGCAGAAGAGGACTCATGTAAACTATTGCCAGTGATCAATAGGCTTATGACTTTTGAACAACTATTTTCATGTGGATTCAGATATTTCTTTAGCCGTATCAACAAGAATGCCTTATTGTCCGATTTTGACCTTTGAAGACGATTCTACCTAGTAGCATGCGAAAGATAAATCAGATTGTAACAGTTTCCTATTGCCCGTGCTATCGAAGTACAATGGGTAACTTGTAGAGGGGTTTATCCTTATTTCCATATCATGAACTTTTAAGTAGACTCTTCTAACTTTTGATCCTTCAGTGGTCAAAATCGGACTATGATGAGTTAGGTTGATAGTGTATGCAAATGGTTATTACTACTATCTTTTATTTGGGTGGAGGATAAGCAGCTACAGATAAACCAAAAGCTTTGAAGCGTGACTCTATTTACAATATTGATATGTTGTTCTAGAAAAAAGAGTTTCAGGCATTTATTTACATTTACTATAAAAGCTTTGACATGCACATATGTTCTAGCCGGACTGGCTCATTTTACGTATTCTGCATCAATCGTTTGAAATAGAACGACCCAAAGGTCATTGGTCAGAGGTCGTAGTAGATCTATATATTATCCAAGCGTTGGAAATGGACAAAATGCATATATATGTGGTATTTACATATTAGGCGTCATTTCAATGACGTCAACTTTTTGTTCTGATGCGAAGACAATATGGGCGACATGTTAATTTTAATCATTTACCCCCTAAGATTAAATTTGGTGCATTTCGACTGAAATTTGCACACAAAATGCAAGAAAGTCCTGATCCCCATATACTACAATGGACATACTGTTTATTTGCACTGATACAATATACGCTATTTTGATGACGTCATAATGACGTCCAGACGTGAAACCCAGATGGGTGACCAGGTGATTTTCATTAGTTATCCCCTAAAGTTTGATTTTATATAGGTCACCATAAATCGGCATCAAATTCGCACGGGAGTCCCGATCGTCCCTGACTACTTGTCATCTGATCTTTAACTATTTGCTAGCTGGGTAAGTTTGCCTGTTTTAGTCGCCTGCTGATTGTTTTCATAATCACCGTTTTTTCAAAGCATTTGGTCGGGTCTGATCTGGTTCCAAACTATTTGCAAATATTATCAGCAGACAACACCACTAGTAGGCAAAGAGTTTAGGGCTCTTTTATGAGTGGCAAAATCAGTGAATCTTTTTTTAGATTCGGGCACACCGTGTTTTCGTGAAAACCAGCCCGACAACTTCACGTGTACAAGACCTGATAATTTTATTTTCTTGCTTTTGCGCAGTGGCCAGTGCTTTTTCAGTTCAGGGACAACTTGTTTACCTAGAGTTTGTTTGGTTTGATTCTTTACGCCCCAGTCAATAGTTTTTAGCCATGTCGAGACGGGTCTCGCCGAGTTTAATGTATGGTCTTAACATACTTTATTTAAGATGGTCGCCGCTTTGAAGTACATTTTGCATATTTTCGTTAATCTTCAGAAAAAAAAGTTTCAATGATTTTTATGATAATACAATTTATAGTTACAGGTTGTGTCGTTATTAATCTTGGAGATATATTCACTGTCAGCCTTATAAGTCATGTAATATAACAGTGGAGATGGCTGTCATAAATGTTTGTTTGTTTGGTGCTTAACGACGCATCAACCCCTTGTGGGTCATTAGCGTCAAACGGTATTAAACTAAACATGATGTGGATGGAAAGAGTAAAAATTTGTAAGATAAAATAAAAGGAATGATGATGATGAATTTGTATAATGATGATAAGTTGCAATACGTTTGTTGACAGGAGAGACCACGTACAATATCTGACAGTTTCAAAGAGCTATTCAGATAACTGTACAGTCATGTTCTTTAACTGAATAGAATACAACATAATATAATCTGTATTAAGGTCTGATACAAATGTAAAACAAAACATGATTTTCTAAAATAGCAATTAGATTTTGTTAAAAAGATTTATTTGTCTTAATAATGTCATAATACTATCAATATGTATATCTTGAAATAATTCTTTCATGTTATCAACATGGAGGCAATTATTTCTTACTGGTGCAAAGTCGCCACATTCTAAAAGAAAGTGACGTACAGTGAATGGTGCGTCGCAACCAACACATTGTGGCCGCTCTTCACCTTGTAGTAAGTATGAATGAGTGACTCCTGTATGACCTAAGCGGAGTCGAGCTAAAACTACTTCTTCTCTTCTAATGTTTCGAACAATTGATTGGTATTCACCAATAGTTGGTTTGATGTCAAGAAGTTTATTACCAATGCTGTTCTTCCATGAAGTTTGCCATTGAAAGAACAGCATTGGTAATAAACTTCTTGACATCAAACCAACTATTGGTGAATGACAACTAGGTCAAACATAGCCAACTGACTGTAAAAGATTATCTTGCTAACTTTTGAACAATAATAATTTTAATAAGATTATGATCAAATACTAGTTTAAACGTATCTTATTGTCAGATGTTAGTGACTTACATTCACAATGTCATGTCAGTCCTCATCACTGGAATCGTCAATTAATCACACTAAGTCATCATCGTCATAATATTGCATAGGTACCCCACCCATTTTAATAAGTAAACAACGTTTCCTCAAAATAAACATAATACACTTCTACATTCATCTATCTCTCTGATATTGGAATGCCCTTCAGTTTGCTCTTGTCAGATTCATCATTTATTGCAGTCTATGTTGTTGAACGTCTAGGATGTAACATACGTTACATTTTTATATTAAGAATAGTACAGTGAGTAAACCCAGCAAAACAGACATAGGAGCCCAAAATAGCCTATATAAAATCTATACGATGTAGTGTTTACAAATGAGTCAATACTTTGTATTTACCAAATAGGAAATTGATTTTGTTTTTAACAAACTGCTTAGATTATTTATTCCTTTTCACATTATGCGCTAGTTATTGATCTTTAAACTTGGTAGCACAATATAAAAATGCATATCAGAAAGGCTACTTTATCAATAAGTAAAGCATGACGCTCTGCTGTAAATATTACAAAACATGACAAACCAGTATGTTTGTCATTTCTTCAGGCTTGTGAAATTCACAAATAATATAAGCGCAATCACCTGTGACGTTTCTCAATAAAGCTATGTGCAAATTACATGTGTGACACACTTAACATCAACACATTTTTTAAACTACAAGCTTTCGTTATCGAATATGATTCTTTATCAATTTTAAGAGTTTCTAAAATATTTCTATAACACCGCTATTAAAACAATTGAATGAGACAATCCAAAATTCACAAAAGTTTGAATAATATTTTGCTTTATCAAACTTTGGATGAATTTGTATGTTAAAGTATAACTGCATTTAATAAAACTAAGTAATATCTCGGACCCAGTATAAACGGACTGGTCACCAACAGAAATACAAAGTTATATTTTCAAGCCTTTATTTTAGCGCTATTTCACAGTACTACAGCCAATAAATTTGGTTCTGAACATATCCAAGATTATAAGAAGTTATTCCCGGTTTATGAAAGTGAAATATTACAACTTACAGTTTAAGATTTTTTATCTTTAAGGTTGATATGTGACGATATTCGGCTAAATAATGACTTAAAAATTAAAATGGAACCTTAGTTTCTGGTAACATGATAAGATTTGTTTTGGGGAAAATTGAAAATATGCAGCAGATGTAATAAGCAGACACCATCTTTGTTTAATACTGTTATATGCTAATGGCCAAATGACCTTATATATAATGCTTATATAACGTTGCAAACAGTATGGACCCAGATCAGTCTAATGAGCAGTCTGATCTCGGTTCATAATGTTTGCTTACATAATGAATTAATTTGGTGTATTTTTATGATCTATATTGCAAACAGTATGGACCAAGGCCAGACTGCTTAGGAGCAGTCTGGCCTTGGTTCATAGTGTTGACTTACATGATGAAATTATTCTAGAGAAAATGTTAAAATGCACAGAAGATATAATAAGCAGACAGCACTGTTTTGTTAAATATTTTTGTATGAAGTGATTATCTTGACAAATAAAAACAAAAATAACTATTTAATTTTTGTTAATGAAAATCGAAACATCTGAGTTCACAGTCGGTATGACACACTGATGCAATGTCAGAGTTCTCACAAGTATTTTGAAATAATACATACAATTTTCATATTTCAGCTAAAACTGCCAAGTTTTCTGGATCATACTCCAACTTTTCAGTTTTGACTCCCAATTTTATTCAAGGAATGAATTCTATTACTTCTGTTTTCGAAATCCTAGTGAGAACTCTGATCAGCTGCATTGTTACTACATTTATGTAAATGACCTGTCCCTACTAAAAAGACGGTTTTTCAAATTCTCATGATGTGGTTCAATTCTTAAAATGGGTCATACGTTTTCAAGTGTTTGGTCCTCACATTTTTAGCTGGGGTTTATTATTTCCTTGTTGCAGATTTATTATCTTACACCTGGTCTATGCCTGCTGCACCCAAACCCAATTGTGGGATAGATGCAATACATTGTGAATCTGCATTGATTTAGCCTCATGATATGCTTGAAGAAACGTTAATGCAGCATTTATTTGGCACCTTTTAAATGTTGAATTAGTGTTGCATTTGATATAAAGGTGAGGCTGAATTAAAGTTGATTCAGTTTTGATTCAACGTTGAGTCAGTATTGAAATATCAATGTTGATTCAATGCTTGAATGTCAACGTTGAATCAACGTTTGTATGTCAGCTTTTGTTCAAATTTCAAATTCAAATATATTTTCAACATATTTTCAACATATATTGTCACCGTTGAATCAACATTGAATCAACAAACTCGTGCCCGCTGGGCTACATTACTCTGACCAATACAACCTCACCCTATGGATGTCCTGCTCTTATCCTTCCTTACACATAATTGTATTACTATATGTTTCCTACCCAACCCATTTAACTATTTTGTCATTACACATACCATTAACCCAACATACATGATCAATTCCCTCCAAACTTCTTAAATGATAACTCTATCTTTATTTATATAATTTGATAACAAAACCTACTCATCTTTACACACTTTCTTACCCTGTTCCACCCTACCAAACATGTACTATAATCCATCTCATATTACCATACCACATCGCTACAAACCAAACTCACAATGTACCTATCTTAACTATTTCTATTCAAACTCTACCCTATTCCAAATAATGCCCTGCTTTGCCCTTCCCCTAATATAACCTTCTGCTAAAATGTCCTTCTAGGCCTTATGGTTTCTTAACCACTATTATACCCTATATATAAAACTAGCACATACGCCTTCATACTTATACCTGTCCCTACTCAACTCCAATAGGTATGCCTACTCATATCCAAGGGGTATGAGTGGATGTATGTTTAGGATGTGCATCGGGCATATATTGGGGTAAGTAGAGGTATAATAAGGTATGAGTATGGTAATGTAGGCTACGCTACACATATCCCTACCTAAGCAAAGTCCCATCCTATACACAAACGCATATCATATCTAACCCTGCTTATAAACTACCTTGCAGCTACTCATTTCTTTCAATGTATTTGTAGGGGATTTTGTGCTGCAGCAATGTGGCAAAAAGTAGCCTAATTTTAGAGGTACCCATACCAGCAGGGTAACAAGTACTACTGTGTACCAAATCAAAGCTTAGTGTCTGCTCATTTCAAAACTGCATGATGCCACTTCCAAAATTTTGTGCGAAATTTTTTACGGCCCTTCAAATGTATTCACCCTAAATTGTTAGTATTCGTTTTCTGTGTGCTTCCCAAGCAGGTATTATCCTCATATATGCACATAAAAATCTATTCTTGTAAATTGTAAAGTGGAACATGAATAGATATAATTATAGATATTGAATGACAATATCCAGTCTGGTTTTCAACATTTTATGAGGTCATTGAGTACAAAAGTCACGAAAACCTATGACATTGACATAACATTAATCTGGATGCAACTGCATGTAATCCTGTTCAATTTTGTAAGGATTTTTACTGTTAGAAATTGTTGATATTTAATCTATACTATTTTATTATTTTTGTCACACTTGCTTGTAGCAAGGGTGTGGCTTTTTTTAAACAGGGTGCTACATAGGGGTTCAAATTCGCGTCAGTCATCCGTCCGTCAACAACTTACATTAAAGTGAATTTCTCTGCAGCAATGATAACTGTTATTAAACATTGCATAGTACTGTCCTCTGCATACTTTTTGAGTATACAGTGGGGCCTGCTGACCTTGACCTACTTTTTATGCTCCAGTGACTTTGATATAAATTGACGTCCGTCCGTGAAAATTTTACATTAAAGTGAGTTCTCTGCAGCAGTGTTAGTTGAGAGTGTCAAACTTTGTATACAGTGATTCATTTACAATTTTTGGCTCATGGGTCCTAGGACTCACTGTTTCCCATATCAACGAGTCCAACCACAAACGTATGAGTCCAGAATACTTTTTTAATAACAAGTCTGCAATACTATTGCATCCTCTGACTCGCCGAAATAAAAACTTTGCATCCCAGAGACAAAATGATGCGCAAAAGATGCACGATGGGCAGGTAACAAAATTACTGCTGTATAGTTATGGCTTCGCATTCTCTTTAATCTTGCTTTGTGACATTGACCTACTTTTTACGTTCCAGTATTTTGACTGTGACAGAAATATATATTTATATATATGACTTAAATTGAGCAGGTGACACAGCGTTCCCTCAGAACTAATGTCATGTTGGTTTATTATAACGTTTTATCAATATCAAAATAGGATGAAGCTATATTGCGTAGCTGTGTCTGCCATACTCTTAAATGACTAGCATGCATGTGAGACACCATTGCTTGTTTAAGACAAAGTGGAATTCCTAAAGACCATGAAAATTAGTTCTTCACCAAAGACATTTACAGTCAAATTGGTCTAAAATGCTTCGCAATAAAGGTGTAGTGTATTTATCCTGTCAAAGAGTGATGTTAAAGCACATGTCATTCTCTATTCCGAATCACTTAATTGTGTTTTGTATGGATAATGTACAAAAATGTGTTTTCATGGAGCTGCTATTTTGCGTTCATAGGTTAGGTTGTTTGGTCAGTGCACATAGTTGTTCATTGTGAAAACATGTATAATGTACAGTTATCGTCACAGATACAGTTCTCGCAATTGCATGTAAGGTCATTTAAAAGCTTTGGGGCAGCTGTTGAATGGTTCGTCATTGTATGAAGCATACAGTAAGTGTGTCATTGTTGTATTCAACTATCTTTTATCCAAAATATTCAACTATCTTTTATCCATATTCATTTTGTTGGGTGGGCAGGTAGAATGTAGAATATGCAAATGGAAACTGTTATTTGTAGATAGGACTTTTGTTGCTGCCTTTGCTAAGCTTACCTTGTTTAGGGATGTAGGGTCTAGTTTTTCATATATTGCTCCAACAGACTGAGTGCAAGTACACTTTTGACAGTTTATTAAAGGCCCATGGCCAAGATATTTCAGTCCCTAAAATTTCAGTGCACCTTGAATCATGCGTTTGAAAACGGGTTTCTTACCAAACCCAAAGAAAGCACTGCCTATATCCCATCCAGCCAGACAGTATTTTATGATCAGTATTGTGTGCTGTTCTTTTGTAAGACTGGTGAATAAGATGTTAACAGGGATACAACGTCTCATTGCAACATCATATGCCAATTCACATGTAAGAAAGATCTCACTTGTAGCTTCTTTTTTATCTATGATGAGGAAGTTACAATAAGAAAAAGAAAATCTGTACTTGGACATTTTGCAGCAACTGAGGCATGTATACGGCCTTGTGTTCGCTTTCGTAGCTCCGAGATGTCCATATGCTCATCTTTGGTCGCTTTGATGGCTCTGTCCTTCAGTCCACCACTAATGAGGATTGTATGTTTCTGTTCAAATGGCTTTTATCAGTGTAGGTGTAATAAGCTACAAGGTTGTCCTTAGTTTTGCCTCCTGATAATAATTTCCTCTATTCTTTGAGTACTTTCATGTCTGCTCGTAGAAGCATTTTATGTCACATTGTGGTGTTGCCTCTTTTTGGCCTGCTAGCGTATTCACACTATTCTCCCTATACATGTCAAATATACTCAGAAGAAAAAGTTAAGTCAGTATTTATGTTTTCTCATAAAATCAACAATACTGGATATAGCATTGTCAAATTGTATATATGAGTTGTATCCTCGTAGCTTTACATGTATTCGTTTATTGTGTGACAAATAATGCCTCTATTAGACTGTATCAACCAAGTTTCAAAATGCACGCTGTGCACGTGCTGCGGTAAACCGGCAGGGTTATTTTCTCAAATGTTGTTTGATACTGAAAGAGAGTTGTTCCTATTGCAATAATCCGGAGAAAATTCAGTGTTAGCAAGCTTATTTCGCCGTCCAGGCTATCAACAAATTACGGAAATACCACGTTTTGACGTCTTGAAGCAGGTACACGTGTTGCTGACGTGCCACGCAGCTTTTGATGTAATGAACAAACATTTTATCGTCTGCAAACACGTTTTCGACCCCCTGGCAGTAAAAATGACAAGCATCCGTCAGGGAGACCACAAATAACGACGCCACTTGAATTTAGGGTCATAGTGACGTCAACATGACGTAATCGCTTCATGGCCACTTGGAAACTTCTTAAACACCTTAGGCTTGCAACAGGTACGAGAATTTCCGTCTATACAGCCAGAAATTGTCTGAGGGGAGCTAGACCGATTTTTGAGTTTTGAAATTTGAATTTTGACAGTGACCCCTTTGTGTAATTTTGATGAAGAAAAGAGGTATATTTTCATAATTTTTGTTGAAAATATTCACATTTGAAAGAAATTAAATGAATTTTATGTTAGGTAAGGTTTTTGTCAATATAAAGACTGTCCTACAAAATAATTGCACACAGTGTCTGTACTGACTAAACTTTTTCTTCTGAGCATACAATGTGTATCAGTGAAACAGACTAATAGATGCAACTGGCCTAAAGTATGTAGACACGGAACTGTTCAACTATGGCTACAAATGTTACTTGAGCCGTTTTTAGACAGTATTGGTAGCATCTGTATCAAAGCTGTAGCATCAAAGATAAAACATTCTGTTTTCTCAATAATGCTACTTTGCCTTCAGATATGCTTTTGAGTTAATGGATGAAATCTGGTCATTGATTCGAGCCATAGTTTTTGAAAATATTTTAAGACTTCTTGTGCATTCTCAAAAGACAAGATACCTCCCTAAAAGAGCAAGCTGCTTACAAACACAGGCGCATCACCTAATCATTCATGACTACACTGCTGTATCTTTGGCATGTCTGCCAGTGTCTTATTGTTGACCTTTTGCTTGGGTTCATAGAACATCTTCTGAGGTTTGTCTTGTCCATCAAGCTTTATAAATCCTTCCTTCATGAATTATTTCCTCACTTCCTGTGTCTAAGGCACCAAGCAAGCCTGGATGATATAACACATGTTGCAAAATCTGTTAGAAGTGTGAGGCATGGCCTCTGTGGGGTCAAATGGGGATCAATGAATCGACTGTCAAACATCTAAATTATTTTTACAGCAGAATCATATAAGTGTTTTTGTATCAGAATGATGTGAAGGTCAAAAATTGTAAGTGAGTATGATCAGGAAATAC
Organism: Loripinus fragilis; assembly: GCA_964019695.1. Lineage (NCBI taxonomy): Eukaryota > Metazoa > Mollusca > Bivalvia > Lucinida > Lucinidae > Loripinus > Loripinus fragilis. Next base: position 86,948,425 of record OZ026522.1, on the reverse strand, counting down.
CACAATCACAAACTGCAGACAACCCCGTGGCACTCTGGTTTGGTTTACATGTACATGTACATGCACTTCGACATACATAGTTGTGGAACATCATTGAGTACTTTGCGGTCACAGGCTTGGCTCAGGAACCACGTGACCTAGTCAATGAATTGCCTTTAAAGGTTAGTCCCCTGATTCCATTAGATCCTATTAAAACTTTGTACTCTGTTGCTTGGCCCACACGGTTAATCCAGGCAGAATATAACTTGTCCTCTGACATTTTTATAGTACATTAGCCTTCATGGAAACCATTCACAACCTCTTCAGGAATGTACTGCATTTGAAGGATTTGATATGATATACATATATGTTGCCTGTAAACATCAGAGGGAATAGTTTCGCCTTTGCAAACTAATGCACATCTCAACGACAAAGCCTACTTGAGGAGAGGAATAGTTTAAAAGTAAGCGATACTATTCAGCGAGTCATTCCAAAAGTTAATGTTGGAGAAATAGATATTCCCTTTTACATGAACTCTGATAGCAGGTTATTATGTACAACTTCACAAAAACGACCAGAAAGTATTGGTTAATTACAGTTATATGTTCATTTCTGTATCTGATTCATAGTCAGGATTCCTCTTAAAACTCATGCAAATGACACTGGACATCATCAGAGGAAGTTCTGTTGTTCTTGCAGCACCACTTTCAAGAACTGTATTGAAAATGCTAGTTTAAAAAGTAAGTGAGTACGACCAGGAACTGCCACAATCACCCCAACAGCACGGTGAGGAGAGGCAAGGCATGATAACTGACTCATGACAAAGCTCGTAAAGCTTTGTCACACCTTTTTCCAGACAATTTTTGCTTTACACTGTCAACAGCACAGACATCAAAAAAGTAAGCGAGTATGATCAGGAATTACCACAATCACAAACTGCAGACAAACTCAAATTCAAATGACAGTTCTCCGAGTCTCGCCTTACCATGAAGGTATACAATGCTAGCAAAACCTGTTATGAGAAGGTGCATTCCACCTTCACATAGAAAGATATATTTCATGTACATAGGTATAGCCCAAGTGATTTCTAAAGCTTTTGTAAATAAACCTATATCAAAATATGCAGACGTATAAATTTGAACAAGTACATTTATGCACGTTTGCATTCCCTTCAGAGTTGTATTATAACTGTTATAAACTGTTGGGGGACATTATAATTGGATTAATTACTACATTAAATGCATTTATGTTTACTTGATATTGCAAGGAAAAACTCCTTTTATGATTTAAAAATGTACATGTAGATCAAATGCAATAAACGTGACTATTTGTAAAAATCATTGGTTTTCGCGACTTTTGCACTCAATGTCCTTTTAATTATAGTTGTCAGTGTGCGTAAGTAGCATATCAAATGCAAACAAAATTGATATTAACTATTGCATCATATACAACCTAATAACATGAATTTTACACAGTATGTATTCTTCTTGTCAAAAAAAAAAAGAAATCATCATTCCTTTCTGAGCTATGATGACGGTACCCATGTTTAAAGGGCCGTAATTTTTTTCGCACAAAATTCTGAAAGTGGCATCATGCAGTTCTGAACTCAGCACACTCTTAGCTTTAAAATGATGTATGACGCTACTTGTTACCCTTTTGGTATGGGTACATGTCACTTTTGGTGACCTCTGCTGCAGCACTAGTGCTGCAGCAATGTGGCAAAAAGTAGCCTAATTTTAGAGGTACCCATACCAGCAGAGTAACAAGTACTACTATATACCAAATTAAAGCTTAGAGTCTGCTTATTTCAAAACTGCATGATGTCACTTCCAAAATTTTGTGTGAAATTTTTTACGGCCCTTCAAAAGTATTCACCCTAAATTGTTAGTATTCGTTTTCTGTGTGCTTCCCAAGCAGGTAGTATCCTCATATATGCACATAAAATCTATTTCTTGTAAATTGTAGAGTGGAACATGAATAAATATAATTATAGATATTGAATGACAATATCCAGTCTGGTTTTCAACATTTTATAAGGTCATTGAGTACAAAAGTCACGAAAACCTATGACATTGACATAACATTAATCTGGATGCAAGTGCATGTAATCCTGTTCAATTTTGTAAGGATTTTTACTGTTAGAAATTGTTGATATTTAATCTATTCTATTTTATTATTTTTGTCACACTTGCTTGTAGCAAGGGTGTGGCTTTTTTTAAACAGGGTGTTACATAGGAGTTCAAATTCGCGTCAGTCATCCGTCCGTCAACAACTTACATTAAAGTGAATTTCTCTGCAGCAATGATAACTGTTATTTAACATTGCATAGAACTGTCCTCTGCATACTTTTTGAGTATACAGTGGGGCCTGCTGACCTTGACCTACTTTTTATGCTCCAGTGACTTTGATATAAATTGACGTCCGTCCGTGAAAATTTTACATTAAAGTGAGTTCTCTGCAGCAGTGTTAGTTGAGAGTGTCGAACCTTGTATACAGTGATTCATTTACAATTTTTGGCTCATGGGTCCTAGGACTCACTGTTTCCCATATCAACGAGTCCAACCACAAACGTATGAGTCCAGAATACTTTTTTAATAACAAGTCTGCAATACTATTGCATCCTCAGACTCGCCGAAATAAAAACTTTGCATCCCAGAGACAAAATGATGCGCAAAAGATGCACGATGGGCAGGTAACAAAATCACTGCTGTATAGTTATGGCTTCGCATTCTCTTTAATCTTGCTTTGTGACATTGACCTACTTTTTACGTTCCAGTATTTTGACTGTGACAGAAATATATATATATGACTTAAATTAAGCAGGTGTGACACAGCGTTCCCTCAGAACTAATGTCATGTTGGTTTATTGTAACGTTTTATCAATATCAAAACAGGATGAAGCTATATTGCGTAGCTGTGTCTACTAAACTCTTAAATGACTAGCATGCATGTGAGACACCATTACTTGTTTAAGACAAAGTGGAATTCCTAAAGACCATGAAAATTAGTTCTTCACCAAAGACATTTACAGACAAATTGGTCTAAAATGCTTCGCAATAAAGGTGTAGTGTATTTATCCGGTCAAAGAGTGATGTTAAAGCACATGTCATTCTCTATTCTGAATCACTTAATTGTGTTTTGCATGGATAATGTACAAAAATGTGTTTTCATGGAGCTGCTATTTTGCGTTCATAGGTTAGGTTGTTTGGTCAGTGCACATAGTTGTTCATTGTGAAAACATGTATAATGTACAGTTATCGTCACAGATACAGTTCTTGCAATTGCATGTAAGGTCATTTAAAAGCTTTGGGGCAGCTGTTGAATAGTTCGTCATTGTATGAAGCATACAGTAAGTGTGTCATTGTTGTATTCAACTATCTTTTATCCAAAATATTCAACTATCTTTTATCCATATTCATTTTGTTGGGTGGGCGGGTAGAACGTAGAATATGCAAATGGAAACTGTTATTTGTAGATAGGACTTTTGTTGCTGCCTTTGCTAAGCTTACCTCGTTTAGGGATGTAGGGTCTAGTTTTTCATATATTGCTCCAACAGACTGAGTGCAAGTAAACTTTTGACAGTTTATTAAAGGCCAATGGCCAAGATATTTCAGTCCCTAAAATTTCAGTGCACCTTGAATCATGCGTTTGAAAACGGGTTTCTTACCAAACCCAAAGAAAGCACTGCCTATATCCCATCCAGCCAGACAGTACTTTATGATAAGTATTGTGTGTTGTTCTTTTGTTAGACTGGTGAATAAGATGTTAATAGGGATACAACGTCTCATAGCAACATCATATGCCAATTTACATGTAAGAAAGATCTCATTTGTAGCTTCTTTTTTATCTATGATGAGGAAGTTACAATAAGAAAAAGAAAATCTGTACTTGGAAATTTGCAGCAACTGAGGCATGTATACGGGCTTGTGTTCGCTTTCGTAGCTCCGAGATGTCCATATGCTCATCTTTGGTCGCTTTGATGGCTCTGTCCTTCAGTCCACCACTAATGAAGATTGTATGTGTCTGTTCAACTGGCTTTTAGCAGTGTAGGTGTAATAAGCTACAAGGTTGTCCTTAGTTTTGCCTCCTGATAATAATTCCCTCTGTTCTTTGAGTACTTTCATGTCTGCTCGTAGAAGCATTTTATGTCACATTGTGATGTTGCCTCTTTTTGGCCTGCTAGCGTATTCACACTATTCTCTCTATACATGTCAAATACAATGTGTATCAGTGAAACAGACTAATAGATGCAACTGGCCTAAAGTATGTAGACACGGAACTGTTCAACTATGGCTACAAATGTTACTTGAGCCGTTTTTAGACAGTATTGGTAGCATCTGTATCAAAGCTGTAGCATCTACGATAATGCATTCTGTTTTCTCAATAATGCTACTTTGCCTTCAGATATGCTTTTGAGTTAATGGATGAAATCTGGTCAATGATTCGAGCCATAGTTTTTGAAAATATTTTAAGACTTCTTGTGCATTCTCAAAAGACAAGATACCTCCCTGAAAGAGCAAGCTGCTTACAAACACAGACTCATCACCTAATCATTCATGACTACACTGCTGTATCTTTGGCATGTCTGCCAGTGTCTTATTGTTGACCTTTAGCTTGGGTTCATAGAACATCTTCTGAGGTTTGTCTTGTCCATCAAGCTTTATAAATCCTTCCTTCATGAATTATTTCCTCACTTCCTGTGTCTAAGGCACCAAGCAAGCCTGGATGATATAACGCATGTTGAAAAATCTGTTAGAAGTGTGAGGCATGGCCTCTGTGAGGTCAAATGGTGATCAATGAATCGACTGCCAAACGTCTAAATTATTTTTTACAGCAGAATCATATAAGTGTTTTTGTATCAGAATGATGTGAAGGTCAAAAATAGTAAGTGAGTATGATCAGGAAATACCACAATCACAAACTGCAGACAACCCCGTGGCACTCTGGTTTGGTTTACATGTACATGTACATGCACTTCGACATACATAGTTGTGGAACATCATTGAGTACTTTGCGGTCACAGGCTTGGCTCAGGACCACGTGACCTAGTCAATGAATTGCCTTTAAAGGTTAGTCCCCTGATTCCATTAGATCCTATTAAAACTTTGTACTCTGTTGCTTGGCCCACACGGTTAATCCAGGCAGAATATAACTTGTCCTCTGACATTTTTATAGTACATTAGCCTTCATGGAAACCATTCACAACCTCTTCAGGAATGTACTGCATTTGAAGGAGTTGATATGATATACATATATGTTGCCTGTAAACATCAGAGGGAATAGTTTCGCCTTTGCAAACTAATGCATATCTCAAAGACAAAGCCTACTTGAGGAGAGGAATAGTTTAAAAGTAAGCGATACTATCTTCAGCGAGTCATTCCAAAAGTTAATGTTGGAGAAATAGATATTCCCTTTTACATGAACTCTGATAGCAGGTTATTATGTACAGCTTCACAAAAACGACCAGATAGTATTGGTTAATTACAGTTATATGTTCATTTCTGTATCTGATTCATAGTCAGGATTCCTCTTAAAACTCATGCAAATGACACTGGACATCATCAGAGGAAGTTCTGTTGTTCTTGCAGCACCACTTTCAAGAACTGTATTGAAAATGCTAGTTTAAAAAGTAAGTGAGTACGACCAGGAACTGCCACAATCACTCCAACAGCACGGTGAGGAGAGGCAAGGCATGATAACTGACTCATGACAAAGCTCGTAAAGCTTTGTCACACTCTTTTCCAGACAATTTTTGCTTTACACTGTCAACAGCACAGACATCAAAAAAGTAAGCGAGTATGATCAGGAATTACCACAACCACAAACTGCAGACAAACTCAAATTCAAATGACAGTTCTCCGAGTCCCGCCTTACCATGAAGGTATCCAATGCTAGCAAAACCTGTTATGAGAAGGTGCATTCCACCTTCACATAGAAAGATATATTTCATGTACATAGGTATAGCCCAAGTGATTTCTAAAGCTTTTGTAAATAAACCTATATCAAAATATGCAGACGTATAAATTTGAACAAGTACATTTATGCACGTTTGCATTCCCTTCAGAGTTGTATTATAACTGTTATAAACTGTTGGGGGACATTATAATTGGATTAATTACTACATTAAGTGCATTTATGTTTACTTGATATTGCAAGGAAAAACTCCTTTTATGATTTAAAAATGTACATGTAGCTCAAATGCAATAAACGTGACTATTTGTAAAAATCATTGGTTTTCGCGACTTTTGCACTAAATGTCCTTTTAATTATAGTTGTCAATGTGCGTAAGTAGCATATCAAATGCAAACAAAATTGATATTAACTATTGCATCATATACAACCTAATAACATGAATTTTACACAGTATGTATTCTTCTTGTCAAAAAAAAAAGAAATCATCATTCCTTTCTGAGCTATGATGACGGTACCCATGTTTAAAGGGCCGTATTTTTTTTCGCACAAAATTCTGAAAGTGGCATCATGCAGTTCTGAACTCAGCACACTCTAAGCTTTAAAATGATGTATGATGCTACTTGTTACCCTTCTGGTATGGGTACATGTCACTTTCGGTGACCTCTGCTGCAGCACTAATTCTGCAAGTAGAGGTAATAGACGATTAAATAGAAACTTTTAAGGGCAGGGTAGGGCAAAAGGTAGGGTAGCTCATCAATAAGCATTACCCTACGGTAAGACATACTCTCAATCTACAACTAACAATACTCATAACCTACCCTACCCAGCCATAATTCCCTATTCTCTATATCTATATCTATGCATACCAACCTTAACCCATAGTGGAAGAGGTTATGGCTCCATATAGGTATGGTTTGAGGCTATGTTGAACCCAGGTACCGGTTTTGCTTGGTTTATTGTAAACACGTTACGTATGTTAAACCCTGAAGCACCCATGTAATCTTTCAAAAAAGTATGCTGCAAATAAGTGATTACTCTGATGAGTGCAAAATGAAGGTCATTCCAATATCAGTGACATTAATGTACATATATGTAGAGGTGTATATTTATATTTATTTAGAGGAAAAGTTGTCTACATATTAAAATGGGTGGGGTAACCTGTATGCAGCCTATCCCATATAATGAAGATGATAACTTTGTGGTCAATGGACCAGTCTGGTGATGTGGACTAAAATGGCATTGTGAATATAACAGCTGTATATTATGTACCAATGAGATATATCAGTGCCATTATTTACTCATACTCTTATAAAAAGTGTGATTGTTCAAATGTTAGCAAGATTACTTATTACAACTATTCGGCTAGAACGGACCCATTTGTCATTTATGACAGCCACCTTTGCTGTCGTACTGTATGAATAAATACAGCTGACAGTAAATTTATCTACAAAATAGTTAATGACCCAAACATAAAACTTTGAATTGTTTTATCAAAAGGGGCATTGAAACTTTTTCTGAAAATTAACGAAAATATGCAAAAAATATACTTTAAAGTAGCGGCCATCTTTAATTCACTATGTTAAGATCATACCGTAAGCTCGCAATATCAAAAATGAAGTTAAGGGTCTTAGATATAGATGCTCTGCTCATACAAGTAAGCATATCTAATGGTAGGAGGCTGATATTACTCTATATAGGCAATTTTGTCTTTTTTCATGGTGGCCATCTTGAAAACCATCCAAAATGCCGGGTAGGACCCAAGATATCGAGTGTTAACATCTTGATTCTTAATCAGGGGGTCCAATGAACAATATTATACCATTCCCGAAGGGTCCTTAGGGGTGCACCGTGACCCCCACGGGCCCATGGACTATAATGACATGTACACCAAGTGCAGGCTGTCATCTCAATCAATCTGTCCTGTGAGCTTGCTGGAGGCCTATAAATTGCCTACCCTTTGACTGCTCAGCTAAGACTCTATCAGAATGGGTACATGTATGTTGACAGACTTTGTCGTTTCCCTGTATTTGGGGTGCCAAAGGTGTACTAATTAATAGATAAAATCATTATCTATCAGTTGCCTCTCATATTAACTGCATAGCTGCAAGTTGCCTGATAAACGTTGTCTATCTCATGGCATGTGCCTTTATCAGGCCATGGTGACGTTGCACTTTTTAAATGACGTCGCTAATGACACTGAATCAACACTGAAACTGAAAATTACGTCATAATCGCTTTGGAGAGGGAAACAATGGGTAAACTGATCAATAGAATACCAGGTTTGCGTCTTTTGATATCAAGCGTACCAAACTCGGCTTTGAGAACGCATATTGAATCGCTCAGCAAGCCTCGCGATGTCAACAAGCGTTCTCAAAGCCTTGCCTGGTAAACTAGATATCAAAAGACACTCACCTAATATTCTGTATTTATTACATCAATGATATAATGAAAAGGACATGAATATAAGGAACAGGAATCAAAACTTTTCTCTCAAAGTCTGTTGACCTGATTAAAATTGCACCTACATGTTCAAAGATAGCCTTCTGATATTTCAGCCATTCAGGTGAATTAATATTAAAACACGATGCTAATTATTGTTATTATATAATTTCTGAAGTCTCATCATCTTTCATTAACGAGATACGAAACACGTCGGCTGAGAAAAACTATGCTATGTAGCGCATCTCTTTTTATGTTGGGTTTTTGATGCCGTCTGCTGACTTTTTTTCAAAATTAACTTTTTCAGATATTGTTTTCAGAGAAACTTTCAGAGTGCCTAACGGTTTGGACCCATAACAAGAATCTTTGTCCAATGTGTGAGTAAATGTTATCAGCAAACGACGAATTTATGTCGCAGCTAGCAAAAAAGTTAACCAGCACTCTTTGAAATATTACCTTAATTTCCAAACATAGAACCCCCACAAACAATGGGAGCAATTATACGAAATAAATTATAACAACGGGACTTACCGCCTTATAACGGACAGCAGGCTAAACCACTGCGGACTTAAATGAATTTTACTGGTACCAAACCTTCTCCCTAGATAATGTTGTTGTTAATCTTCTATATTTCTGTAGGTCATTCGTAAAGAAGTGTGATAATTAAAATCAATGGATTTCCGATGAGTATTCTGCTTTAAATGCACGACCAGACTCAATGACGGCTCTGGCGTAAAGTTTTAATTGGTGGGTTTGTGCCTGATGCTTGTCTGTGGCTGGACCCACAATGGTTCAACTTGATGTTTCTTTAGATCTGACTATCTGTGAGTCATGAGCACCCCCCTCCGCCTTAGGGCTAAAGCTGCTGTCCATTCTAATTCGGAGGTTCTGTTGTTGTTGATTCGTTGTTGATTGTTGCTCCCATTGTGGGCTTCTGTAATTGTTCTATGTTTTGCTGTGCGTTACTTTTTGCCCAATACTAGTTTTGCAATCGTCTTGAGAGAGAGAGAGAGCTTGTTGCTTTGCTTCGTTTGTCTTCCTGGTGTCTCGTGGCTGTTGTTTGAATCTTCCTCGTGGTGCCACGGGTTAGTCTGCAGTTTGTGATTGTGGTATTTTCTGATCATACTCACTGTTTTGAAAGATCGATACGTTTTGGTTTGAATTCATTTGAAAAAACGTGTAAAATGGTGATCTGCTAAAACACAACTAACGTTCGAACGTTGCATATTAGATAATGAAATATCTTTCTTGGAAGCTCCACACCACAACGGTTATTTTAAATATAAGTGCCCTCATTCTGTATAAGATATTTTTCATTAATGAAGTAAAATAGTGTCCATAATTGGACTCCATTAGTGGGAAAATTGTGAGTGCAGTTTAGAAAAGTCATGGCCACTGTTGCCATAGTAAGATAAAATGAGATATAAATACATATTGCGCAGTTTCATGGTTTGGCCCAGGCAGTTTACAAGATGCAATTAACCGAATTTTGATTTAATATACTTAAATACTAAAGAAAGCTGACACATATTGCGTGTCCATTTTTTGGAAGTAAATTAATACAATGCACACTTGTCTTTCCATTGCATAAAGTTGAACAAAGGTAGAAATTTGTTGTCAACAGCTATGGTCATGGCGGGACGGTCAATTCACCTAAACTCACTTTTTCCTGGACAGGCTTGAACAAGTGGTTAACCAGTTAGTCGTGCACATACTTTCGCTTTTAACTGACAACAACCCTTCTTGAATGAATCATCGGAAGGGAGGAAAATGACCGTATAAATTATTTCATGATCAATCTCCAAGAAAATTTGGGACCGGACAAGGATCAAACTCACGACCCCTGGATCTGCAGTCAGACATGCATCTGTAGCCAGACATGTTACCTACTGCGCTATGCGGCCCGATATCTACGCTAAGCATGCATAAAATTGTTTTAAGTTAAGTTTAAAGCAAAGGGGATAATAGAATTGTGGCAGAAAGACAGGCATGCAATCAGTTTTGTTTCTAGAGCTCAAAGCCCTTGGAACATTACTGAGACGCGCTCACCATCCGAATTACATACTTTCTTTGCGTTGAACAATTTGAATTGTTTTGACATAGGGACGTCTCTGTCTGAAACAATATGTTTTAAGACGAGGGCAATATCACTTTTTGCGATAGACAGACAATTAGACACACACAGGCAGACAGACAGATATATTATGCAGCTCGAGCTCACAGACCTCATAATACTGTCTGTCGATGGACTGTCTTAAATTTTGTCAGTAAACTGTCTTCAAAATGAATGGCAGATAACTGTCTAGTCATATCTGATTGTTTCCAGTGCCTTACATCCGGTAGACCACCCATAACAAAACATAAGTTAGTGTTTGGCAGTTTATTTTAAGTCGGTATGATAAAATTTCAGATATTTTTGTAGGGGGAGAGGGGTATGCCTGATATTACGCCTCATATGTTTGGTTGTAAAGCTACTGACTGTCTTTGAGGCATTTGTTCCTCCCGTAAAAGATTTCACTCAAGGAGTCAGTGATGTCTCTTTGGATGGATCCTGCTGTTCAGATGCTTTAAGCTGTTCAGTTAGCAGTATATGAACGATGTTTTTAAATGATTCTAACTATCCACTTTTTGTGCAGTTGATCAAGTGAATTTAGTATGGGGCTTATATAAGGAGGACAGTGTAAAGGCACCAACTAGGGAGAAAAACGAGGTAAAGACATCCACCAGCTTGTCAGTCCATCAATTAACTGCCGTAACCACAACTGGCAAGAACTCTTGTGAGTAGATGACAATAAAGCATTTCATTATCTTTCCAACTGCTGTGTTTCTTGGACATAGGATATGCCAAACTAGGAAACAGTTCCCACAGATGGAGATCAGACGTTGCACGATAACAGTGCGACAATCCTCCAGAGAGACCCCTGTATTTTACAGGAGAAGAAGCTTGGTATTAGCGTGTCCAGCTCGCGATATTGTTTGCATGAGGAGGCTGAAGTAGTAGTTCTGGTCAAACTTGTGCTGCAACAGCTAGGAGTGACTGAACTGTGGGGTTGGTAAAATCGCTGGCTATCGTTGGTATGGAATCAAACTGTCTTGCTCTTATGTCCATTCCCTCACAGGTTGCGATAAAGCATCCTCTTTCCTTGGTCGTGAAAAACGGTGGGTAAGCTTTCCAACTGTAAATGAGTATTTTGCAAAATGAACACTCTCCCTGAAATGACATCTACAGATTACCTTTGCACCATCGAAAGAATCATCAAAATACTGTATGGTATAACAAGCAACCACCTACACAAACATAGACATGGTTAGAACACAGTTGTTTACCAAAAGGGTTTGTACGATGAAAAGACAGCTGTTACGAAGATGGCATACCACACGCAACAGTATCTTCGTTTGATACTGTAAGACATGGCTGTCTACAAGGTTGCTTAAGTAGACAATGCAGCTTTACAGTGTACGACTCTTCGTACCTGTGGTGGTAACTATAAACACTAAATGTTTGTAAATCATTAGATTGTTTTTAAACAGGTATGTTAAAGTTCAGTATACCTACAGAGTATCGCACATATTGCCAACTCTCCTGGTTAAATGCCACTTTGAAACTGTATACAGTATTGCACTTCTGGACATATTATTACTACTCAAATTTTGCGAACAGCTATAAAATGGTTTCGCATGCGCAGAGGAAACTTGTGAAAGTGGTTCTATATCTAACACGGACTATCTTTGAAAAAGATAATCGACGGAGATAAAACGGATGAGTGTTTGATCACCTGCAAACCAAGATGAATACTTTTTCAGAAACTCTATATTTTCTGCAAGTAGAAGTTATGCCCAATTTAGACGACTATAACAGCAAGAGTTAGAACCTTATTTCCCTGTAACAACTTAGGGTATACAATACAATCACAGTACATAGAACCATGCAGACGCCGACATGATCTGCCCAACATTAAAATAATATTTGGATGTGACTGAGGGACAGGATGTGGTGGTAGAGGGGGTGGTCTAGTATTTTCTAATAATTTTATTTAGCCCATTATTTACACTCATTAAAACCTTCGCTTATTCATTAGAATTCCATCAGCCGTTATCAAAAGTTTACCTTATACAATCATGTGATATATCCAGTAGTTTTCCATCCTAAGGTTCCCCTTGCTCTCCAACTTTCACTCCGTATTGGGCGTTGCCTTTGCAGTAAAATCAAAGGCAGAAAATAGAGTTGGCCTATGCAAATGTGTTGAAAAATGAAAGTGAATGCGTTGTTAAAAGTTTAATCAAAATACTTGCTTCTCCTGTATGTAAACAGGTGAATGATTCTGTTCAAATAATGACGTCAAAGCGATGGTATCGTGCTCAATGGGAAAATTCTAGCATTTGCGATTCGGCTTGGAATATACCACTGTGTTTTGTACATCTACGCTCAAAGTCACATGTAGAGCTTGGATCCCCGATTTTGCTTCCAGCTCGATACTGAAAGTAAACAGTATATTAATATAAAATACTTGCATCGAACTTTCATTATAATGGTTATTCATTCTACATTACGATAAAAGTAATAATGTTGTGTTTACTCTTTATTGATTAATACGGTTTGAAACAAACAAACGCGCGTTTTTGCACTTATATGTAGGTCGCTAATAAAAAAGGTACATTGTCTGTACAGGCGCGATACTCAAAATATTTGAAAAATGCTTCTTGTCGGAGACATTGAAAAAAGGCAAGATTGGATAACGTCCTACATTAAATATGCAAATTTCTTATCCAATGAAAGACCAGTTTTTTTTATACCAACTTATAGATATTTAGATAAATAGACCTTAAGCTGCGTTAGACTCAACTACGTCGAGAAAAAACCATCAGCTCACCGAACTTTACAAGTGTGGAAAATTTCATGCTTATATCCAGAATGGCTCTTAGCTGGCTAGCTAATAGATTCATGTCTAAATACTTTATTTATGGCATATTCTTTGTAACAAACATATGTTATCTTCCCTAACAAGTTGTCTTCTTATGCATTGTCTACGGTTTGGTGTCTCTAAAAATGTGTCTTCTGTTTAAGAGTATTTTGCTATAAATATTTTGGCAATAAAATATGTTTAAACTAAAAGTACTTTAGATATATGTGTCATACTGTCTAAACGACGGTGCGAAATATGACCTGAAACCAGTACAATAAGGTGATTGGACAAGCGCATACAAGCTGCAAAATTCTAACGAGACTAATGTCTTCGTAATTAGTGTCAGCTTGCTTGTATAAGAAACTTAAACGTCAACATTTCTCATACAAGTGATCGGCTGCACTCTTAACCTTATGCATGCTGGGAACATTGTATGATTGTATGTCGTCTGGTTGGTTTAGGTCACAAAAAGTTTCAGGAATACCATCTGATTTGTCAAACAGTTCACATCCAGGCCAGGCCCAACTCTTTGCCGGTCATGAGCAGGGTATACACTGTTCAAACTTTTTGCGTAGCCTGAGGCTAGCAGACAATGTTGCATCTTATTGAAATTTGCTCACTGGAAGAAGTACTCTGAGAAGCTAACATTTGATTAAAATTGCTTCAACTATGCCAAACACATCTATGACAGATGATAAAATGAACCTCTTACTCCTCTGTGAGACTGTTTAAGAGCCAATACATCACTTTAGTGCTCTAGTGTTGTAAGTGTCATGTTGGTCAAAATTGACCTCCCCCAAAGAAAAATATTGAAATTCAAAACCTCCCTAGGAGAATGATGACAATGTAGCACTGAACAGACTCAATGTAACTTTTAAATATGAATCTTGAAGCTACACAGTATCGTGACCTTGCAAGAGGATAGACCAAACTTACCAAAATAGTAAGTGAGTATGATCAGGAAATACCACAGTAACACGCTGCAGACAAACCCGTGGCATCGTGTGGAAGAGCCACACAGCAATCATGAGACGCCAGGAAGACAAACAAAGCAAAGCAACCAGCTCTCTCTTCCCCATCGAGATGATTGCAAAACTAGAATGGACACACTAACGCACAACAAAACATAGAACAATTACAGAATCCCACAATGGCAGTAACAATCGACAATGAATCAACAACAACAGAACCACTGCCTTGGAACGGACAAGATCCAAAGCCACTGGGGGGGGGGGGTACATAAATTTTACTGGTACCAAATTTTCGCCCTAGATTCTAATGTTATTGCTCGCATGGAGGATTCCTAACTATTGCAATGTATCGTCATAGAGAAACAATATAATCAGACAAGCGCACTATGATGCAACAGAGAAAAGGGCTCCCACAAACAGATGGTCAGAGCTTAAGAAAACCTCAAGTTGAGCCATGGTGGGCCCAGCTACAGCCAAGCATCAGGCACAAAACCACCGATAAAAGCTTTAAGTCAGAGTCGTCATTGAATCTGAGGCCTGACCCACCATCGTGCAATTAAAGAGGAAACCATGGCTATAAACCGTGATTGGGTTTACAACCAGGCATGCAGACTGTCGCATGATATCCAAGTTATATTCAACTTTTTATAACGTTTGATTATCTGTTTATACCCCCGTTACGAAGTATATAGGGGGTATATAGTTTTTGCCTTTTCTGTAATTAAGTTTGTCTGCCTGTCTGTTTGTCTGTAAACTTTTTTTCCGTCAAAGATTTCTCAGCAACTACTTGGGTTAGGATTCTGAAATTTTGTACAAAGCTTGATAGTGATAAGTTGTATTGTGTGACAAAATAACAGTCACATATTGCTTATCAGTCCCTTTATTTGTTCATTTTTCTTTCTCTCCAATGGAATTTTCTGTCACAGATTTCTCAGCTCCTATTGGAGCCAGTGTTTTCAAATTTTGTGTACATCTTCAGGAAGGCAAAGTGTACTGTGTAAATGGAAATTAAGATGCTAATGCTCATTCTGCCTTCTTTTTTCATATTTTTATGTTTTCCTTCTTTCTCTCTTATATAATACATATGGACATTTTTCTGTCAAAGATTTCTCAGCAACTACTTGGGTTAGGATTCTGAAATTTTGTACAAAGCTTGATAGTGATGAGTTGTATTGTGTGACAAAAGAACAGCCACATATTGCTTATCAGTCCCTTTATTTGTTCATTTTTCTGTCTCACCAATGAAAATTTCTGTCACAGATTTCTCAGCTCCTATTGGAGCCAGTGTTTTCAAATTTTGTGTACACCTTTAGGAAGGCAAAGTGTATTGTGTAAATGGATATTAAGATGCTAATCCTCATTTTGTCTTCTTTTTTCAATTTTGTATATAATTCATATGGACATTTTTCTGTCAAAGATTTCTCAGCAACTACTTGTATTAGGATTCTGAAATTGGTACAAAGCTTGATAGTGATTAGTTGTATTGTGTAATAAAAGAACAGCCACATATTGCTTATCAGTCCTTTTATTTGTTCATTTTTCTTTCTCTCCAATGAAAATTTCTGTCACAGATTTCTCAGCTCCTATTGGAGCCAGTGTTTTCAAATTTTGTGTACACCTTTAGGAAGGCAAGGTGTACTGTCACAGATTTCTCAGCTCCTATTGGAGCCAGTGTTTTCAAATTTTGTGTACATCTTTAGGAAGTCAAAGTGTACTGTGTAAATGGATATTAAGATGCTAATCCTCATTTTGTCTTCTTTTTTTTCAATTTTTCATTTTTATCCTTCTTTCACTCTTATATAATACATATAGACATTTTTTTCTGTCAAAGATTTCTCAGCAACGACTTGAGTTAGGATTCTGAAATTTGGTAGAAAACTTTATAGTGATTAGTTGTATTGTGTAACAAAAGAAGAGCCACATATTGCTTATCAGTCCTTTTATTTGTTCATTTTTCTTTCTCTCCATTGCTAATTTCTGTCACAGATTTCTCAGCTCCAATTGAAGCCAGTGTTATCAAATTTTGTGTACACCTTTAGGAAGGCCAAGTGTACTGTGTAAATGGATATTAAGATAATAATCCTCATTTTGTCTTCTTTTTCAATTTTTCACTTTTTCCTTCTTTCACTCCTATATAATACATATAGACATTTTTTCTATCAAAGATTTCTCAGCAACGACTTGAGTTAGGATTCTGAAATTTGGTAGAAAACTTTATAGTGATTAGTTGCATTGTGTAACATAGGAACAGCCACATATTGTTTATCAGTCCCTTTATTTATTCATTTTTCTTTCTCTCCAATGAACATTTCTGTCGCAGATCTCTCGGCTCCTATATGAGCCAGTGTTTTCAAATTTTGTGTACACCTATAGGTAAGCTAGGTGTATTCTGTAAATGAAAATAAAGATGCTAAAGCTCATTTTGCCTTCTTTTTCAATTTTCCCTTCTGTCACTCCTATATAACACATATGGACGTAGTTTTTGTCAGAGTTTTCCCAGCAACTACTTGATTTGGGATTATGACATTGTGTGTTCCCTTTCAGGTAGGCAAAGTGTATTGTGTAAATGAAAATTAAGGTGCTAATCCTCATTTTGCCTTCTTTTTTATAAATTTTCAATTTTTCCTTCTGTCACTCTCATATATGGACATTTTTTGTCAAAGTTTTCTTAGAAACTACTTGATTTAGGATTATGAAATCTTTGACAATTTTGTCTTTTCTCTGAAAGTGTTATAACCTCTGATGGCTACCGTCAGGGGTATGTGAGCTTTGCTCACTTCTTGCTATATTTAAATTGACCACTAAAATAAGGTTACTGTTGTTGAAGTCATTAACATTAGAGCACACTCTCGCAAAACGAATATATTGCGAAATATATACACCATAGGAAGGGGAGCGAGGAACATCTCCATCATGAAAGGGGAGATTTTTATCCCGTTTATCATAAACCTACGATGAAACTATGCCATTCGTTATAGACAAGTCCAAGTCCAAAAACGGGGCTTCTGTATCAGCAAAATTTGCTTTATTTAACTGAAGTTCAATGGGAAATATCTGACTTACCATACGTTCAAAATAAGGATTATCAATTTTAATTTTAAGTCATCTAAATATCTGGAGGTGGAGTTAAACGCTTCAAAAATATCAGCCTTATTATTGTCTGACAGAGACAACATGAAGTCTCTCTCATAACAAAACAAAAACAAATCTGCAACAGAAGAAGCACAATTAGTACTCATTGGAAAACCTACAATATGTCTATATAATTTTTGAGCTAAATCTCATAAATAAAGTATCCAAAAGATAATGGAGAGCATTACATATTTTCGGACATGACTACAACTTATATAGTTTAGGTTGTTCAGAAGTAAAAAGGTATTTTTATCATTACTCGCCAAATGAAGTGAGCCCTCTCTTTTTAAAGTTTCTTCAATTAATTCTGTTAGCTTTCTTTGATTAGATTATAAAACAATGAAGTATAGAAAGTAGAGATATCATATAGGATTAGCTGTGAAAATGTGTTATTGAAATATGAAGCTTGAGGTACAATCAAATGATACAATCAACATTACATACCTCACCATGCAGAGATCAACCCACTAAAACAAATAGTGAGAATAGAATATAGGGATCACACTTGCTTTTTCATGCATTAACATTTGCCAAATCCTGAGGAAGCTGTTTGAACACGAGATCGATAGGCCTAGTGTTCAAACACAGCTCAAGGGACCCGACAAGTGTTTCGGTTTGACACAAACACGCACACACACACACACACACACGCGTGCGCGCACGCACGCACTTGTAAAAGGTATATAGGTGGTCCTAGACTGTGCCAAATGGGGAGCAGGCTGATATTAGATTTTTGCATAAAAAACACCTTCCTTTATTTAAGTACGTCTATATTGGTAACTGAAACACGATTGGTTGCTTTTCTATATTTTTTTCTTTAAATTGTTTTGCCTATTGGATAATTTATCATGTTTTTGTCGTCTGCTGATTTTTTCACAGGCAAAATCAGTTTTTCTTCCAAATATAATCTTTCAGGAATATCATTAGAGTGTCAATTATTTTGGATCTAAAGGTCATCAGCAGACAACACTGGACGGTAAAAAGCTTATACTGACAAATCAAGTAATTTAGGGAGTCGACGATATAGCGAATTGGGATTTACATTTAACTTAAATATTATAAATTGGGGAAACACACCAATTCTTAAACTGAGTGTTGAATTCTTCTTGAATTCAAAAAGACATCATGTTTGTATTTTCGTTTTACTTTCAAACAACATCGAGTATTTGCCTGCTAAAGCTCTTTCGCTGATAATTTTTGTCAACAGCCTAAACCCAGACCAGGCTAAAAAAATGGCCATTAGTTGGATCCATAATCTTTGACATCCTACTCGTATTCCTGAAATGCATATTTTGAAAAGAAGTATCTGAAAAGAAAATTCAGCAGAGGACAACAACGACATACAATTACCCGACCAATACTGTGTTTTGTAGATTTTGAATACAGGCGACTTCAATGCAAATGATTTTAGATGTACATTGAATTTTATAAGTCAGCATAGCCTTATGAAGGAATTACCATCAATGACCTGTATAAGTAATAGTGTATTTATAGCGTTAGGTTCATTTGGGGACTAATTCAAAGAGAAGCAGCAAAAATAAAATAATAACAATTCCAAGAAATGAATTGTTAACAGCATCTGTAGTTGCACGGTGCTTGAAATTTCTTCAGAAAGAGCTTAAAATAGAAATATCTGATAAACACATGTGAGTAGATTCTAAATGTGTCGTACATAGGATAAGCATTAAGAAATCACTAGGAATATTTGTAGAGAACAGAGGAAAGGAGATAAAACACAACAAAAATATGGAGTTGCATTTCATTTCTACAAACGCAAATTCAGCAGACGTGACTAGTTTAGGGACTCATGAGCTAAAGGATAAGATAGACCAAAATAGTTGACATAATAAAACACGACTGGCCACTTGAGCTACTGACAAACAAAAGGAAAAGACGTCAACAGAGACAGAATTCAATATAGAACTCAAAATATGTTTGAAACAAAACTCGTTGCTGGGGAGGGTCCTATAGGGGATAGAATTGTTGAATCAGAAGATCAATTTGGTATAGATATGAGAAATTGTATAAGCATTTGTATCTACAACACCAATATCTATCTTATTCTTCCAAATGGAGCCCATTCACACTGACTATTTGAATATAACACCTTGCAGGAGATTTGAATATCGTTTTGAGTATGGGGGAAAGGTGAAATTGTAAATCGATTTAAATACAAGCTGTTTCTGACTTTTGTCCAATTAGAAAACAGAGCAAGTTTTTTTTATTAATTTTACAAAAAGTCCAGTCTTCAAACACATTGATTTCTTCATGGAATGCGCAAATGGTGTTTCTTTATCTTTTGTAGCACGCCCAAATTCTGTTTTCACTAAGATTGAATTTCACTAGGTTTGCAAGGTCCTATAAACAGCATTTGTCCATCTGTCCATTCTTCCAAATTCCGTTTATGATATAAACGTAGAATTTAATTCTACAGGCCTTCTGGATAGATGAATGTAATTTGCAGGAGAGATTATTTTGATGCCAACACTGTTAAAATAACACGCCTATAGTTTTTGAATTTCCAAGTTGAATTGTCTGCCCTTGGCGTACTTTTGTTTTTAAGCCATATTATCTGAACCTTAAAAAATTATCATATGATGTCGCGTCTGGGAGTGAAATAACGCCTTGCAATAAAATTGATACACCATGACAGAGAATGTCGCTGGCAATGAGTTCTAATTTATATTTTGATGGTACTTTTATGTCGGCTAATTATTTGTTATATATGCTGGCTGTACCAGTTTTTGTGGTATTAACGTTTCAAAGTAAATCAAGTTATGAAAAAGTATCAAGTTTTGAATAAAAGTATAAGAATATACATATCTCCGCTACATGTGATAGTTATTACTCACCATTTATGTGCTGATAGATTAAATCCAGATTGATTCCAGGCAAGGTCATTTTCCAAACATGCAACAGTTTTCGTCGTAACCGTCGCGAATCCTGGTTTATATAAATAGATGCGGAATTAATGGTCAATAAAATGGCACCGAATTATTGTTTTATTCTATCTAGTGGGTTGTCAGTAACCGAACAAACCATTCAATTCATTCATGTGATGATCAGTTTGAGCTGCATGTTGCAATCGTTGGTCGTGGGTTTTTATTGGTTATTAATGGGTTCAAATACATACCATTATTTTTTAACAAGGACTAATGCCTTTATTTACTGGCTTTAAGAGAACTCATGGTATTTTCAGGGTACTTTAATGATATTTTAATGATTATTTTCTGAAATAGTGTGTGTTGTGTTCTTGTTTCATGGCATAGTTCTCAGTGGGATTTTAGTTTTGAATCACCTTGCTGAGGAAGGTAGATCTGGTTGCTTAATACGAATTAATTAATTATATTTTTGTGTTGTGTCGCTGGTTGTAGTATGTGTCTCTTCGTCCGTTGTGGTACTGTGGGATGGTCAGTTGTCTGTGGATGTGGCATTTCTTTGTCATACTCATTTAGTTTGTGCTTTGTTATATGGTGAAGAATAAAGGATCTTACATAAATGCTCATGTTTTATTGAAATTTTTAAACGAGTTGGGGAAAAGAGATAAAATGCGAGGCTTGTCGAGGGTTTTATCTCTTTTTCGAAATGATTTTAATCAATTCAATAATACAAGAGAACGAATGTTATACTCGATTTATCATATGACATTTAGATTACTTTGAAATCTCATTCCTGTCGTTAAAGCGTTATACTTTTGTCATTATGTACGCAACGTTGTTATTAACTTCATAACGTTTCCTGAAAATCTGTAAACAACTAGTGGTTTATCGATTTTATTGCATGGCGTTACTTCACTCCCAGACGCGACGTCATATGATTTCATGTACAATTATGGAACGCACGAAGAATGAAACACGTTTTAAAAACATAAAACAATAAAAAGCTTTTTTTTAATATAAAACTTCTTTATACATGTAAATGTTCTTGTTTAATTATTGAACGTAGCGGTGAAGTGGTTTTGCACGGTGTTTTAAATCGCAGTAAACACAAGACCATTATACAGAAGGGTACCTGTTACACTGTTTTGTATTGGATATGGTTAAACATTCTTGGAGATAAATTCAAATTTCCAGCTTGAATGACCCTAGTTATAATGTAAATGTTAAGGGAAAAGGTGTGAGTCAGACATATATTGTGGTAGTTGAAATGCATAATTGGTTTAAACCTATACTTTAGTCTTTTTTTCAGTGAACCTATTTTGCTGAGAGTATCACAG
Source organism: Loripinus fragilis (assembly GCA_964019695.1). Taxonomy (NCBI): domain Eukaryota; kingdom Metazoa; phylum Mollusca; class Bivalvia; order Lucinida; family Lucinidae; genus Loripinus; species Loripinus fragilis. Next base: position 86,926,871 of record OZ026522.1, on the reverse strand, counting down.
GAGTCTCTTTTGTGAATGGAAATAATAAAATATGTTTGGAAATTCCTAAGCAGACAAAAGTTATAAATTAAGCAGCGTCTTGAGAAGTTCTGGCCCGAGGTTATAAAACATTTTTAATGATCAACTCAGCTGAACACAAATTTTTTTCTGCTCATAAATGTTAAAATGCCAACAATTGTTGGCATTTTACATTTATCAGCATGATAAATACAACACCTGAGAGACGTAAAGCTGGAAACTTCCTTATTTGTTGGTATTTTAGTTTTTTACGAGCAGTTGAAATTTTGTGATTTTGTGAGTTGAGCATAAAAAAGTTTTATACACTCGGGGCTAGTTTTGTTATATAGACTATGCTTATACATAGGCTAATCAGACCCTTTGTTTTTCGTTTCCTAATAGACCGTTGCTCAATTTGCTGCATCAAAAATTGATAGATTCTAACATGCTAATCAGTAGATGGCTCGTCGCAAACCGATAGACGAGCATGTGCGGATCCAGATGGAAAACAGTGGACACGGACCCCCATGGAAAATAACAAGTCGATAAAGGTTTCCTAAGAAATACAGGTACGAATCCTCATCAAGAAACAATTGGATCCCTGTGATCCTAACGTTTCTCAAGGGAGGTTCGTACGGCCCTCTATGAAATACATTGACGACTAAAAAATAAAAAAAAACTGTCAGGGCGTTCTCGTGACGTGGCTCAATTAAGGCGAAATACATTATCATGGAAGACATAAACAACATAATGTCCTTGGAACTTTTTATGATTCTTCCAATTATTCAAACTCTTTTGTTACTTTACTTAAAAGTGTTTGAGCAGAAGTATAATGGGTCAGCCTTGTAATGAGAAAACCGTTTATGTCATACGCGAAATAATAAGAGCAAAATTCATAATGTTCAGCGTCTTTCGTTTTTGTTACACTTGCTTATAGCAGGATGTGAAATTGAAGATCAAATACCCTTTTCAGAATTTCTGTAAAAGGGAAATGTCTTGCCAGCCAATAGTGACAGCAAAATCATGTTTTGTTTACAATTGTTAAGTAAAACATTAACTTGTACACACCACTTGAGCTAACGCATTGTAAATACTTTCATAATAAGATCGGCATCTTTGCTGGGACAACGCAGAAGTTCAGTTGTCCCGCTACATTCCCAATTGACACAAAAATAATAAGTGTGTATGATCAGGAAACACCACAATCACAAACTGCAGACAAACCCATGGAACCGTGAGGAAGAGCCGCAGAACACTTATATTTACAATACATCTGTAAATAATAATAATAGCAAAGCAACCAGCTTTCTCTTCCTGTTCAAGATGATTGCAAAACAAGAATGGACACAAAGCAATGCATAACAAAACTAATACAAACATAGAACTCCCACAACCAATGCGAGTACATTTAAACAATAGATCAACAACATTTAAACCACCGCCTAAGAACAGAAAGCACCTAAGCTACCATGGGCTAAAATGCATTTTACTAGTGCTAAATCTTCGCAGGGCTAATGTAAACATCAAGTTGAGCTGCGGTGGACAGAGCCAACGACAAGCATCAGAAACCAACCAGCAGATTAAAGCTTTACGCCAGGGCCGTCATTAAGTCTGAGGCCTGACCCACCGTCGTGCAATTAAAGAGGAAAACATAGCTATCAACCTCGATTGGGTTCACAACCAGGCATGCAAACTGTCGCATGATATCGATGTAATATCCCACTCTTTTATAACGTTTGATAATATTTTAAATTGTTCACTAAAATTAGTGTTTTCATAAATTCTTTTAAATTTTTAAACTAAATCGCCATGAAATACAGGTTCTGGTATGCCTTGTTGCAGAAGAGTCTTTAAGCAAATATTGTATTTAACAATCAACTTTGAGTGGTGTCAGTAACAAAATTTAGAAAAAGCTTTACGGAGTTTTTTGTATCGATATCCTTGTATGCCGATAAAACTGATCACAAAATTTTGCATTTATGTATTTTGCACAAAATTTAGTGTTGCCTTGGCGACTGAAAACCTTAAATTTGATGTTAAACTTGCTTGCAGAAAGTGAATATCCGACTAAAATGCTTTTTTTCTAATAGAATACACTTGAATTATTCATGCACAATGTATTGGAGGTTCCAAGAAAATAACTTCATCACTTCAGGAGAAAACAATCGAGAACAATTTAAAAAACAACATTCGTTTCAGACAGCATTTTTGAAACGCTTTGAATTTGACTACTCATCTTCAAAGACTGTTTCAAACCAGCAAAAATGTTAAGAGGTATTTTCCTTGTGATTGCGTATCAAAGTGACCTGAACACAGATGCCAGTAATGAGCTTTAATCAACCTCTTTTATGTAAAAAAAACCCCAGCATATAAACCTTTGATGGCTTTTGTAGGTGGCTATATTACAAAGCATATTTTTAGGCAAGCGCTGAGATACATAGCTGGCGGAAACAAGAGGAAATCTTGTTATTGGCCGTTTAACTACATGATCAGGACCAAGATGTTTTGGGTAACATTGTGAATATGTCAGCGATACATGCTTCTGCTATATAAGCCATGGCGAGCCATGTAATTTGAAATTCGAAGAGGGTACTTTGGAGAGCAAACACCGTTATACGTACGTTAGGAAGAACCAATTATCTACCTTAGGCTTCAGGACAAATAAAAACACAATTCATCCACATTGTTTGTAGACGGGAGTTCAAACTAGTGTAGTTATTGGTCCGTGTTGTCAGTGTAGTTCGTGGTCCGTGTTGTCTGTAGACAAGGATTGTAATTTGTTGAAATTAGCAGATTGGCCATTTAATCTGGCATTTGATAGGCTTGAATCTATTAGAGTAGCCTTGTGATGTAGAGATGACGTCTGTTTACTGAGCTCAGTGCAGTCTCAGATATTGCTTTGATGGAAATATACTCAGAGGTTGTATTTGTTTTATAAATATGCAAGTAATTATGTCTGATATTGTAAATATATGCACATGTACCAATATTCTAGCAATTTGGTCTCTAATCAACTGCCAAGATAACCCAAAGAAGCATCTTATACCCATAGCCATATTTTGATTATACTTACCTATTGTTTAAGCCAGATAGGCTCAAATACTAGGTGTGCTTACCATATATCATATAATCTACTAGGTAGAATTCATAATAAGTAAGAAAGAGGGCAAAGATCAGGAATCGATACAATCAAGCACCACACCTAACCCAGGAAGACATATCAAAACCCAGCCGCATTACAGTTTTGAAATTTTACACTAAGTCAACATAAAAGACTGGCTCTGATAATTGGGCGTTTCACGACAAAGCCTGTCTTCGGGGTTTCCGACAAAGCGAGTTTCAAATCAATCTCCTCAGCTACAGAGACTAACTAGAAAGTTGAAATTTCACCTGTAGCAAATTTACATATGATACTTTCCAAAGAGCGAATAACAAAGGCGCTGATCAGAACTGCGAACCCCTGAAGACAATTTTCTCACGTCGAGGCCCATATGTTCTGTTGCAGCTTGCAAAACATATCTATAATCAATCGATTGGTCCAGAGTAAACTACTCAAAACACGTACTGTTTCTAACACATTTATCACACTGTGTGCATAACTTCCTCAAGAATCCAAAACTCATATCCGTCTTTACAAAAAACGCAGTTCTAGATCACCTGGCTGCTAAGCCAGCTGATCAAAATGCACACCTCTCTCATCCACACTACATAATTGAGCCGCGACATGAGATTTCCAACAATGTTGTATGTTCGACCAGCAAAGCCTCAGATCAGCTTGCGCATACGCACAGTCTGATCAGAGCCTTTGCTTGTCGCCTGAATATTATTTGAGTGCTAGGCTACTGACTGAGCACTATTTGGAGTTTCTACGCTTAAAAGGAGGCTGCACAGGCACGTCTGAGTCTACGCTTGTCAAAATTCCACATTGTTGGAAATCACATGTGTAGGCTCATATAGACCCAAGTCAACAACCAAGCTCCACCAGCGGACCAAAAGTCCAACAGTGCAGTAAATTGATATAATACTGATCTATCTAGTCCTGGGACTGTTTGAGTGGTGTTATTCATAATAACTTGACCTGTTTTGATAGCCATTGGGATCATGAGAAATTAAAAAAAAGAACGAAAATCTAATGCCTTCATCACAAAAGATGGTGTCTCAGAAAATGTATCATCGCAACAGATGGTGTCTCAGATAATGTGTTAATTGCAACATATTATATGTTCCATAAAGTTTTCATCACAACAGATGTTTTGTCGCATAATGTCTTCATTACAACAGATCCTGTGTCCCGGTATGTCTTTATTACAACTTAAATGATGTTGTGTCCTATATAATGTCTTCATCCCAACAGAGGATATATCTTCATCACAACAAATGGTGTGTCCAATACTAACTTCATCACAACAGATGGTTTGTCCCATAGTATTTTCATCACAACAAATGGTGTTTCCCATAATACCTTCATCACAACATATGATGTGTCCTATAATGTATTCTTCACAATAGATGGTGTTTCCTATAACTTCTTCATCACAACAGATGGTTTGTCCCATAGTATTTTCATCACAACAAATGGTGTTTCCCATAATATCTTCATCACAGCATATGATGTGTCCTATAATGTATTCTTCACAATAGATGGTGTTTCCTATAACGACTTCATCACAATAGATGATTTGTCCCATAATGTCTTCATCACAACAGATGGTTTGTCCCATAATGTCTTCATCACAACAGATGGTGTGTCCAATTATGTCTTCATCACAACAGATGGTTTGTCCCATAATGTCCATATCACAACAGATGGTTTGTCCCATAATGTTTTCATTACAACAGATGGTGTGATGCACAGTGTCTTCATCACAACTTATGGTGTTCTCATAATGTATTCACCACAACATATGGTGTGTCCCATAATGTCTACATCACAACATATGGTTTTCACATAATGTCTTCATCGCAACAAATGGTGTGTCCCATAATGTTTTTAAACAGATGGTGTGATACATAATGTCTTTATCACAACAGATGGTTCTGATACATAATGTCTTCATCACAACAGATGGTGTGTCCCATAATGTCTTCATTGAAACATATGGTGTGTCCCATACTGTCTTTATCATAACAGATTCTGTGTCCTTTAATGTCTATCACAACATATGGGGTGTCCAAAAATGTCTTCATCATAACAGACGGTGTGTACCGTTATGTATTCATCACAAGGGAGGTTATTCCTCATAATGTCTTCATCACAACTGACTGTGTGTCCCATAAGGTCTTCAACATAACTGATGGTGTGTCTGATAATGTCTTCATCACACCAAATGGTTTGTCCGATAATGTCCTTATCAAAACATATGATATGTCCCATAATGTCAACAGATGTTGTGCTACATAGTGTCTTCATCACAGCAAATGTTGTGCCTCAAACTGTCTCAATCGCAACAGATGGTATGTCAAATAATGTCTTCATAGTCACAGATGTTGTGCCTCATAATGTCTTCATCAGCACAGATGTTGTGTTACATAATGTTTTCGTCACAACAGATGTTGTGTTACATAATCACTTCGTCACGAAGATGATGTGTCTCATAAAGTCTTCATCACAACAGATTGTGTGTCCCATAATTTCTACATTCAAACAGATGGTGTGTCCTATTATGTCTGCATCACAACAGATGGTGTGTCCCATTATTTCATTATCACAACAGATGGTGTGTCCCATTATTTCATTATCACAACAGATGGTGTGTCCATAATGTCTTCATCAAAACTAATGGTGTGCTGCACAGTATCTTAATCACTACAGATGGTGTGACCCATAATGTCTTCATCACAACTGATGGAGTACCTCTCAATATCTTAATCACTGCAGATGGTGTGACCCATAATGTCTTCATCACAAAAGATGGTGTGTCCCATTATTTCTTTGTCACAACAGACAGTACGTCCCATAATATCTTCATCATTGCGATGATGTTTCTTATTATGCCTTCATCACAACATATGGTGTTTTGAATATGATGTTTTCATCACAACACGTGTTGTGCATCATAATATATTCATTACAACAGATGGTGTGTCACATAATATCTTTATACAACAGATGGTGTGTCCCCTTATGTCTTAATCGAAACATATGGTGTGTTCTATAATGTCTTCATCACAACAGATGGTGTGTTTCATAATGTATTGATCGCAACAGATGGCATGTCCCATAATGTCTTCATCGCAACATAATTATAAATGGTGTGTGACATAAAGTTTTCATCAGAACAGACGATGTGTCATATAATGTCTTCATCACAAGAGATGATGTGTCAGAAGGTGTTAATCACAAGAGATGATGTGTCCCATAATGTCTTCATCACAACATATGGTGTTTCCCATAATGTCTCAATCACAACATGTGGTGTTCCCATAATGTCAACATCAAACAGATGGTGTGATCCATGATGTCTTCATCACAACTGATGGTGTGTCCCATAATGCCTTCATCACAATAGATGGTGTGACCAATAATGTCGTCATCATAACAGATGATGTGTCCAATAATGTCTTTATCAAACCAGATGGTGTGTCAAATGATGACTTCATTACAACAGATGGTGTGTCTCATAATGTCATTATCACAACAATGTTGTGTTCTATAATATCTTCATCACAACACATCTTGTGCTGCTATAATGTTTTATCACAACATATGCTGTGCTCAATGATGTCTTCATCCCAACATTTTTAGTGCCACGTAATGTCTTTATATGTAAATATAAACGTAAAATGTTTAAATCCAGTTTAATAGAGAAATTAGACAACTTAATTGAAAATGATCCAAAATCAAATTGGTCCTGTTAGATGATCTGAGAGAGAATTAACAAGAATCTTGCGAGTTGATGAAATCTCCTGACAACATGCATGATCATTTTCTAGTCTAAATCAAATACCTAATACGTTTAAACAGAGAGCTAAAGGATTAAAAGAACAACTAGCTAATGCAGAAAATAACCATACCTTTTGTAATCATAAAGATGACGTGTCTAAATGTCTGCGTGCCTTAAAATGGTAACTCTTCTGGATTAGATTGTATATCCAATGAGATGTTAAATCTGGGGAAACCTTATTATTACCTTGCATGTAGGAAATAGTTAATGCTGTTGTACAGTCAGGGATATACCCAGATGAGTTGAAAGAAGGATACTTAAATCCTATTAATAAATAAAGTTTGAGATCTGATCCTTCAAACAATAGAGGCATATCCATGATGAGCTGCCTTGGGAAACTTTTCAACTTAATATCAAAAACAAGGTTAAATGAATATCTTACTGAAAAATATCATTTATAAACGCAGATTAGCTTTCAGATGAAAGCAAGATCCTCTGGTCACATGTTTGTCCTGCGTGCATTAATCGAGAAATATAATTAACAGAACAAATCAAAACTTTTTACTTACTTCGTTGATTTCAGGAAGGCATTTGAATCTGTGTTACATCAAGCTCTATTTTTCAAATTACAAAGATTAGGAATTAATGGTTCGTTTTACAATATTGTGAAAACATGTATTCAGATAACATTTGAGGGTTGAAATAGGGCAAGGGTTAACAGATGGATTTCTTTTAGAACTAGGTGCGAGGCAGAGTGATACTTTCAGTCCAAATCTCTTCAAGATTTTTTTATAAATGAATTAGTGGAGATTTTTGGCGATGAGTGCGATGCTGTTTCACTGGGGGGTTTAAAATTGAATTGCCTGATATATACTGATGATTTGATTGTTGATTCACAGAGTGAAAGAGGTTTGCGAAATTGCCTTAACAAATTTGAAACATATAATGAGCATTGGTGCCTTGATATTAATAAAAATAAGACAAAATCAATAGTATTTAATAAAAGCAGAAAATGTTTACCTTTCACGTTTCATATTAATGATAACAGTATTGAAAATGTGAAAAAAATATAAGTATTTAGGAATATTTTTGTCCAGCTTTGGGTACATATTCTCCAGCGAAAACAAACCTATAAAAAGTGAATCAATGGCAAATTTCAAGCCTAAGGGTATCTTTGAAGAACTTTTTGCCTATTGTAAATACAAGCTTACATATTTTGGTCTCTTTATAAAGCCAATTCTTTTATACGGATGTGAATTTGGGGCGCTACTTGACCATAAACATCAATAAAAATTGAATTTGATTTTAAAAAAGAAAAGGCATACATGAATTTCGAATGTCAAAAGTTACCAATGGAATGCAATCAATGTGTATTGGGTGGGCATAAAAGAACCACAAATCTGGCAGTTAACAGAGATTTAGGTAGATCACCTTATTTTATTGATATAATTTGTTCAATTTTGAAATATCTTACTAGAATTGGTAGGATTGGTGATAAAAGCATGTTAGCACAAACATTAGAAACTAGTAAATAAAAACATGAACATGGAAATCAGAGTTGGTATTCTGGAGAAGTTTTTTTTTATTTTAGAAGAACTTGATATTAATTTAGATAATTGAATAGAAGAAATTAAGAACAAATTAATTAAGAAAAACAAGAAAACGGCAATTTTACAAAGTGCACACAAGTGTAACAGATATGGCTAAAATTCAAAGAGGTTATTATTGAATATCATTTTTATTTTTAGAAACAACTGTACCTGACACATTTAATCCTAAAATATCTGCCACTATTACCTCTCTTTTTTGAAAATAATGGCTACAAGCATTAGATACATGTTAATAATTCCAAATTGAATAAAAATGTGTTATATTTTAAAATATGAGCCAAAATACTCCTCCATACAGAAAACATTTGTTTATTTTATAGCTGATGTACCATTAAAATAAGATTTTATGGTATATATTTTAAAAGTAAGTAATGGTGCAAAGTTTGTAAAATTTCAGTTTTTGTTTCAATTTTCAAAATGCTTAAACTATTCTCATACTTTGAAATTGCTTTAAAACTAAGTAATATACATGGAGACAGTCATTTGTTATCATATATTAAAAATAAAGTAACACTATATGACCTGAAACTTATTTCTTATAGACACTGTGCGTTAAAATCTTCATATTTGAGCTTTTAAATTTATACCATTTTCGGTGCGGACACTAAAATTCAGTCAAATCCATTATTTGTATTTATCAAACTTATAATTAAGCAATGAAATGCGCTTTTGTACATATCTTCCTTAATACTGAGCAAAATACTGAACTGAATTTCAATAGAAATGTGATTTAAAGAATGTATATAATAAATATGTGCTGAAATTTGTCAAAATAGCATAACAGCTGATTATAAAATAAGATTTTACAAAGGAACGATAAACCATTAAGTTCAATGAAAAAACCTCAGTTAATCAGAAAAAAGGACGTGCATTGAAGAAAATGTGTTGGTTGGATCTCGAAAACGATTCTGTTTTATGCTAAAGGTCATTTGTCAGTTCCTTTGCGGACACTACCGTAAGATTCATATTTAAGAATTGGTTAGAATTGTTTTGCTGGTTTACAAAGACTAAGGGCAACATCCCAAAATCCTTTTAAAATGTTAATACTAAAAGTGTTGATCAATGGTGATATTGCCACAATGCGTGGCAAAGTGCTTGGCACCATAAAGGAGACCTAACTGAGGATTCTTAGTTTTAGTTTGAATTTTCCACACATATTGCCTTTCTACAGCCTTGCATTGAAGAACAAATATAATAATTCCGTTCATGTTTGTCATAAAGTAGTGCTCTTTGTTTATAATTAAGTTGGTGATAGTTTGCATTTTTCATGAGTAAATCATTGAAAGCCATATGGAAACCTTTTTATCTACCTATGGTTGTATTACAAATCAAAAATAGTAAAAAAAATATATACTGATATCAAGAGATTGGAACTTTAGTTGCTTATTAATGGATGATTATGATTAACTTGCACCGTAGAGACAACTTACTACTCAACCCTAACCCTTTTCTAAATCTGTTTTGACCAGTCACCTGTCCATTGTATCTCATTGATCATTGGCTTCTTTATTTATTTGGAACATAAAATTGTTATATCTACTTCTTAAAGTTTTTGAATAAGATAACTTTTCACAATTGGCTTAATCAATGAGTCCAGTGGTGTGTGTTAGGGATTTAATTGTGCTTCATTTGGATAAATGTTACCCTTCAGTCCACTGACTTTGATGTCCAAAACAACTGCTAACTTCAAATGTTTGCTTTAAGCCCTCTCTCACATTACAGAATTTGGTCATGTTGCATACCAGATTGAATCAACTGAAGCACAGAAATCCTATAAATTGTCCATTATTTTCTTCAATGGAGCCAGGATTCAAGTTCATCTTTTACAGAAAGAGGTCACAGTGCTCAAATTTAAAGGATAGAAAATTAAAATAACATGTAAGCAAATAAGAGGTAAGGGACAGGGGATGTTTTTTCCAGGTAGAATTCATGGTATATATCTAACTCATGGAAAGGAGTTTATATCAATTTGCAAACAATACTAAGTCCTTAGATACCCTGACTCTTTGGAACCTTGGTTTTACCATAGTTACATCAGCGCTATAATATGTTTGTCAAACTAGAGAAAAATCTTCAATTATTGCAAAATGTGTAGTGTCCGCAACGATTTTTGTATCAATAATAGCATTACAATGAATAAACAAAACGCAAAATGGCATATTTACATTTCATTGTTTTGCTATGTTAAGTTTAATGGCAAACAAGGAAAATAAATATAGCGTAAATGTAAAATCACCTCATCTCCAACACATATTTCATCAGTGCACTAAGTTATATCTCTATAAAAGGATTATAAAGCTCTTGGATAAATAATCATCTAACAAGAAAGCAGTTATAATAACGAACAATTTAATACATGCTTATACCTAACTTGACCACTGATAATAGATTTTCATTAATCTTTAAGGAGTATCGTTGTGGACACTACAGAATGTAGCGGACACTACATCTGATAATATCTGCTCCTAATTTCTAAGTTAAAAGCAAACGTGTCCAATATTTTCGCCAGTTATAAAAGCAATAAGCCGTCTCCACAGGAAAAGTGAAAACATCATCAGCTGCGAAAAAGTAGAACCAGACAAGCACTTGTATGCGTTGCCGACACTACACAAATTTTCATAGAAATTTCGGGCTTTAAGAAACCATAACAGCTATAATACTTGTCTAAACTGTTGTTATTATTCTTCAATATCACATGAAGCTACGTACCAATGTTAATTAAGTAATATTCAATGCTAAGTTTGTACATCTAGCATGTATTGGACAAAATGTAAAACCTATAACAAAGCATGCCATTCATTAAATTTGGCTTTAATCTCTTATTTTCTTTCCGAATCACAAGCGGTAAAAGGCATCTAAAAGATAATTAAACATGCTATTGTTATGATATTTAAAATTTATAGAATGATGCTTATAAATATTTCAAAGAGGCTAAGTCTGCAACTATGAATATTTTTCGGAAAAAATATTTTCTTTTTATCATTTGTAAAAGTAGAAATAAGTTATGTTTTCACAATAATTTTGTTCACTTTAGCTGAAACTGCACGGAAAAGTGAATTATGATATGAAATAGGTGTGCGTTTTCTATTGTTGGTAAATATTTGCGTCCCTCCAATAATTATAGACGGTTAATTTTTAACATAAATGCTATTGTTTTGATACTGATAATTTCTTAAGATTGACGAAATTGGTAAAATGTATGCCTGAAATTTTTTTTTTTGCTGTGTTCTTGAAAAAAAGAAACATTTTTTTCTAAAATTAAAAGATGAAAAGTTACAGACTATGCAGCTTTAAATAACCATGTGAAAATTGGTGTTTTTTCAATGTTATAGCATAACGTGAAAAAATGGGTTATTTTTTGGCATCATTTTGACTTCTTGTATCATTTGAACATATAAAATCATGCCATACACCATTTTGAAGGGTCAAGTAATAACTTGTTGGTGAAGCTAAATTATTTTGGCTGTAAATTATACACAGATAACATAAAACAACCACTATAACAAAGACAACTTCCTAATGTGCACTTTATTGTGAAACTGCCAAAAAGAAAATACAGCTGTTCAACATGGAAAATTACGTACAACAAGTGATGTGATCATAATATCTTAGATGTGCCCCATAATTAATAACTTAATCACAACAAGTAATGTGCTCCATAATATCTTCGTAGCAACAGATGATGTGTCCTACAGCATATATGTAACAACAGATGATGTGCCCCATAATATCTCCATCACAACAGTTGATATGCACCATAATAACATCTTAGCAACATATGTCGTGTCCCATAATATCTTCATCACAACAAATGATGTGCCCCATAATATCTTCGCAACAAAAATGATGTGTCCCAACAGTTGACGTATCCCGTATTATCTTCATCACAATAGGTGATGTGTCCTATAATATCTTCGTAGCAAGAGATGATGTGTCTCATAGTAAACCCGTCACAAAAGATGGTGTGTCACATAATATCGTCGTAGCATCATGTGATGTGTCCCTTTATATCTTCGTAGCAACGGATGTTGTTTCTAATAATACCTTCATCATAACAGATGATGTTCCCCATAAGATATTTGAAGCAACAGATGATGTATCGCATAAACAACATCACAACAGGTGATGTTTCCTATAATATCTTCATTACAACGGGCGATGTGTCCTATAATATCATCGTAGCAACATATGATGTGCCCCATAGTACAGTCGTCACAACAGATGGTGTGCCACATAATATCTTCGTAGTAACAGATGATGTGTCCCGTAATGTTTTATCACAAGAGTAATGTGACCCATATTGCCGTCATCACAACAGATGATATATCCGGAGAAGACTGATAGACCAACAACTTATGTGTTTGCTTTATTACGTATTGTCAAGTGATATATGTATGCGCCTTTCTTGTAATTTTGTTCATGTATTCTATGCACAACAAGTTTAGCAATTTCTTATGTTTCGCATCTTTATGTGCTCATCTTTGTGCAATATCGAAGAATTTCAATTGTAATGACGAGAACAGGATCTTAGGCAAATGAAACCACGAATTTACAGACGCCATCATTTAAATAGGCATTTTGGGAGAGCAAGAATTGCTTGAGGGGTCAGTAAGCACAATTCACATCCGTTGTTAGTTATGCTAAAATGATAAGTACATGTATGTGAGTTTTCCTTTGGTAGTCTTTCATCTTCCTCATGCATCATACGCCTTAAAAAACTATTGGATGAGTGACAGATGTGATGGAGATTTCATGCTGAAAAATTCAGCTGCAATATTCAGCGTCAAAAACGTTGTCCGAATTAGATTAAACTTCTAATGTTAATTGGTGCTTCAATTCAACAGAGAACCAGTTTACAAAAATATCATAGACTTGTGTTTGCTATGCCTTTGTGCGCTTCTGTTTATATGTGCTTTGTGGTCACCTGCTTGGAAAGGACTGACCTCTTGGCTCTCGTTTGTGGTGTCTAACCGTGAGTTTGTAACTTTCCCATTGGTATCCTGGGTCATGTGTGGTACTTGAATGTATCGATTCCTGATCTTTGCACCCGAACTTACTTACAATGTAACTCATGGTTGATTAAAACCTTAAATTACTGGAAAATAGTGCGACGCATTTGCGAGATAACGACGATGTAAAATTGTATCTTTCGGCTCGTGTTCTGTAGCCGTGAAGACGTTTCATTCATTATTATTTGTCTGAATGTGTTGGAAGGCATCAAACTGTGTTACTTGTTAATGTCGATTAAGAAAAAAAACGACTAGAAACATCATTTAAAATGGATAACGTAAAATCATTAATAAAGGCTTCATATTGTGAAAACCTGGTCCTTTATTTCTCTGAGAAAGTTCAGAAAATTGCACCATTTGCTTTGCTTGTTTGGTTTTCAGTGACCAAACAATCGCTTGAACATGGTTTGGGCTTCCCCCAATGATCAGAAATACCCACATTACCCGCTAGTCTTAAAATTTAACGTCACTTAGCACGGCCGCTGCGTTTGGTAATTCTGTATTTTTAATGGAATTTCTTGTCAGATGATCGCCCCTTGTAAATGAAACTTGAGATCTGATATGGATGGGTCAACCCATACAAAACAATTGCTATATTTATATTGCTGAGTATATTTTCTTTAACAAAGATTCTAGCTTGATTTTAAGCAGACTCCTTATATCGGTATTCTCAAGCTGCTAATATGTAGATATTCAAGTCATAATTACAGTATATAGCAGGAACGGACGAGCTGTAGTTGTCATTTAAGGTGCTGGATTCTTTTCATTCGAGTATTGTCTAATACTGGTAGGAAATACACATATAAAATAAACGGATTTAGAAATCTGAAAATAGTAACGTGCATACACTTGTAAATTTTGCTGGACTTCAAATAAATTTGTGTTGATAAACTGCTTACTTTAGTAACAGTCTGAGGCGTCTCGCGAATGGGTCTTATATTTTATTACACAACACGATTTTTTGTTTCATAAAAACAGTTTTTGACAATTCTCAATATGAAAAAAAGGCATATCCAAGTAAATAATACTACAAACAGATTTTTATCCTGGGCTTATTCGAAGAAAAACGGAGGGACTTAGTTTTTTTACCTGTCCTTGTTTCTATCCTTCCGTCCATCCGTCCGTCCCCTATAGAAGTAGGTAACTTGTGGGCGCAACTCCTAAAGTTTATACCGATTCTTTCGAAACTTAACTGGTGTTTTGGTCACGATCTGAAGATATGCATGTGGTTTGGATATAACTGTCAGATTATTTTTTGTCACTTGTTTCGCAAGTTGAACTTAGCCATTTTTCGGGCATTATCTATAACAATGTATATGGACAGGGTATACCTTGTTGGAAGGGAGCGCAGTGGCTCAGTGGTAGAGTGCTTGACTCGAGACTGAAGGGCCGCGGGATCGAGCCTCACCGGCGTCACTGCGTTGTGGTCCCTGAGCAAGACACATTTATCCTAGCTTAGTGCTGGTTCATCCCAGGAAGACCCGTCCCTATATAACTGAAAGATTGTTGATGGGACGTAAAGAATCAAATCAAACAAACAAAAATACCTTGTGGGCGCAACTCCTCCGACACTTTTTCATCGATTCTTTCGAAACTTGACTGGTGTTTTGGTCATGATCTGAAGATATGCATGTGGTTTGGATATAATCTTCAGCAAAGTTTTGTCACTTATTTCGCAAGTTGAAATTAGCCATTTTTTCGGGCATTATCTATAACAATGTGAATGGACGAGGGATACCTTGTGGGCGCAACTTCTCCTACAGTTTTATACCGATTTTTTTTAAACTTCACTGGTCTTTTGGTCATGGTCTGATGATATGCATGTGGTTTGGATATAATCCTCAGATTTTTTGTCACGTTTTTTCAAGTTGAACTTAGCCTTTTATTCTGGCATATCTTTAACAAAGTGAACGGACAGAGGATACCATGTTGGCGCAACTCCCCCTACAGTTTTATACCAATTATTTCGAAACTTCACTAATGTGTTGGTCATGGTCTGAAGATATGCATGTTGTTTGGATATAATTCTCAGATTATTTTTTGTTACTTTTTTCAAGTTGAACTTAGCCATTTTTCCGGGATTATCTTTAACAATGTGAATGGACAGGGAATAACTTGTGGGCGCAATTCCTCCTACAGTTTTATACAGATTCTTTCGAAATTTCACTGGTGTTTTGGTCATGGTCTGAAAATAAACATGTGGTTTGGATATAATCCTCAAAATATTCTTGTTATATAAAACCTCCGCTTAACGTCTATCACTTTCCAGATTTTTCGCCTCAGTGCTATCAATATCTTATCAATGTCTATATAAATGTAGTACCTTTGAGTGCCAATGCTCCTACAGTTTTATACAATTCTTTATGAAGCATCTGTATGTGCTTATGCCATGGCCTGAAGATATGGATATGCTTTGGATAAAATTCTTAAGTTTTGTTTCTGTTCTCTGTTCTGTGAACTTAAGTTGTTCCATTATAGTTCATATATTCAAAGACAAACATAAAGTGGCGGGGAACATAAATTCTCTAAATTTGCTTGTTGTTATTGTTTTGTTGTTGTTTATTTTGCGTTTTCCCCTATGTTAGCTTGCTTGTTATGACAGTGGCATACACGAGGGCATTCAGTAATGTTTTGCATATACAGTTAAACAACGCATATATATAGTTAAACAAACTATTTTTGAAAATAACATACACTGTTTTCCTTCTCTTTTTTATAAATTGTGTATAAATACGAACATTAAAAATGATGGCGCGCAATTAGGACCCGAGACCACTTCTAACTATTAATTCAGTTAAGCTTAGCGTCCTTCTTGTGGGACATAGTCAAACAGCACAGACCAAGATAAGACGCCATAGAACGCGGCGTCCGATCAGGACCTCCCCTGTTTGCTTACATAATGTTTTATTACAATATTGAATAAAGATGAAAATTACCACCCAATAAGTTATTAACCATTAAAACGGAAATGGACTGGTCCAACTGATAAGAGTGGCAAATTCCATTTGGCTTAAATGGGTTAATTTGCAGATTTTAATAAAACAATAGCGAGCAATGCGACCGACATTTTATAGAGTCGACAATGCCAGCATAACCGTTCATTTCTCTATATACATGTATACTTTGAGAGAGGGAACTCCCGATTTAAAAGTATAACTGCAACAGCAGTAAATCGCCAACAAATGTAATCTTCTTAAAAAAGGGTTTACGCTAAGCATATATAAATTCGTTATTTTGATCAAGTTTTAAATACAATTGACATCCCGGGCATCATTGATATCAACTAAAAAGTGATAAAGGACAATATGTGCCAGTTTATGAGGTTTGGGAAGATGTAAAAAGTGACGGCTTAGACGAGACTTCGCATTCGCACAGTCTCACCAGAGCCTTCGCTGCTCACTTACACAATGAATGGATATAGACAAAAATAGACATCTAGTCCTACTAGATAGCTACTTATGCACGTTTAAAGAATAACTTTACTTATATGCGATAAGTACCAAAATTCCATTAACTCTTTCCTTGCTAGCGGCAAGTTTGTCGCCTGCTGATAACCTTTGCAAACAGTTTGGATCCAGTTCAGGGCCCGACTGAACGTCGATCCTGATCTGTATCCAAAATAGTAGTCAGTATGATCAGGAAATACCACAACCACAAACTGCAGACAACCCCGTGGCACCGTTAGGAAGAGTCGCTCAACCATCACGAGACACCAGGAAGACAAATTAAGCAAAGCAATCAGCTCTATCTTCCTCATCAAGATGATTGCAATACTAGAATGGACATAAAGTAACGTACAACAAAACATAGAACAAATACAGACTCCCACAATGGGAGTAACAATAAACAAAAAGTCAACAACAACAGAACCACCGCCTTCCATGTGACACTCATTTGATAGTGTTCTTGAGGTTTTTCTTTTTTAAATTATTTTTTAAAAAGAAGTCAGCAGATGACAACAAAACATCCAGCATGCAAGAGAATTTGGATCCTCTCTCCCCTCATCAACTAAAAAAACGTTGTCAGAGTTGGACCCCTCTGACAAAAAGTTCTAGATCCGCGCATGCAAATTGTTAACTGACACAAATTATATTCAGGCGCCAATGGAAGGGAAATACTTCATCTTGATGTTAGTTGTGACTTCAAACAGTCTTGCTCTAGGCAAGCATAATCTTTATGTTGGAGGACTGCTAGAACTATCTGTGAACTGGTATCATAAATATGTTAACTCATTTCGTCATATATTTGAGTATGCGTTCGAGGAGGTGGAGAACAGGACGGACATTTTGTCGGATTATTCTATCAAGATGATTACAAAGGATACCCAGGTAAGAATACACAGGTGACCCCCGCCAGCATAAGTCTGTGGCCACTATAGGCCCGCCATTGAAACGTTATTCAAAAGGCGTTACACTGGCGATCTGATAGAGGTCCGCTTTAATATACTAACTGTCGAAAATGTAGCTTGTAAAGTCTGTAACTCTTGTACAATCATAATTTGATAGAAAACGATTTTTTGGAAGAAGGGGTAATAACTCAATAATTGCTATTGCTAGAGTTATGACACTTGCACACTGCATTTCCTACCATGTTGCTCTGTGTAGATATCAAGTTGTGATACATTTTTAGAACATTGCCGAACAAGCATTTTCTTTAAAGAGCAAAAGGAGAATAACACGTCAAAATATACATATTAGAGGTGTGATACATGTACTGATGTACTGCACTTCCCCTTTGCAGTTCAGTATGCATGTACTGTTATACAATGTATGTCAGTAGCTATGATACTTTCTAGAAAATTCCATAACAAGCTTAAGCGTCTGATAGACGGCGGACGAAATAAAAGACGGACAGACAACTCCATAACAGTGACCCATCTACCTTTCAACAGGGGTTTAGGTAAAAAAAATGCTTTCTTCAAGAGTAGAAATACACCTGCAGGCACGTCTTGGTAGCGTTTCTAGATGCGACAAAATAGCGCCCAAGAAAATTATTATTTGAAGAATACCTGGGGGTAGGGAGTTTTAAAAAACGATGAGAAAAGGTATATTCCTCCAGTCATCATTTAAGATAGGGGAATGCTTTTTTATATAAGAGAATGGTATGCTTTTTACTAGTTTGCTAAGGGGGGGGGCTAAAACAAAACGTGACCCACTAAACCTGGCCGTAATTGGGCGCCAGAAAACATTTACCGGAAGCGGCACCAGAAGTTACTTTAAAATGTGTTTAACTAAGTAGTTTTAACTTTCTATCAATTCCAGTTAGTTACGGCTTTAAATGCTGCACCGTATAAATGGTTCCCTTATTTTGACGTTTTCAAAGTAAGAACACGAAGCGAAAGAAGAAAACAACAAAACATGAAAAGTGGAAATGGAAATTAACTTTCGTAGATCTAGTTTCTCCACAAAGAGTGGGAAGGGAAGCCTAACTCCCACATCCTTAGGATTTAGCACATTACAGTAGTTTTCCTATGTATCGTGTTTGTGCATTGCTCATACAAGTAAGATAATAATTACAATGCAAAGGGTTACTGTTTGACTGGACAGGGCGGAAAAAGTTACAAGGTCTGCAGTCCTTTACTTAAGCATCATAACACAGCTAACCAGAAAGCACCCCCTCCCCAAACCCACAAACAGGAAAAGAATATAAAACTGTAGACTGATAGATTGTTACAGATTTGTTTTGTTTTGCTATGGGAGAGACTTCATGTTGTCTAGTTCTGACAATAATCAAGCTGATGTTGTTGAAACATTTAACTCTACCTCAAGATACCTTGATGACCTGATAAATGTTAATTTCGAACAAATGGTAAGTCATATATATCCTCCTGAACTTTAAACAAGGCAAATTACTTTCATACTGAAACCCCCTTTTTGGACATGGACTTGTACATAATGAATGACATAGTTTCATTTAAAATAAATGGTAAATGGGATGATTTTAATTTTGAAATAGGTAATTTCCTATTTATAGACAATGCTGTTCCTCGCTCCCTTTCATATGGTGCATATATACTTAACTACTAAAGAATCCTGAAACATACCATGTGTCAAATGTTTGGTATTAAATGAATACGACGCACACTTGTCTTTCCATTGCGTAAAGCTGAACAAAGGTAGACTAAGATACACTGAGATTATTTGAAAAGATGAACTATTATCAGACATCAGCTATCAAAACGTCACGCAACCCCTAAAATCAATTTTCGGAAGACCAAAGAATCACGCAAAATTCACCAGAAACCGCTTTAGTGTGATTCTTTGTTATTTAATTGACATATTCTCGCCATTCAAATACAGCATGCAAGCATTGTTCCACCCAAAAGCCTATTTTCATTTTCTTAACTTCAATATTTTCGTTTTCAGCGTTTTATGAGCTTTTCAAAAGCAATGCCACTTTATCAACTTTTTTCACTTTGTATGATGTTTGAATGTATTTTGACAATGATTCAGTCCTTTTGAACAGCCTGCCGCCTACGCCCATTTAGCGACGTCAAGCGTTACAACGGCATACTGATATGTGTATACTGCACAGCTTGAAATTCATACGCGATTAAAGTAGAGTGTAGCCAATTGACACTATAACAAATTAGACAGCACAGACTAAATGGCGACATACGTTGACAAAGAAAAAACGGCTATTATTCATAGTTTACGTTGTTCCTTAATTGACGTTAATCTTGGTTTATTCCACTTTTACCATTCAACGTGACGCGAAACATAAGTTCTGATTTTTGAAAGTGCATTCTCTTACAATGATTGGTTGACTCCAAGTCATTTCAGTATCTAGAAATTGCTTAAAGAAAGGGAAAAAACACTGCCGTTTAGACAACGTAAAAAGCAAAACTTAAAAAACCCATATGATACGTCACAGCAAGAAATTGCAAATTTTTAAATGCACTTTTGTCTGTACTGGTATTGGTATTGCATACAGGAAAAAACGTTTTCAAAAAAGTCTAGACATACATTCCCGAGGCAAAAATGATAAAAACGGTGTTTTTGACGTCATGACGTCATGTTCTATATTTGATAAATATAATTTTTCGAAGAATACTTTCTAATGTCTTGCTATTAAAATAAGCATATCGGCTTAGCTCTATAATTTGTTATTTACGAGTTTGAAGCAAGTAAAAAGTGTCAGGTTTCTTCAGTAGTTCAGTATATTTCGCAACTTATTCATTTTGTGAGAGTATGCTCTAATGTTAGTGGCTTCAAAAATAGAAAACAATTGTGGACTGCTAAGTTGTTAAAACAATGCTATCCATATCATAAACTGCGTAAAGCCTTTTCTAATATTTACTACAGACACTCTGAGTTGATTGTTAAATACAATATTTGTTTAAAAACTCGTCTGCAACATGACATATTGGAGCCAGAATTTTATGGTACTTTCATTTATTGTTGAAAAGGCTAATTTTAGCGATCAATTCAAAAAGATAATTGAATGTCAAAGAGAAAAGCTAGACCCAGCATGGATGTAAACACAATCACGTTTTATAGTTTAATTGCACGACGGTAGGTCAGGCTTCAGACTCAAAGAAGTCCCTGGCGTAGAGCTCTCATCCATTTATTAGTGCTTGGCGCTTGTCTTTGGCTGGGCACATCGTGTCTAAACTTTTGTTTAGCTCCGACTATATGTGAGGCATAGGATCAAAGTGAGTTTATTTGGTTATTTCTCTACCATGATGCATTGCATTTGTTTGATAGCCTCATGCGAGCTAACCATTTCTTGTGTGTTAACAATAAAAAACCCAATGGCGAATATTTGGCGCCAGAGAAATGCATATATGCTCCCCGGCGACATAGGCTGCTATCCGTTCTAAGGTGGTGGTTCTGTTGTTGTTTATGCATTGTTTATTTTTATCCATTGTTTGTGGGGTGTTGTGATTGATCTTTGATTTGTTATGCATTATGTAGTGTCCTTTCTAGTTTTCCAGTCATCGTGACGAGGAAGAGAGAGAGTTGGTTGCTTTGCTTCAATTGTCTTCTTGCTGTCATGTGGCTGTTAGTGCCTTATGACTCTTCCTCACGGTGCTGTGGGTTGGTATGCTGTATGTGATTATGATATTTCCTCATCATATTCACTTTGTAGTGATTTGCTTGTTAAAATTGAATTGTGTACTACGTATATGTCCATTGAAGTTATAACAAATAATAGGCAGTTCAATCTAGGGCGAAGATTTGGCGCCGTAAAGTGTATTTAAGCTCCCCCCCCCCCCACCCACTACCCCGGTGGCTGTGGCTGCTGTCCGTTCCGAGGCAGTGGTTTTGTTGTTGTTGATTCATTATCTTATGTACCTCACATTGTTTGGAGGGGTTCTGTGTTGGTATTTGTTTTGTTATGCATTTTTGTGTCCTTTCTAGTTTTGCAATCATCTTGGCGAATAGCCATACATTTGAAGAAATTTTATCAGCAATAAAACTTTCAAAGCATTATTGTTGTAAGTGAAATTCAAAATGTCATTTTGAAGATGAAGACGTTTTGAGATGTGGTAATTGACAGTCCCTTGGTTTTATCGATGTTTAATAACATTCAATTGAGTTAACACCATTCAGAAATATTCTGTAAAGCCATCTGCAAGTTTTGTATAATATACCTCTGCGTTTCACCAATCATATACAAGGAGGTGCCGTCCATATAAAGATCCGTAGAAACATCATTAGTATTACGTGTTAGACTATTTATAAACATTAAAATATAGATATCACAGCGAAATTCCAACTGCCCACCTGCTGCCCTCAACTGGAGGATGTAAAATGTGTAAAATATCCTTCAGCATTTTAATAAAAGCATATACTTGCTATTAGTTAAATACATAGCAATAATGATGACTAGTTCGTAACTACAATAATAATGGTAGGTTTAATGCTTTCATCGTAAGCGCATTTGCTTTTGTCTTATCTACTATAGTCCTATATACCATTGTTCTTTCGATGATGTAAATGGTTGAGGAAAAATATCTCATTCATATTTAAAAGAGCCAACTAGAATGGATTGACCGTCAAAGTTCTGATAATTTTAGGGTAGGCTATTCATTAAGAGACCTAAAAATGTTATGTATGAATTTGCATATGTATAGTCAATTTAAAATACATATAATGTGATCCTCAAAGGTTACATTTGTAATACGAAAACAACAACAACAGCATTCATATGTAACAGACATAGAAACACGTAGATATATTCAATCTTATAATCATTCCTTGTTAAGAGACCATGGTGAATAACAGTTCCATCACATGTTAAATATTGTGAATAAGAATAATAAATTCGCTTAATTGGCATCATTTTCAGCTATTTTAATGGTACACATGCGCTACCCAGCTGTTATCCACAATTCTTGCAGCTGCAAAAAAGGATACTAACTATAGTGCATAAAATTGTTACTGGGGGAGAACATGCGGCGCCAACCTCGCCCTTAATTCAGATGTGGATCAAGACACATAGATATTTGGTTTGCATGAAAGACCCCTAACTTATCAATGCATTATCTCCTAAAACATATCAATCAAGATATAACAAGGAGATAAAGCAAAGATAAGGACTCAAAAGTAAATAAAACTGAATACCCGAGCAAAAGAATTTGAACAGGTAAACCCTGATGGGCCCAGCAAACAGCCAAAGCATCAGGCCCCCAACATCTCATTAACAGATAAGTCTTTAAGTCGAAACCGTCAAAGAGTCTGAAATCTGAACCATCGGCGTGCAATTAAATAGGAAAGCAAAGTTGCCAACGGTGATTGGGTTGACCACCAAGCATGCAATCTGTTGCAATACATTAATGTTATAGGCAATCTTTTTATAATTGAAAATTATTTTTAATGAAATGCGCTGAAAATTATTAGAGTCAACATCCTCTTCAATTTATACACCAAGTCACCACAGAATTCAGGTTCCGAAAGTCCTTGGCGCAAGAAATATTTTAGTCCAATTGGAATGAGACATCAAATCAAAGTATCGTCTATGAAATTTTGAAAAGGTTTTGCAAAGTTTATGATACCGATAGCTTTGTTTAAGAAGTTTCTGGGTTAACAATTTATTGCGAGTGTTGAAGTCAGTAACATAGCTAGATACTCTAGCAAAACGAATGAGTTGAGAGATATAGACTCCATAGGATGTAGAGCGAGGAACCTCACCATCTAAAAATGGGAAATTGACAATTTCAAAATCAAAGTCGTCGCGTTTATCATAAATTTTGACAGAAACAATATCATTAGAAATTGACAAATGCAAGTCTAAAAATGCGACATCGGTATCAGAAGTATTGGCTTAATTAAGTTGGAGCTTTGATATTTGACTTACCATATCGTCAAAATAAACATTATTAATGTGTATAATATCGTCCAAATATCTGGATGTAGTGTTAAACGCATCAATTACATCAGCCTGCTTAACATCAGAAAGAGACATCATAAAATCCCTCTCATAACAAAACAAGAATAAACCTCGTTTCCAAATGATCAAATCATTCAAATATGCATTCAAACCAACTATACCAGATTTTGTCACCTCTAGACCTTAGTTTTGCAGCTAGAATAATAATATTATTGGGGTTTATGCTAAAAAGGTAAGAAATACCCCCAATCACAAACTACAGGCCAACCCATGGCACCCGAGGTCAACCATGAAACAAACAATGACTATTGAAAATATTGTCACATAGAGGAATCTGTGTTATATAGCGGGTGGGGTATATGATAGAAAGGACATAAAAATACAATGCATGCAGATATCTGATTCAACAGCCATTGAATTGGTTCTCATCATAAACTTCTTTTCATGAAGCAGAAAAACAAAAATCTAAGATGTGTTATTACGTTGTCCATATTACCAAACAAAATGATATGAGAAATGAGTTACATTGGTGGAGTAAACCAAAATCAGCGAATGTAGCGTAATTTCTATTTGACTGAATTCTACTTTGTTTATTTACGTGTTCAACTTTCATTGAAACCTATGACTAATCAAAGTACTCTCATACACATTGATATTATGTTGATTGTTCACACATTTTGCTACAATGCATTTTGTAAATGTCGCCAGAGAAAAATCTGCAACCCTTTGTTTCTGGCATATGTCCTCATTTGGCTTTTATATAGTTATACTATCTCCTGGTACAAACGATTTTTCCTACCATATGGACTGAAAAATCCAATCCATTTTGCCAGCTCTTGGCTTTTTTTTATACTACAGACGCTAAGCTGTATAATTATTGTCTGGCTTTGTAATCGTTTCCAATCTTCACGTGGCGAATTTAGAAGTCCAGTTTCAAAGTACAAGGCAACCAGACATTTAATCCTGAGTACATCTGTTTTAAAGTACAGACATTTAAGATTCGTTTCGGTTGCATTACAGAACTGACCGTAACATGAGATTCCCAGCAATGTGTATGTGCTACCAGCTAAGCATAAGATCAGCCTGCGCATACGCGCAGTCTGATCAGAGCATTTGCTAGTCGCTTGAATATTTTATGAGTGTTAAACTTCTGACTGAACATCGTTTGGGGTTTCTAAGCTTACAAGGAGGCTGCACAGGCTCGTCTGAATCTACACATGTCAAAATGTCACATTCTTGGACATCATATGAAGCGGCTCAAATAATTTGAACAGTTATCATGGTATTATGTTAATACCCTGCAGATGAACACCAGCTGGCAATTTAGTCTGTTTTATTGCAAATAACACAAACTCTGATTGATATCTTTGCCTACTCTTCATTTTAATAAAAGAAAAGAAGAAGGCAAAGATCAAGAATCGATGCATTCTAGTACCACACCTGACCCAGGACACCATATGGGAACATCCACAAAAGAAGCGCCGCATCGGAACGGTCAGAAAGAAAATTACTGTGGGGCTTAAACATGTTTGACGGTACCATCCTGACATTTATCTGATTTTGATCAAGACACATAGATGTTTGGTTTGAAGTAACCCTACTGAGACAATGGCTATACTGGCAACCACGAAATGTAATGATTGACCTTAAACCGTCTAGCCAATGTAAACTGTATTGGATACAAACACGTTTTCTTAGGTATCAAGTCAATATCCATTAGTAGCATACTGTGAATTAGACAACCATTTCATTTTGTCTTTAAACAAAAACAAACTCTAGCGTGAGGATCTTTCAACAGTAGAATCGTTTGCCCCCCACCCCCCACCCCGCAGTAGATCTCATTGCATTGCTTTTCGGCATAAGGCGGTGGTTCTTTTGTTTATTTTTGCTCTCAATGTGTGTGGGAGTTTTGTGTTTGGTCATTGATTTGTTATCCAGTTCTTATTGTCCTTTCTGGTTTCCCAATCATCTCGCTAAGGGCGTGAGAGGTGGTTTCTTAACTTTTGTTGGCTTCTTGCTATCATGTGGCTGTTGGTGTTCCGTATATTTCAACCCTGTTTTGTGTCCCTGGGTCACATTTATCATGATTATTTCTGATAAGAACAAAATCAAACAAAAGGTCAGAAAAGGGTTTTATGTTTGTTATTGCCATGTAATAATATTTTGCAGTCATCTCACTAAAGTAAAACGAGATCTCGTTGCTTAACAATAAACGTGCATTGCTATTTTGTGGTTAATATTGTTCTATGTAAGGAAGAAGGCAAATATCAGGAATCGATACAATCAAGTATCACACCTGACTCAAGACACCACATGGGAAAGTGACAAAACACAAGAACCATCACTTACAAGAGAGCTAAGAGGTTAGCTTTCCAGGTAGACTGGCAATAAAGCTCATTGTGTGTTTAGTATATCTAGTAAGAACAAGCCTGGAACAAATATATTGTATTAATATATTTAATGACAACAGTTTTATGACGACTTATACGTGATATCTAAAAACATTGTGAAATACAATGAAAATCAAAGTGTAAGTTGCGGTACTACAGTACCTTTACTGTAACAGCTATCTGCCTAATTTGAGCCATTCACTGCTTACATTAAATATAATAGGCCACTGGCTGGATATGGTTTACCTCCCCCCAGGGGGAATTTTGTAGACAATATTTTTCTTGAAGCCCAATGTCTTGCAAGGATTTTGCAACATGTTAGCCCTCTGACAATGGCAGCGTTAAGCTGAAACAGCGTGTTACTTACGTTACCCTACAAAATAGTTTATCATTAAAATTCTTTTTAAGACTTCAGATTAGGTAAGATTTCCAAATTGGTTATATTTTCTAAGTAAGCTATTACTGGGCCACAGATTTTGCCATTTGAAAACAAATATAGTCACCACCGATGTAGTGCATGCTACATTTTTTCACTGAAACCCATTTTAAATTATGAATGAATATTATATAGTTTGTCTTACATTTTATTGAAACCAGTTTATGCTCATTAATTTGGTATTATATAAAATATTTTTTATTAACCTTTTCATAACTGAAAGCATTACGTTTCTATCTTATATACTTTTTTAGTTATTAGATGTTGAACATGGTAGCCCCATATCACACTAAAATGTAAAATGTAATTTTCTAGGCCTTGCGCTGGCTATAGACCCCACCTCCCCCAAGAGGAATTTTGTACATTATGCTTCCCAGATACTACATTATATAAGCAACAACATGAAACATGTTAGCCCTCTAAGAGTGGCAGCGTTAGTGGATAACATTATGTTATGTACGTTACCCGCAAAATACCATTAAATTTTCCTGATAATGTCTCCAACATGACATATTCACCTTACATCTTATAACGCAGTTACATAATTTTAGCTTTTAGTTTATAAATGTCTGGAGCTTTTGCAGTTGTATATGTTACTTAGTGTTTTATATGTTATTTCCAGGTATCAGTATGGCAGGTATTGACTTTACATGTATTACATCCGTTGTCAGTGAATATAGCAAATCTATAAGGCTGCTATTCAGATAGATTTAGGTTCCTTATTAAGGAGTCTTACACTATTTTACAGCCCAGGTTACATACGTTACTCTCTCAATACCATTAAACGCTCAAGATATGGTCTCCAACACGGCCTGCTTGTACTTATAAGCATGCTGGCACAGGTCCATATACTTCTTTTTACTCTGGCTCATTTGCTGAGGAAGAAACTCAAAACATAAACTTCCATAAACCCTCTTTTCTTTTATAGAGACATCAAATATAGTTAACATAATACTCATGGAAAGTTTGTAACATTCAGTACATTGTGCGAGTAACAACGTAAAGGATCAAAGAAAACCCATCAGGTAGAAGTTATAGAGCTGTTTCTTGCCAAGCTAGCAACTCTTCGTATATTACCCAGGGGTTTAAAGAATTTTCCAATACAGCTTATTAATCCTCTATCAGATTCATCTTGCAAGGGATTTTGCAATATGCTAGCACTCTGGTAATGGCACCATTACCTTGTAACAGACAATTATATATATTACCCATTAACGTCTTTGATATTCTTAGTAAATGACATGACTTCTGAAAAGTGAAAACCATAAGGGAAGATTTCCAAATTGGCTATATCATCCAAGTAAGCTAGTTTTGCATCACAGATTTGGACCTTTGAAAACAAATATGCACCCCAAAGTGTTACGTATGTTACATCTTTTTCATTATTCCTATATAAATAATTTATGAAAAACTAATATAGTTTGACATTTTTTAATGTGAATGTGTTTATTAACTCATTTTGTATTAAAGAATGTTTATGAAGCTTTTGGAAGCTGAAAAATATTATGTTCCTATCTTTTATAAGGCTTGAGTTGTTGAGATTTGAATACAGTAACCACCTATCACACAAAATATGAAATATAATTCTGTGGCTCTTTTGTTAGGTTACAATCAAGTTTTCTTTCACACAGAGGTATCGGATTTCCTTCCCTTTTATTTTCTGCACATTTTGTTTATATCTGGAAAGCCTCACTTGTTTTCATGGGAAAGACTTGATAGTTCAATCTTTGTATGTAAATCTTAAGGACAAAAAAGCAGTATGGAGGTAAGCTCGTGTTCATGCCATTTGAAATAGTCAGTATATGTGTATGGCTTTGGTATTCTTTTTCAGAAACATGTCGTACTGCAGCTTATTCACATTTAAATAAATAGAGCACATGTTAGGGCTTCATGTCACTGATGAGTGCCTAGAGCAATTCTTTGTTTGTTTCCCAACCCCGCTTAGAATGTTGATGAACTAGTGGGGGGTCTCTATCAGTTTGATAGGAACAACCTTTCAGTGGTACCTACACATCGGCACATTGGTAGTGTCACAATCTTTTAAGCAATGCATTACTGTAGATTTCTTCCCCCATATTCTGGCCAAATATAGCAAGTGAGTATGATCAGGAAATACCACAATCACAAACCGCAGACAACCACGTGGCACCGCGAGGAAGAGCCGCTCAACCATCACGAGACACCAGGAAGAAATTTAGCAAAACAACAAGCTCTCTCTTCCCCATCAAGATGATTGCAATACTAGAATGGACATAAAGTAACGAGCAACAAAACATAGAACAATTACAGACTCCCACAATGGGAGTAACAATAAACAAAAAGTCAACAACAACAGAACCACCGCCTTAGAACGGACAGCAGCCAAGGCCACCGGGGGTGGGGGGGGGGGGTTAAATGCATTTTACTGGTACCAAATCTTTGCCCAAAGTATACCTGTTACAAAGTTGTTAACATTCAGAAGGTGCACATTTTGTTGCATACACCATTGTTGAACAAGACACCCAGGTTATCCTCTGCGATAAAGTTTGTATGACTTTATAGACTGCTGCTTATACATTGTATATATGTATCAGTGACAAAACCAACATGCCCCGCCTTTAGTGCCTGGTTGAATACTGGTGCTATCAGATCCTTGAAGGTGACAGGAAAAGCTATTATGCTCTGTAGTTACAGCATTACCATAGTTATGTGCAGAACTACATGGCCAATCTAATGTTGGTTCAATGTGTGATTGCAAGTCATGCGGAAGTTGGACTTGGCAGTTTTGGTGGAAATTATATCAGGAGTTGACTGAGCCCATGGTACAGTTCCCAGAAGGAATGACATTGTCAACTCATATCAAGGTCAACATTATGCCCAATAAAAAGAAGGTCATGCTGACCAAAGACGCTCCTTTAAGCTCTCACCTAGCTGTATGCATTTTTTAAATTTGACAATTTCTTCTTGCTTGGCCTTGCAAACCTCAAAACTCCATTAGCTTGTAGCATTTTATGGGGTTGTGAAAGACAGTTTTTTTAGCTAAAAGTGAGTCAATGGAGTCTGCAACAGCCTTCCTGTCAATGTCATCAGCCTCAATAAGATCCTTAGCTATGCCAGGCTTAGCAGGAACACCGAAAGACAAAATACAGTTCATTGTATTCAAAACTAGAACTAAAGGAATTTGTGAAGCCTGAAACTGCCTCTAGTACTCGTTCTACTTTGCATCTGAGCAGATTGATTACATTTCTATTTCATTTCAGTGCATTGAAGAGTTGTTTCAATATATTGAGCTCTGATGTGATGAGTAATACACCATTCCATCTGTAGTACGAAACGTAGTTCTAGTTGCTGAAGCCTATAATACCTCTTTATTGATTGCCTGATAGTTATGTCAAAAGCTTTATTCCAATGGTTGTGACACACTTAACTCATTTTCTTCGAGAAGTTCTTTGCATCTGCGACGTGTATCAGACAAATTTATGAGTGTAATCAGTTACACAGGTACATATTGTGCGTAGTTGTTGTGATCGTTCGCAATGAACTTTGGGAACAAGGCATACAGATAGAGCTGACATACAATTCAAAGTTGTTTTCCCTGTAGCCCTAATCAGTGGCAACACCATCTGAATTATATCCATATACCTTGCCAGAACTGAGCTGTTTCACAGTGACTGTCTTTCAGAACTTCCGATTTGAAAGCATGGTATCTACTGTTTTCGTGAGCAAACAGCAAAGGTTGATAGATCACATTATAATGATAGTTTAAGTCACCATAAATTAATTAGGAGCTTCAATTTATTTCAGCCTTATAAATTTTCTTAATTCTCTGACAGACTTAATACATGTAAAGTCAACAACTGCTATACAGATACTCAGAATAACATATGTATCATTTGGTAACACGCATAACAGTTAAAGCTCAAGGCATTTATTAAATGAATACTTAAAATAGGTAAATCTTGTTAAAAGAAGTAAATAAACCTGAGCCAGTATGCAAATAAGTATAAACAGGGCTTGTTGGAGACATTAAGTTGAATGTTTAATGCTATTTTGAAGGTACTATACATAACATGGGCCCAAAAAATAGTGTAAGCGACCATCATAAAGAACTTTAAATCATTTAAGTAGCAGCCTTATAGACTTACTATATTCTGTGACAGATGTAAAGACGTAAAGTCAATAAATACCATACTGATACTCATAAATAAAGCAGGAAACACTAAGTAACGTATACAACGGTAATTACTCAAGACATTTATAAAATTAATAATAACTGTATTATAAGAAGTTCATAAACCTGTGTCAGCATGCAAATATGTACGAACATGTCATCATTGAGACATTATCAGGGGCGTTTAATGCTATTTTGGAGGGTAACGTATATAACGTGATGTTACACGTTAACGCTGCCATTCTCAGAGGGCTAACATCTTTTATTTTGTGTCTTATATAATGTTGTTTCAGAAAATGATAGTGTACAAAATTTCCCCTGGGGGGAGGGGGTTCTATAACCAGCTCAATGCCTATAATGGGCAATACAGGATATAGGTTCATAAATGGGACACTCACTACATAGGTCTAGGTAAGGACGTGCCAAGCAAAGGGGAATGAATGGGTGGGTGGGGTTGTTTCATCGATATAATTCTGGAGAAGATCTCAAACATACCTATCTACAGGAACGACGTTATGCCATTTTGGAAAGGATTTGGTAAACTTTGGAATAAAAACCCGATAACACTGTAGTTGACTACATGTAGCAGTTGTAAAGAAAAACAGATAAGGACTCCTATAATTCAAGCCAGAAGTAAGGCTTATAATGCTTTTCTACTTAAAGTTAAAGTTGAATGACAATTTTCAAGGGCTACTTTCAGCTCTACAGCCGTTCAGCCTCCCTTTTAATACAACTCCCCCTGATCATTGGGCTACATTGTGAAACATGCAGTCGAGTCTCACCAGAGAAACTATTTCTCTCCCATTTCTTTAAGCGACGTACATTGAGATATTTCAGACTTGAACAAACTTGAACGAGCACCGCCCTAACAGGGTACACATTTATACACCTGGGTGAAGAGGAGCAAACATGGGACGATTTTTCTGCTCAGAAAAGTCCGACGGTCTGGGCGGGATTCCAACCCGGGACCCGTCGGTCCTGAGTCTTACCACTAGACCACCGTCCCCTACTTTACATCAAACATTTGTCTGGAAACATCCTCTCATACTCACTTACTGTTTTCTATTATGTCTGGAAACATAGGCGGATCCAGAGGTGGGACAGCGATCTGGACTCCCCCCCCCCCCTTAGAAAATCACAAGTGGCTATAGCAGAATCTAGGGCGAAGATTTGGTACCAGTAAAATGCATTTAAGCCCCCCGGTGGCTTAGGCTGCTGTCCGTTCTAAGGCGGTGGTTCTGTTGTTGTTGACTTTCTGTTTATTGTTACTCCCATTGTGGGAGTCTGTAATTGTTCTATGTTTTGTTGTACGTTACTTTATGTCCATTTTAGTATTGCAATCATCTTGATGGGGAAGAGAGAGCTGATTGCTTTGCTTAATTTGTCTTCCTGGTGTCTCGTGATGGTTGAGCGGCTCTTCCTCACGGTGCCACGGGGTTGTCTGCAGTTTGTGATTGTGGTATTTCCTGATCATACTCATTTACTATTTCTTAGAAATTCTGGTACGGATCCCCTTGAGAAGCAATTGAACCCTACCCCTAGGGTCCAATTGCGTCTCAAGGGAGGTCCGTACAGGCCTCAGTGAAATGAGTTAACAACTAAAAACAATAAATAAATAAATAAATAAATAACGTTATCTGGACCCCCCTGACGTAATTTTCTGGATCCGCGCATGGAAAAGGGGTAGCGGTTCTGGTATCCTTTTAACGCCATCTACAGTTTTTGATATTAAAAGCCCTCATCTAATTTGTTAACACTGTTTTTCCTGTCTGTGTAATTTGGTCTAGACACTTGAAAACTTAAAGGATTATTTCTATTTAGAGAAATTAAGAAACATGAAGGCTTATTGTAGAGTTTGTTTATAATCTTTAACACACACAGGCAAGATTATAAAAGTACTGACTGATTAAGCGTTTGTTTGTTTAAACAGAACCATTCTAGCATTTTTTAACGGTAGATATTCAAACTTAACTCCAAGTTTAATATGAGTATCAATAATTTTTAAAATGTTGATCTTCCATTTCTTCAAGGTATCAGGTTGAACATTTTTTCGTTTACACCACCAATTATTGAAGTCATTTAAAGAAGCAACAATCTCTCTACGACATTTAGGGCAATCAATATTAGAGGGAAATCTATACTAAGTATTTAGGGCCTTTTGAAATAATATTGCGAACTCTAGCGTCAGGAATGACATTAAGATTACCTGTTATCACATGTTCTGCAGGGGGATATAAATAACTAGAATTTTGACAGTCTCAGCAATCTGGAGTATTGGAATCGATCTTTATATCAATTTCCATTTTATCAAAGTTAAACAGAGTAGACCTAATGGTGTGTTATATTTATAGTGTATGGCTGGAGTTTCTGAATTATTAAAGTAATTTGGAATAGATGAAATCATTGAATTATCCTTAAAGATACTATGTAAATCAAAAAACTCCATACCTTTGTTAATGAATGGAATTTTCATAAAATGTCGCTTATAATTGACCTCAGAATCTATCTAATGATTAAGGTAATGTTGAACATAACACCTTGTAAGAAGTGCCGCTTTATATAATTTGTTAGTTCTATCGTAAAGTTTATTGACCTCTAACTATAAATTACGTAAGACTGAGTTAGGCAAGGAACTTAAAATAAAAGTAAGCCATGCCGACAATGATTATTAAATCTAAAGAAATATCCTTTAGAGAAGTATTTATGCGTTTTTCAGTACTAATTTTGCGCTTAAAGTTGCCATTTATACGTTTTGTATGAGATCGACTTTTACGTTTTTTACATTCCAAAAGAGACAAAACATCAAAATAGGACATTTGAGAAATATTACCTTCTTGGTATATATTGTCATTAAATCCTAACAGAAAAGGTGATTGCAAAACGTTTATCCATTTAACCCCCCCCCCCCGGTGGCCTAGGCTGCTGTCCGTTCTAAGGCGGTGGTTCTGTTGTTGTTGACTTTTTGTTTATTGTTACTCCCATATTTTCAGTTTCATGTCTCTTTATATTTTTTAATATAGATTATGACTTTGGATCATATATAGTTTTTTAAACTGGTTGAATTAAAATTTTACTGGGCGAATGACCATTATTTTTGAAATGGAGATAAAGAAACCTGTCAACATTTTTAGGCTTTTTCATTTAACCAAAGTGATCACGAAACCTAGTCTTTAGGGATATGTCGTCCAACATATTGCATGCCACAATTAATTTCAGTTCAAGTAATAACATAAGTAAAAGTAAGTCAGGGTGCAAAGATCAGGAATCAATACAACCAAGTACCACACCTGACCGAGGGTACCAATGCGAAAGTAACAAATTCACAGTTAGACACCACAAACGAGAGCCAAGAGGTCGGCCCTTCCCAGCAGGTGACCACAAGACACATATAAACAGACGCGTACAAAGGCATAGCAAACACAAGATAGAAAAAAAAACATAAAAGATTCACAAAAGAAGTACCACCTTGGAACGGTCAGTAAAATATTTTACTTAAGGGCTTAAACCGGTTTAAGGGTGCACCAACCTCACCCTTAGTCCAGATGTGGATCAAGCTACATAGATGTTTGGTTTGCATGAAAGAACCCTAACTTATCAATGCATTATCTATAAATCAAGATATAAAAAGGAGATAAAGCAAAGATAAGGACTCAATAGTAAATTAAACTGAACTACCTGAGCAAAAGAAATCAAACAGGTAAACCCCAGTGGACCTGACAAACAGCCAAAGCATCAGGCCCCTAAATCAGATCAGATGAAATTCATCTATATCATAATAATTGATAATGAATTGCAAAACATTAGGGTACATTCCGCGTCTTTTGAATGCATTAAATGGTTTAGTATACTTCCTGATAATAGGTGACCTGAGAGGAGATAGCCTAATGGTGGAAAGCATGTTCCAAACAGAAGAAGTTGAATGTAACCTAATAGGAGAAATGTTTAATTTTCCTCATAAAAAATGTGTGGGTAAGTAAACAATAGATCAACAACAACATATCGAATTTGATAGGTCAAATGATAAACAGAAACTTACAGTCGTGATCATTTCGTATAAATTTTATTTAACTCGCCGAAGGCTCCTTTAATAAATGATATGAAATGGACACTCGTGTAAGATTCTCTATATTCATGGGTTGATACCGATAAAAATAAATGTTTTCTCATTCTATTTTTCAGGGTCACAGTGGGCTTGCAGCAAGACGGATGTTTGAACTAATGAATGAGGGGCTTCCCATAGTGGCGATACTTGGCCCGTCTCTTTCTCACGAGTTAACGATTACAGGACAGATCGCCCCTTTCTATGACGTCATAGAGGTAACACACTAATTGTAGTCTCTATGTGTTTCGATCCACATCTGAACTAAGTGTGAGGTTGGCGCACCATGAAACCAGTTTAAGCCCTCCAGTAAAATGTTTTACTGACCGTTCCAAGACGGTGCTTCTTTTGTGGATCATTTATGTTATTTCTGTCTTGTTTTTGTTGTGCTTCCGTGCACGTTTGTCTATACATGTTTTGTGGTCACCTGCTGTGAAAGGGATGACCTATTGGCTCTCGCTGGTGATGTCCAGTTGTGTAGTTATCATTTTCCTTTTGGTATCCTGGGTCAGGTGTGGTGCTTGATTGTACCGATTCCTGATCTTTGTCCTTTTTCTTACTCTATAAGAATGCAACAACAAACTGAACATACGCACATACATCGTTACTTATCCACAAATCGTTTATGAAAGTTACGTTAGGTAAATACCCAAACCGTTATAACTTTCAATAACTGTAAGATCTACTGATAATTATGTACCAAAACAGATAATGACCTCACAGTCGGAATCTTGTTGTTTAACAGTACATACATACATACATATGTCTTACGACGGCTAGCCGTAACAAAGTAAAGCATAGCTGAAAAATTTCCATCGCTGGGAATCGAACCCGGGTCGCCCCGGTAAAAGACCAATGCTCTAACCGCTGAGCCAAAGAGTCGACTCTCTGACGCAGTTGTCAGAGATTGATTATATACTATAAGCTATGCGAAATCTACCTTATGTAGATATATATGCGAGAGTGCCTGGCCCGTAACAACATACATACATACATACATACATACATACCGAAAAGTAACCAGTTCTCTTTCGCTCAGAGAGATGATTGACAAAACCTAAAAAAACAAAGTACTATATATATGAAAGGCAGGCTAACGCTCGAAACACACACACACACACACACACACACACACACACACACACACACACACACACACACACACACACACACACACACACACACACACACCTCGGGAAAATATTAAAGATAAACCCCACTTTCAGGTAAAAAGAAGCAAAACTTCAATTGCATAAGGACTGTTTATTCACATAGCTGAAAAGTATATGGTACAGGCCTCGCGAGCAATGATGCATGAACGACATGTTCTTGACATGCTTGCGATCATGTGACAGATACTATCCGTTGGTATCCGTCACCATTTGTCTTGTAATGCCGGGGTTAGCTGCTACATTTTGTTGCAATGCTGGGTTCAGTTGCGCTCCTGGCGACCTTAGGCATACCAAGTATGCTTAATTGTGAAATCTGGGGGTATTTGGCTGGCCGCGGCAATGCTCTTGCAACTTGCTGTCTCAGAAAGTCGACGGCAATGGGCTTGGAGTGGGTGTGCGTTTTCGTCCTGGTACTCAAAAATCCCACCAATGAGCTGGGCGAATTAAACAACCGCCATATGTACACTTTTATTAATGTAACGTTGCCCAGTCAAGCTACATAGTTCGATCATTAATTATGGCATTGTGGCGTACGTGATACCTACTGCCACTTATACCTACTGTGCTGCTGGACTGGTGCAGCCTGTGTAAACAAGAGCTCAAAAGTAGTCTCCTTAAGGATTTTCATGTGTCCTCTCTGCCAACAAGTAGTGTAATATACCAAAGTGTTTGTAATCATCTCTAGTTTCATAAAGTCTTTGATGTCGGTATTGGAGTCGCGTACTTACAGAGTTATGACCCTTAAAAGTTGCCTACCCTTAAGAATTTTAAGACTGATTTAAGGGTATAAAATGAGAATAAAATGTGCATGTTTTGCTGGAAATAACCAGTTTTGCGTATTTTCAACTAAAGTTCGAATCAGAAACGGAAAATATTTTATAGTTCTATTCATTTTTCCCAGCATAAGAGGAAATTTGGATGAATGCCTTTTGTAGTGTGCCCTGACGGCGGCGGCGTCGGAGTCAGCACAAATGAAGATGTGGCCCTGACTAGTGTTTAGTGACCTTGACATTTTTTCGATACAGAGAAAAGCCTGCTTAATGTATGCCATATATTATTTAAATTTTCATTATCTTCAAAGCAGGTAAACAGATTTTATCCGCATTTGTATGATTTTAATAACTAGAAATGGCAAAATTACGAATACGGTTTTGAGACCTTGACCTTATTTTAAAGGTCGCATTAGATAAAATAGGTTAAAAATTCATTGAATGCGCATTATCCTTGGACTGGGTCATAATTCATGTGAATTATGTGGTGTCTAACTGTGAGTTTGTCACTTTCCCATTGGTTGCCTGACAGGTGTGGAACTTGATTGTATCTATTCCTGATCTTTGCACCCTTACTTACTTTAATTAATTGCTGGCCTATATTTTCTAATGTGACCTTTAAAATAAGGCCAAGGCATTCATTCCAATCTCCTCTTTTGTCGGGAATGTGCATACTCTCTGCGCGTGTGTTCATTCTTTTATCCCAACCTAGTTTCGGCTGTGCTGCATATTCTAAGGGCATTTTGTAAACAATCAAAGAACATATATATGAATATACGAAGGAGAAAACCAACGGCGACAGAAACGATACGACCAGGAACAATTCGGTCAAAAGTCCAAAAAATAAGTGAGTATGATCAGGAAATACCATAATCACACACTGCAGACCAACCCACGGCACCTCGAGGAAGAGCCTCAGTACACTTACAGTAACAAGACATGCGTAAGACAACAAAAGCAAAGTAACCAGTTCTCTCTCTTCCTCTTTAAGATGATTGCAAAACTAAAAAAGGGCACAAAGCAATGCGCGCCAAAACAAAGACAAACACAGAACCCCCTCGAACAATGGGAAGCACAGTTAATAATAGATCAACAACAAAATGTCAGTCGCAAATATAATCTGCTGTTAATTGGTGATTTTATGGCACATTACAGAATTTTACTCTTTCGTGTAGTTTATTTTCAATCGAACAACTCTAGGAATGACTTGACTAACACTTTCGCTGCCAAGCACCTCAAAAAACAATACCTCAGTGCCAAGCATGTTTCAAGGACTCCTGAATATTGAGGGTATATGGGTTCAACACAGAGTATCTCCAGAACAATTCAACCTGTCGCTGTGAAACGTTCACAGAATGTTGATATTATATAAAACTTTTATTTGAACCAATAATAAGAAAAGATAGTCACGTGACCTTTGGCGACCATTTTGGAAGCCATATTGAAAAATATGAAAAATGCCTATAAACAACTATTTATGAAAAAAATAGATAAACATCCATCTACATCAAGTATCAAACATCAGGATCTATTGTGAGATATTCTTTCATCAGAAACAAATCAAAGTATAGCAGTTGAAGGGCTTAATGCGTCCTATATGTCATCCTCATGGACATGTTTTCGATATTTTTAATTTCCACGAAATCTAATGACATTACAAACATGTCAGTGGATATTAACATTTAAACAAAAATTAATCAAATCATATCAATGGCTAATGGAATACAATTCCAGGCAGACAGATAGACGCAGATGAACAGACAGAAAAATATCAAGACAGTAGGCCTTGTGGTTTCAGACAAGAAGATATTTTATTATCTTCACCCTGTGATCAGCCAATGTAAAAAATTGTGACCCCAGGACCGTAATTTGAACAGACTTGTTAGAAGCTTCTAGGTAATGCTTCATAATAAACACAATTGCTTTAGGCCTTGTGATTTCAGACAAGAATATTTTGAAAGTTTTCATTTTGAAAATCTATTTAACCCATTCTAGCTAGATACATGCATAAAATGGACTTAAACCATTAAAATAATCGTTGAAGAGGGCCATCTAAGGATCATCCCTGTCAATTTAGGTCAAAATCCTCCCAATAATGCAGGAGGAGATGTACTTTGATGCGATTATTGACGACACACGATGCATAATAGGCAACGAGCATTTCAGAGTTTTTTTCTATTCGATAACGTCACTTGTTCGATCGTGAAGACCCTCCAACTCTCCAGAAGGTTCGTATCAGTGAACAATGCAGGCGATAAAGGTGGATGTGGTACTCCTACGTTTTGTAATGAGCCAAAGAAACGAATTCAAACGTTGATATACATCATTAGATGTGATAAGTCTGTAATCAGGGGATAGAGCTAAGCTTTGAAAGACATGAACACTTTTCGTCGTTTGCAGCAACAGTGAGTATCAGGAC
The DNA here is from genome assembly GCA_964019695.1 of Loripinus fragilis. Lineage (NCBI taxonomy): Eukaryota > Metazoa > Mollusca > Bivalvia > Lucinida > Lucinidae > Loripinus > Loripinus fragilis. Next base: position 86,887,600 of record OZ026522.1, on the reverse strand, counting down.
GCAAATATTACAAGAGTTTAAACACCTTTGTCGATAATGACCTTGACGTCAAGATCAGATAAATCAAATTAAGAAAAACAAACAAGATAGAAATCTAATTAGATATTTACATGTGCATAGGTGTTAGAAGATACCTTCTGCTAGTCCAAAAGCGTTAGAAAATAAAATTTCATTATGGTATGCGCAAATAAGTGGGCGGGGCACTTTAATGTTCACCGTGTCCTTTTGGGGCATTTGATCGTGCTATCATATGTGACGGCTATGATTTGATGTAGCAAAGATTGTTGTCTCACTACAAAAATATGACATTGAAACTTTGGACCGAATTATAGGAAAATGTGTTTTAAATTGGACTTCGATTTCTTCAGACATTTTAAACGAAATTTTAATGTTGTATATACAATTTCAGCTAATAGAGTTTAGACCTAATTTTGTGATGAAATTCGCTAATAGCACATCTGAAAGTATTTGTTTCAAGAAAATATGCCAAAAATGCAAATTTGTTTTAACAATCACAAGTGTTTTTCATTTTAGCACAATGCTCGCTTTTTAAGCTTAAAAAGCGGGATGGGTACTTTCATGTTATCAGGGCCCTTTTGGTGCATTTGAACTTGCTATCATAGGTAACGGTTATATTTTTATAGCACATGATATGGTCTCGCAATAGAAATGTGACTTTGATGGATCATTTGTGTTATTTCTGTCTTGTTTTGTTGTGCTTTCGTGCAGGTCTGTTTGTTGGTGCCTTGTGGTCACCTGCTTGGAAAGGGCTGACCTCTTGGCTCTCGTTTGTGGTGTCTGGCTGTGAGGTCGTCATTTTCCCATTGGTGTCCTGGGTCAGGTGTGGTGCTTGATAGTATCGATTCCTAATCTTTGCCCTCTTTCCTACTTTGAAACTTTGGACCGAATTAATAGAAAGTCTGGTTAAAATTGGAAGAGCATTTATGTTCTTACAGTTTTTTAACATAACGCTACGTTAATACCTTCGCTGAGTCACTACTTAGAAATATTCGAAATTTTGCACCAGAAATAACTATTTAGAATTATAAAATAATTTCAAAAAGTAAGGGAGAATGACCAGGAAATGTCATACTCAAACACTATAGGAGAACGTACAAAACCACAAGGAATGAACACAGAACAAAAATAGCCACATGACAGCAACAGTGCAAAAAAGCAAAGCAACAAGCAGCTCTCTCTTCCCAAGTGAGATGATTGTATAACAAGAAAGGACACAAAATACTGCACAACAGTATTTGGCAATCAGGAATCGAATCAAGCCTTGGGTGTACGTAAGGCACATTACGCGTAGTACTATGTACGAAATAGCTCCATTTTGTTAGCCGGAACTGGCGTAAGTTCAATTAGTTCTGTTACATGAGGGTTCAGTCCTATCAAAATTCATTTTTCTGATAACCCAAAAAGTTTAATCAGCAGAATAAATGAAGTATAATATATTTTTTAATATATTTGATTTTATTGAAAAATACATTAACTTCATTTATAACCGTTTTGCTTTGCTGCAATCACACTTGTTATTGTGTTGGCATGGATGTTGTGACGTCAGCGCCACGTTATGGAACGTTAGCGTCACGTTATCAAAGTGGATCCTCGATGTACAACCGAGGTCTGATTCCACGGAATTGGCCGAGGCAGTTCCGATTGCAGAACGAGGATCAACAATAGAACACCAACAAACAATGGGAGGAGCAATGATAAACAACGAATCAACAACAACAACAGTGTCATCGCCTTAGAATGGACAACCGTCAAGGCAACGGGGTGGAGATATAGGGCGGGGTCTTAACTTATTTTTTCTTGCCAAATAGTTGCCCTAGATTGTGCTGTTGTCGAATCACTGACTTATTTAGCTCGCGTGGAGGCTTCCTATCATCACAATGAAACCAATAAGCATACTTTGATGAAACAAAGAACAGGGCTCTCAACTCACAGATAGTCAGAACTAAATATAAACCCTAGTGGATCCCAGACCACCAGGCACTGACCAAACGGTGAAAGTCTTCGGTCAGGGTCGTGATTGAGTCTGAGGCCTGACCCGCCGTCGTGCAATTTAAAAGAAAACTATTGTTTTAAACCGTGATTGGCGATATAAGTCGTTATCATCTTCAAACAAGTCTAGCTTACCAAGAAAAACTTAATACTATGTTCTTAAAAGGGTATCCTTTAGAAGCAAAGACTGCACCAAAGAACTGAAACTAGAGTGTGCATATTTCCTGGGCCATACTAGCTAGTTACTACCAATTAGGCTTCATCAGTGACCCTCTGATAGTTTCAAAGTTCCACAAAGACACCCATGATCCCAAAGGACAAGAAAATAAAATCTGCACTATAGTGAAGGGCAGGGAGACGTTCTACCGCCGCCACACAGTCCCAGTCACCAGCTGTAGTAAGCCTTTAAATGACAAATATCATTTTGGACGATTGCTTACAGCTAAATAGAAATCAAAGTGAAATGAAACCTTTATGATTACATTTAATTAAGCCTTTCTTTTCCCGAGGAGAGATTTGTGTATTAATTGATTACATCGCAACAGTCTACTGTACAAGAAAAGTTCCCCGCGCATGCGCTGGTTAAGTTTTCTTTTAGCAAATAATGAAAAAAATTTCTAAGCTTGGTGGAGTATTGCATATGTCCGCATAAATATTAAAGTGAGAAAACTTGTTAGCATTTTAATATCTAAGAGCAGGATGAAGATTAATGAAATTCTGAAGTGAGTCAAGGGCCAAAACTCTGTTGTAAATTATAAATCTAACTATTTCTATCGACTTACCTCAAACATAAGGCAGAACTGACCCAGGGATAAATTCATCCAGGGTCTAAATGACATAGGGCTAAAACAACCCGTGTACTATAACGCAATTCTATAGCTCGAATCTAGTCACTATATCATGTGAAAACCCATGTACCGTAATGCGTTACTATAGTTCTAATCGAAGACACATAACCCAGCTGCTTATTTTGCGGATGAACAAATGTATGTTATGTAACGTAGTAATATAGTTCAAATCAGTCACTGTACCGTGTTGTTCACCAAAAATATATATTACCCAATTGCTTCAAAGAAGTTAGGAAAACAGTCTGTCAGCGTAGAAAAAATGGAGAATTCTACAATATTTCAGCAAAATAATTCGTATTTTGTGAAAAATATTGCAACTGGCATGTATTAATTAAAGAAGAAAACGTGGAGACTTCTTTCTGTATCCCAGTTTATAAATTCTGTAATAGATTAGATTAATTAGTATGTTTGTTCTTGTTTGTAAAAATAAACCAAAAGCTTTGAAGCGTGACTCTATTTACAATATTGATATGTTGTTCTAGAAGAAAGGGTTTCAGGCGTTTATTTACATTTACTATAAAAGATTTGACATACACATATGTTGCGTTGGCGCAGGCTGGTCTGAGCCTTTGCTGGTCGCACATATCACATTGTTGGAAATCTAATGTTGCGACTCAATCAACTATAGCAGCAACAATAAACAACATATAAACAACAACAGCACAACCGCCTTAGAACGGACATCAGTCACTTAGAGGGGGGGGGGCTTAAATTAATGTGACTGGCGGCAAATTTTCGCCTAGATTCTGCTGTGTAAAAACTCTAAATTAGTTAAGGTCGCGTGGAGGCTTCCTAATTTATACAATATATCATCGCAGGGAAACAAACAAACCAATTAGTGTGATGAAATAAGGAAAACAGCCCTCAAATCACAGACTGTCACATAAAGAGAACCGTCGGTTAAGCCACGGTAGACCCAGCCTGTTGATGCACGGTAGGCCAAGCCAGTTGAGCAACGGTGGGCCCAGCCAAAGACAAACACCAGGCACTGAAACAAGTTGTTGCACTTTAATTGATTTAAAAAATATTTAGGAAGGTTGCCCAGCAGGTGTACTCGACTTATATTTCCATAATCGGCTTTGAACGCAGAATGGCAACATCACATTTTAAGCCTCGTCTTTCTCAGAGGTTGTTAGCTTATTGTACTGATAAAGGGCGACTTAACGTACGCGTGTCCTACATTACTTTGTATCCTATGATTGTGTTTGTTTGTTTGTTTGTTTCTGTGTGTATTTAAATGAACATATATTAAAAGCTGCCACCATTATTTTAGTGTAGCCCCCTGTGCCGAAATTTGGGCTCTCGTGTACAATTTATGGCAAAAGTGATTTTTATTGATTTTCAACTAGAGAAATATGAGCAGTTTAAGGAAAAAGATGTTTTCAACTTTTACTTGCCGTATTAACGGCACAGTGATGTCACACAATTGACACAAATGGGGTACCTGCTTTTTATATGAATCAAAGAGCTTATATGTGGTAGTGTTTTTTTTTACACCTACAACAATCGTATTTTTTTTTGTTTGTTGCGTTGAAATAGATCAAAATGTCTATAGAAAAACGAAAATGAAAATTTGATTTAATATGGTCTTCAATTTTATGTGAAATGGACGACGGTTTGACGTCAGTGTGAAAGACAAATATATTGCGTACATGTACATAAATATAATTCTGAAAATGTGTGCGTGCCTTGCGACTTAAATCAGATATTAGCATTAAAGAATGTTTCTGGCTAAGTTTTTTTGAAACATGTTAGTTCTCTGGAGGTTGGGTGTTTGGCTGTTACTGTCTGTTAACTACGTTACCCCACATTTTTAAACAAAATAAATGTAAATAAGGTTGTTAAGGTAATTCTTGAACTATTTGAATTGGCCAAAACATCATGTAATATACAAGAAAATATCATTCCCTACAGATATTTAGGTTTGTAAAAGTTTTTTGGGCCCATTATACTGTCATATACTGTCATATATGCTACATTTTAAACTACTCCTTATAACATCATTGACATTCTGTTAAATAATTACATTTGATAAGCTTCTAAGTTAGCTTTGTTTTAAATATATGTTCCAAAAGACAGGAAAGGACCATTTTATAACTGCAAACAGATTATTTTTTTATCACAAATACTTTAAGAGTTTTACACTGTTAAATATGATGACCCTCAATAAAACGTTAAATGAGATATGAATATTTTCATTTTATAATTAAGCATGAAATTCTATATGAAAACCTTGAAACACCATACATTATATGAACATTCTGTTGATATGCAAGAGTGAAAGGCTATACTCCAAAGCTTTTCTGGTGTAAAAAACTACTTATTGATTGTATAGCACTATGTAACGTATATTACAACTTACAAAGTTGCATATACATTGCTTAATTCCTGACATTATACGTCATAGGATATTTTGTTTCATCTTAAAACTGACTGTGCTTGTTAACTATCAATTTTCATTAAGTTCTTATTAATTATCCGTGTACGTTTACATTTGCATAATAGTATTTATTTATATTAACAATAATTTGGTTGGTACCTGAGCATGTCATGTCTATTTTTAGACATGGGTATTTTGCATAAAACTATATACAAAGAGATTAAAATATAAAACCACACCTTTTGCATTTAACTTACATTTTATGCGTTAGCTCAATTTACTAATTCCTCCATTTGCAATGTCCATAAAGATCAAAACGATAGCCATGCCTATTTCAGAAAGACAGAACACAAACGGAAAGCAATGTAATTTGCGTTAATACGTCATACAGAAATATTGTGAACTACGTCACAGGAAATGTACAGAATGTAGTTCCTGGCGAAAACCTCCCTTTGGTGTTTTCATCAGAAACGACAATCTGTGATCTGTATGATAAAAAGAATATAAATTCACATACCTGCTAAGAATATGAGTTCCATATTATTTCAGTGAAGTAATAATAAATACTATAGATGAAAATATATATTCTACAGCCTGTAGATCGATGGAGTCGATCTAACTGCAAAAATGAGAATGCCTTTTCCCAATATCGCGCGCATATGTAATTGTGAGGTTAGGCGCATGCGCAAAGAAAGTTAATAGAGGTGTGTTCGTTAGCAACCAATCATCCATCATCTTACATCCATATGTCTAACTAAAACGGCTACTGATTGGACGATAGAATAGACTAACTCATTTTCAAGGTACCCCATTAGAAAACAATGCGGAACAGGTAAAACCAGTTTTTTCCACGCTTGGTATGATTAAAGTAAATATCAACACTACTCACTTTGACACTTAAGGAGAAAAGGTAGTTTATAGTTAATCAAAAAGTTAACCTCTGTGACATTCTCCCCCGCTTTGAAAAAATGTCTCCTGACATTTCCGAACATTCGAAAAACTTTTTAATAAACACAGACCACCTCAGCAATCACAATCATGTACAAATATGATACATTTAGGTTAATTTTTACCTACAGAAGTTTCACATTTATCAACAAACAATTCTACTTTACTAGTGAACTGTGAAAAATGTTATATATAGCTTCAGAACATCCAAAAATAAAGACATGTATTATTATGAGGGGTCGCTCTCAATAAGAGAAAAATACTATATGTATGAGACAATCAAAGCAGGAAAATTATAATATATATATGCATTTTATATATGTTTTTGAAAACATACCATATATGCATAATAATAATAATAATAATAATATTGGAAGATATTCTTCCTATCTGTGACATTCTCCTCTGATATTTATGAAAACTAATACATATATTTAAATATACCAAATCTGTGTTTCAGGGTTTGAAACTTGCTGAGTATTTACCCACTCGCCATACCGGTTTGGTGCATGCCGTACCCACCTGTACGTCTAGGTAACTGTGGAGTAGGTACATTATCTACACTACGTACATTACCTCCACTGAGATCTCTGGAACTGCCAGTGGTACCTACACCTGCACTAGCAAAACCACCACCTGCACTCAAATTAAAACCACCTGCGCTATCTGACCTATTAAAACCAACTAAACTATCAGGTCTATTAAAACCTCCTGAACTGTTAAAAGTATCCCCATGAACTGACACATCAGACTTTTCTTTATTAGAAGAAACTGATTTCGACCCATTGATATTTGATCTGTGATTCCTTTTAAGAGGAAGCATATATCTGGGGTAAAATAATTCTTCTGTTTCTGATTCAGAAGAGTCAGACTCAGATTCAGGTTCTTGAACAGGTTTTGATTGGTTAAGTACAGGGGCTGCAGGTTTGCTAGGTTTATTATGGGGACTGTCATGGGGGCCAAGATCTAAACTGCTAGGTATGGCAGAAAAAGGAAGCAACATGTTCCTGTGTAAAGTCTTCACCGCTGAATCACCTGATTCACACTGAACCCTATACACAGGTACACCTTCATTTGGCACTTCAATTACAATATATGAATGCTTATCCCACCTATCTGCCTACTTATTTTTGCCTTTTAGGCCCACCTTTCTAATATGGACTCTGTCCCCTACACCAAGGGTTGCTTCTCTGACCTTACCGTCATAATTGGACTTATGCCTTGTAGCATTTTTATTTGCTTCTTTTGAAGCTACCTTGTAGGCAAAATCCAACCGTTTCTTTAACTTACTGGCATAGTGCTCTCTGGATGTTCATTCTGAATCCTGTGAAGAATTCAGACCATGATAAGCATCTATAGCCAGCCTGGGATGTCTCCCAAACATTAAAAAAGAATGGGGAAAAACCAGTGCTATCATGAAGGGTAGCATTATAGGCATGGACTAAAGGGGCAACATATGACTTCCAGTCTTGTTTCTGGTGATCTTCTAGGGTACCCAGCATTTTTAAAAGGGTCTGGTTAAATCTCTCGACCATTCCATTTCCCATAGGGTGATATGGAGTGGTCCAGGACTTATGCACACACGCAAGACTACACAATTCCTTAATAAGGCTACTTTCAAAATTTCTTCCCTGATCACTATAGATCCTTGCTGGAAAACCATAGTGAACAACAAAGTTTTCAAAAATTATTTTGGCTGTAGTCTTAGCCAACTGGTTTCTAGTTGGAAAGGCCTGGGCATAACGGGTAAAATGGTCAGTCACGACTAAAATATGTTCATGCCCACCCTTGGACCTTTCCAAGACAAAAATCTATACATAGTTATTCCATTGGTTGTTAACTGGTTATGTTGTCTAATTCTGCACTAGGCTTAACTGGAGTTTTTCGCCTAATACAACAGCCACAATTCTTTATCTTTTCTTCAACATCATTTTCTAGACCAGGCCAATAAAATCTAGAGCGCACTAAAGAAAGAGTGCGGTCTCTACCTTGATGACCTGAATCATCATGCAACTGTTTCAAAATGATGCTTCGAAAATGGAGAGGAAGCACCAGCTGACGTGTTTGTACATTATTTAATGTAGCATTTCTGTACAATACTCCGTCAACCAATGACAACCTAGACCATTCCCGAATATACTTCAAAACATTTGGGGATTCGGTCTGGAGACTGCTTTTGTCTGGACAGAATTTCAACTTAACCAGCTCAACAACCCTGGCTAAAGTAGAGTCAGCCACTTGCTCTTTGGACCAATCAACATTCTGTAAAGATGTTGAGTCCAGTAGATCCGGTGATGGCGGATCTACAAGAGTTACAGCATTTGAAACAACTAAGGTTTCAACCAAGGGACAAGACCCTCTTTCAACCAAGTATGCTTGGCACACTGCCTTAACCACATCTGGAAATAATTCCACATCTTGCGGGGGACGCCTAGAGAGACCATCAGCATCTGCGTTAGATTTACCTGATCTGTATATTAATTTAAAATCATATGAACCTAACGCAGCTAACCACCTATGACCTGTGGCATCTAATTTGGCTGAAGTTGAAACATATGTTAAGGGGTTGTTATCTGTATAAACAGTAAATGTTTTTCCATACAGATAATCATGGAAATTGTCGGTGACAGCCCATTTGAGACATAGAAATTCCAGTTTGTAGGCTGGATAATTCCGGTCTGCTTTGCGCAAACCCCTGCTGCCATATGCAACAACTTTTTCAAGGCCATCATGTTCTTGATATAGAACGGCTCCTAGCCCTTCTATAGATGCATCAGTATGCAAAATAAGAGGTTTTGTAAAATCTGCATATGCTAGCACTGGAGGAGAGGACAATTTCTCCTTCAGTGCATCAAATGCACTTTGTTGAGCAAGACCCCATATCCAAGGAATTGAACTTCTCTTCTTTTTCTTCTTTTTACCCTGGACAGAAACACCAGCATGATGTCCAACCAACAGATCATTTAAAGGTTTGGTTATCTTTGCGTAGTCTTTGACAAAACGCCTATAATAGCCTGTAAAACCCAAAAATGATCGCAGGTCTTTCACCGTCTGAGGTTCTGGCCAAGTTGTAAGAGCAGCAATTTTTTAGGGTCTGTTTCAATTCCTTTTTCGGACACTACGTGGCCTAAGTAGGTCACGCTAGACTTAAAAAGTTCACACTTGGATGCTTTCAATTTTAAGCAATGTTTATGCAGGCGGCTGAAAACAGCATCCAAGCGTGATAAATGCTCATCGAAGGACTCAGAGAAAATTAAAATATCATCTTAAAAGATGAGTCACTCTTTCAAATTGAGCTCACCCATACACCGTTCCATTAGGCGCTGGAATGTAGCAGGAGCATTGGTCAAGCCAAAAGCCATCCTGTTACATTAGTAGAAGCCTAAATTGCCTACGGTAAAAGCAGTCTTCTCTTTATCCTCCTCTTTCATCTCAACTTGTCAGTAACCACTGAGCAAGTCTTATTTTGAGAAATACTTCGCACCGAGGAGAGTATCCATAGTGTCATCGATGCGAGTAAATGTATAGACATCCTTGACAGTTCGGCCATTTAGTTTTCTGTAGTCTATGCAGAAACGCAAACTACTGTCCTTTTTTCGGACCAGTACAACATTTGAAGACAAAGGACTTTTTGATGGCTGAATTGCTCCAGCCTCAACCATTTCCTTCGAATGCTGCCTGACTTCCTCATAAAGGCCTGGCGGGATACGTCTTTAAGACTCCTTAAATGGAGTGTCATTATTGAGCTTGATTTCATGCTCAACTAAATCAGTTCTATCTAAGTCAGTAGGACCGGTAGAAAATATATGAGACCAACTGCCAAGGACGTCTTTAGCTTTTCTCACTTGATCTTGTGTAAGATTGTCCGTTTCTACCTTCACGCCAAGATCCTCTAACTTTGTGACCTTGGGCTCCTGCTTCTTCACTGAAGAATCAGGAGTCCATGAAACAACATTATCTACACCATTTATTGAGCATTATAGAGACCTTGGAGGAATCTCTATTACCCGTGTAGATAAATTACACACACGGACTGGAATGCGTGCGGTAGAACCGGACGATCCCAAAGATACAACTCTGGGGCAGATTGTTAAACCCGCAGACAAAGATGTATCTATAGGCTCAGTGACAGCAGTTTGAAATGATTTTGTATTTCTGACAAAACCCGATAAAGTTTTAACCTCACCAGGTGCAACTTTATACTAAAATTGTTGGTGGTTTTCACCGGTAAAATTTCATTACACATGCTGTAAAAAGCAACTTGCCACTCAGCAGGAATGTTTGATTCACTTGAATCATTTGAAGCTTGCTTGCACAAGCAAATGGCATTGGTTCCAATGATCACAGGGACACGAGGATTGTAGTCAGTATTTTCAACTACTAAAACAGGGGCTTTATACAATGTATTTCCTTATGAAGGAACTACAATATCTGCCTCTATATAGCCTTTATAGGGCAATTCTGTGCCATTAGCACAAGTAACTGACAAACCAAATTCAGTTATACTATGTAATGTAGGTTTGGGGTCTAAGGTTTCATAGACGGCCTCTGGAATTGAGGTTATTCTAGAACCTGAGTCCAACAAACCAAGTGTATCAACACCACATATTAAAATATTGTCCTCATTGGAAGAACCAATCATCCGTTCTAGCAAACTTGATTGCTTAACATTTGAACTATTATTAATTGGTCCTTTGATGATACTTCCCCAGTTTGCCCATCAACTGGAGAAGTAAGAAGTTTAAATGGTTCCCAGCATTTTCACTATGGTTAGTACCACGGCCGTTGGAACCACCACGGTGACCACGCCAAGAACCACCACCACCACCTCTATTGCCTCTTTGAGAAAAATTTATTTTGGTGAGCATTTTTGTAAATGTTATTAGAGTTGTGGTTGTTATGGTTTGAGCTACCTTGATAGCCCCTGCCATAACCACCCCTCTGAAAGTTACTTCTATAACCAGCACGTCCACGGCCTCGTGGAACATACTGATTAGAAAAGGAGTCAGGAAAATTGGACTGTCCAACAGACTCAGAACTCTGCTTTGTCTGCTGGTCAAGCCTTTCTTCCATTTTCTCCATCCTACTCATGAGCTCTTTCATGCTCTTTAATAATACATCTGTATTTTTTTCTGAATCAGAAGTAACCTGATTACATTGTTGCTGCTGGACAGTTGATTTTTAGTTTGTTTCAAACTATTTTCTTCCTGATCAACTTTACGTATTTCACGTAAAAGTGACGGGAAGTCTTTAATGGTATCGTAAATATGCCTTGTTGAGTTTTTCAAAAGTAAGTAATGGTGCAAAGATCAGGAATCGATACAATCAAGTACCACACCTGACCCAGGATACCAATGGGAAAGTGACAAACTCACAGAAGACACCACAAACAAGAGCCAAGAGGTCAGCCCTTTCCCAGCAGGTGACCACAAAGCACATATAAACAGACGCGCACAAAACAAAGCAAACACAAGACAGAACAAAAACATAAAAGATCCACAAAAGAAGTACCGCCTTGGAACGGTCAGTAAAATATTTTACTGGAGGGCTTAAACCGGTTTAACGGCGCCAACCTCACCCTTAATTCAGATGTGGATCAAGACACATAGATATTTGGTTTGCATGAAAGACCCCTAACTTATCAATGCATCATCTCCTAAAACATATAAATCAAGATATAACAAGGAGATAAAGCAAGGATAAGGACTCAACAGTAAATTAAACTGAATACTGGAGCAAAAGAAATCCAACAGGTAAACCCCGGTGGGCCCGACAAACAGCCAAAGCATCAGGCCCCTACCATCTCATCAATAGATAAGTCTTTAAGTCGGAACCATCATAGAGTCTGAAGTCCGACCCACCGGCGTGCAATTAAAGAGGAAAGCAAAGTTGCCAACCATGATTGGGTTGACTACCAAGCATGCAGTCTGTTGCAATACATTAATGTTATAGCCACTTGAGCTGACATTAGCATAAAAACCATCTAACTTTGCTAAAATGTCAGCCGCTGTGGCATTCTGCCCTTAAGGCACTAAAATGCTTCTAGCACTACCCTTTAGTGAATTCCTAATGGACTGCAACAGAATTGGTTCTGGCAGTACACTAAAACTCTGGAGGCATTTAACCTCAAGACTCCACACTTCATATGTTGTCTCCCCTTTTTCGGGTTCTTCAGAACCACTAAATGTGGGCAGTTTGGGGACATAGGGACTGGGGACATATGAAGTGTTATGGAGCAAAGTATTGTTAAAAGTAAACCTAGGGACAGGTGACGGTGCTTGGCCTTTATTTATTAAAGATAATAACTTGGACCCAGCACACTCAAACTGAACCTTTTTAGCATCTGGTGTGCTATTCAACACTTTGGGTCAGCCTTTTTGGGACTTCCCCCAGCATATTTTGACATTAAAATGTCTTATTCCGCTTTAGTGAGGACCTTGTAAGCTGGGTTGGATGACACAGCTTTCACCATATCATCCATAGAGCTATCCTTGGACGCCATATTTAATGATTGGTGCTTAGAAAAGGACAAGCTAATTGACAAATGTCAAACACTAATATATAATATATAGCACCACTCACAAACAGAGAAATTTCACTAGGTGAATACCACTATGCTATTCACAAAAAGTACATTTGTTTCATGGAAGTACTACAAAGTCACAAAAATGACTAAGTATATGTGGCAGCTCAATTACTAAAAACATATACTTAAATCATATCACCCTGTAGCATTCCATTCACATATACAAAGAAAAAATACTATCTGATCACTGCAATCAATATCACTAAGTTTGAAAAGTTCCAGTGCTGCAGAGTAATTCTTATCTGGACAAAAGTGGCAGCTCAATTGCTAAAAACAATTGTTCCAGACAAACCACACTGCAACACACTGAACCTATCCTCTGTTGAAGAGAAATCAAGTTCAAGTACATGTGGCAGCTCAATTGCTAAACACATGCGCTTAAAAACTGACAACTCCTCATAAATGGCAATTTTAAACAATTATATAACACAAAACACTTAGTATGCAGACACCAAAAAACAACATTCAAAAGTCTCTCTGTAAATGAAAATGCACAAGTACTGTACCTGAAAACATATTTAAAACTAGTAACAGTATTTAAAAATAACGGCCATAACTATGCGCTGGATCCAGTACTGTGACAGAGTCACACCAGGGTGGATACCATCTTTTAAAAGGCTATAAGAGACAGTTTTGGTGGGGTAACTCTTTTTCAATTTTCTTGTTTTGATCATGTCACAACTAAATCTAGGGGCCTGCACACCATAGGTTGAGTTAAGCTCTTTGAAACTTTGATTTAATTTATTCATCTTATGGTGTAAAATCAAATTGTTCTTGTCAAAAATAATAGGTTTAGGGTGACCTTGTACACTATTCCAAATTGAAATTTAGTAATAAGGACACTCTAAAATTATGCCTTTAACACTGTCACCATAAGAAGAGCAGATCTAAAAAAACTTATTGTATTGGTGAACAATATCCTCAACTTGTACAGTATTTAATTCAACAATAATTTTTCTGCCATTATCTATTTTGGCCAACTTTTGAAGTCAAGTCTCATATACCAGTCCACAAAATTAACAAAATGTTGCTGTATTCCCGCCTATAATTCTGAACATTAGCAGCTATTAAATCTACGGCTTGCTTAGAATTACGGCCACCCTTTGATTAAAAAAATTATTTTTTCTCTGGGTGAATACGGCTAATGTGACGTTTCATATAATTCCCTTTACTACCAATAAATAAAATAACTGTCCGTTTTTGTGGGGTTGTAGGGGCAATAACAGGGTTCTCCCTTAGATATTTTTCTAACTGAGAAAGACTCATATGCACAATATAATTGATCAAATTAAATTGTTGATGGTCGGAAAATTCACCAAAAAGGGGAAAATGAGGGGAAAAATAGAGGGAAAATTTAATGAGGGAAAAAAACAAATGAGGGAGAAATAAATCAAATATGGGGGGAAAATTAAACTTCCTACCTTATCTCATCTTCTTACTGTAACTTAAGGTATCTGCCTTTGCCCCAGTAAGGTCTTTTAAATTTCTCACCTTATTAATTCCCTGAATAACACAAATTAGAAATTAGAAACTGACCCCTATTCTACATACATGATTAAAAGAAATACATATATTCATCTGCACCCATTCTGGAACCTGTAAACAAGTATTAGTGGTTAGTGTTCTAGTGCATATGATTCACAAAACTATCACAGATGACAACATATAACCACTATGAATATCAGTAAAAATGTTTTCACTCTTGCTATAGCATTGTCAATATTATTTTGGCAAAGTTCACTGATTTTGCCAGTCAAATAGACAATAAATACACAGAAATAATTTGGCAAATTCACAAATCAAGGCAAACAGATTGCCAATATTAATAAATATGCAATTTCATAATAGGTGCAAGAATGACAACATTTACTGATCACTAAATATGAAATATCACATACTATTCTCAAATTAGAGTTTATATATGTGTACGCAAATATATGAAAAGGTATTGTCGGAAAATCAAATTTATCTTTTCGAATCAAACAATATTCACATATAAAGTTTACTCTGGCCTGCTGTGAGAAATAAATTAATTCTTCATAGCAAGAAGAGAACAGGTGCACCTAGCAACTAAATACAGGATCCACACAATGAAAAATACATGGAAAAACAATTATCACAGTAGCTTCACTGCAAGATCAGTGTCACATAAATGGTACCAAATAGTGGAGGGATCCAGATCAGCTTGAGGCTATCCGATGATTCTCATTATTGCGGTGTACTTCATCTTTGAATATTTGTTGGTAGTTATCGACATAATTAATACTGATCAGATTTTAAAAAATGAATATGCAAGCTTGCAACACAAAATATGGCCATTTTGATATATGAAATCATAAAATCACAAACACAGCAGCTGATACGTAGATTAATACATGAAGACAAAACGAAACATGGCTGGAGGTTTGATGATCTATATAATATGATGAAGCATGGTTGAAGATGAAGGTCAGTCAGCAGATCACCCTTGTCAATGAGATGATAAAACCACGTTGGGCGCCAATTTATCGCAGGGTATAGATTCGTGAGCCAGAGATCTCAACGACAGATGTTGTTTTACAGGGTTTATTTTACAGTTGTAAATATAAAGGGTGTCCTAAAATACAAAACAAACAATGAAACAGTATAGACAACACAGACAGACAAATGAACAGACATGGACAACGGAAAACATTGCACCGATATGCAATACATATTTACAACACAGACAGACAGACAATCGGACACGGACAACGGATTTACTTGCAATTGACTCGCAAGTACGATATTGTGTGTATAATAACACAATTTGGTTGGTACCTGAGCATGTTATGTCTATTTTTAGACATGGGTGTTTTGCAGCGATAAAACTATATACAAAGAGATTAAAATATAAAACCACATTTTTTGCATTTAACTTACATTTTATGCGTTAACTCAATTTGTAGTATGGCCGATCCTTTTTTCTTTGATCTTTGCTGATGTTTAAATCAGACACCCTAGAATAACGACGAAGGAGGAGCTTAAAACCGTACTCTAACTTCCAATTTTAGTTAAACAGCGATGTAGGTGGGAACTTCCTAAAAAGCGTCATAGGTAAATGTAATATAATTGACAGCTTAGGCCGGATACATGGAGGAGCGAATGTAAATTTCGTCAGGTGTCAGCAACAGGTGTTTTTTTGCGCCTGCGCCATACTACAAGCTAAATAAAGGATTCTTCCTCGGCTTTCTGTTTAAACCGCTCGGTGGGCTATGCCCACCTCGCAGTTTAAACAAAAACGCCTCGTAAACGTATCCTTTATTTATTACTTACTAATTCCTCCATTTGCAATGTCCATAAAGATCAAAACGATAGCCATGCCTATTTCAGAAAGACAGAACACAAACCGAAAGCAATATAATTTGCGTTAATACGTCATACAGAAATATTGTGAACTACGTCACAGGAAATGTACAGAATGTAGTTCCTGGCAAAAACCTCCCTTTGGTGTTTTCATCAGAAACGACAATCTGTGATCTGTATGATAAAAAGAATATAAATTCACATACCTGCTAATAATATGAGTTCCATATTATTTCCGTGAAGGAATAATAAATACTATAGATGAAAATATATGTTCTACAGCCTGTAGATCGATGGAGTCGATCTAACTGCAAAAATGAGAATGCCTTTTCCCAATATCGCGTGCATATGTAATTGTGAGGTTAGGCGCATGCGCAAAGTAAGTTAATAGAGGTGTGTTTGTTAGCAACCAATCATCCATCATCTTACATCCATATGTCTAACTAAAACGGCTACTGATTGAACGATAAAATAGACTGACACAGTTTCAAGGTACCCCATTAGAAAACAATGCGGAACAGGTAAAACCAGTTTTTCCAACGCTTGGTATGATTAAAGTAAATATCAACACTACTCACTTTGACACTAAAGGAGAAAAGGTAGTTTATGCGTTAAGCTGAATAATCACAAAGTTCACCTCTGTGACATTATGTTAAGTTTAGAGTTTTGTAATACTTATCTGAAAAATTCTACGTTAATTCTAAGCTAAATTGAAATAATTCTAGCCAGTTATTTAAAGTTTCTGTATTCAGTTGTTTAAAGAGAATGTCTTGAAATCAATTTATATCCTAACTGTTAGCTGTGTATGCATATGGTGACGCATAACAGAAGCCTTTTAATTGTTTTTAGTTTTTGTTTAGCATAACTTTTATTCTTCAATCAACGCAATTGTCCATCACACCAAGTTAGTACTTCGGATCACTTGCTCAACTAATAATACTGTCTGAGGAAATGCTTTTTTGATAAGGAACATTTCCGGGAAAATAGGGAAAGTTGGTTATAGTGGCAAGCTTTACTTTCTGGCGTTGGTCACATTAGATATGATCATATACAGGAATTAGATCAGTTACTTCGATACCAATTTAAATAAAGACTTTTTCAGCCAAAATTATGTCCAGCCAAATTTTAACAGGTAACATTCAAATTATTGTAAAATAGAGTTAACAATGTTTTTAAGAATGCTGGATAGAATTTTGAATTTAAAAAAACAACAGCAAAACAAAAACCCAGTTCAGTCAAGAGAAAAAATCTGATTTAGTTTTAGCAATAAATGTTATATACTTGATGCAATTTTCTACTAAACAGAATGTAAAATTCACAAAATATTACAGGAACCACGTAAACATGATAAATGAAATCATTAATAACAAAGTTTAACATGTATATGTGTACTTAACATTAGAATGAGTTGTAATGGGCATAGGTTCAAATGAAGCAGGCAAAATTCTTACTGTTCAGCCAACATTAAGATGACACTCTTTGCAGTATCAACATTGTCACCAATGATAGCAGCACATGCAAAGTTTAAAAATTTGTGCATGAACTTCATGATGCACTTATGCACATCTAACTTGTCTTGCATACTTTTATTCAATTATCTCTTAAAGAAATCATTTCTTTCAAATTTACAGGTTACCATTACAATATTGCAATGCCTCTATTGTCAATTGAGTAATATATGTGTAGTGTATACTTTACAAAATGTTGAATACCTTATTTTAGATTTGTTCTGTGACAGTAGCATTAGTATGAATTACATTTCCTTTAGAGGAAACATAATTTCAAACTCTTTTGTAGTAATTAATCAATGAATATTTGGACTAGCAGATGCCGAATTTCCGTTCAGTCTGCTGCTTTCTAAAATTGTAGGTTATCTCTATTTCTGAAGTATCCGTATTTCCAGATTATTTAGAGGCCACAACTGTCGTTTTTTCTGCTGTCTTTGTTACTGTGTGGAGTTGGTAAAACTTCTCCCTGTGCACCGATAGAGTGTTGATATTTTATTTCAAAGTCTGGTCTTTCGGGAACATTGGATTCTGACGGAAAGCAGAATACTGCTTAAGCCAGTGCTAGAGGGCGTAAAAATTGTTGCACTTTCCATTAGTTCTCATGAACAGACTCAATAAAACCGAGTCTGCTGTTTTCTAAAATTGTAGGGTCTCTCTATTTCTGAAGAATCCGTTTTCCAGATTAATTAGAGGTCACAACAGCGTTGTTTCTGTGTGGAGTTGGTAGCTGTCCCAGAGCATTGATAAAGTGTAGATATTATTTTTATATTGTGGTCCTTCAGGAATAATGGGTTCTGACGGAAAGCAGAATACCTCTTAAGCCGGTGCTAGCAGGCGTGAGAATTGTTGCACTTTCCATTATTTCTCATGAACAGACTCAATAAAACCGAGTCTGGTGTTTTCTAAAATTGTAGGTTCTCTTTATTTCTGAAGGATCCGTTTTTTTAGATTATTTAGTCTTCTTTAACGTTTTCAGTAAATTCTTACATATTTTTCGATAAAAGTAAGTAAGGGTGTCCATACTTTGAGAAGATCTTTGAGAGGAAGTAATATGACATTATTATATCCAAATCCATAAAGTCTCTGAACTCACTGCTTGAGTAAGCAGGACCACTGTCACTCTTAAGTATGACAGAAAGTCTATATCTGGAAATGTTTCCTTGCAGAATATTAATAACAGTTTTGCTGGAGCTGCTAGAATTTTTTTTTACTTTGAAGAATTGGCTATGACAATATATGTATCCTTGTCTAGCTCAAACAAATCTGTTGCACATTTTTTTCATGGTTTTGTAGGAATTTCATCCGTTATAATTGCTTCTTTTTGTAGCGTTCCTCTAAATCCATTGCAAATTGAACATTGACTAATAATGCCCATGATTTGCGCACGCATTCCAGACCAAAAGAAAAAGTCTCTCAATCTGTTTATGCACTTATTTATACCCAGGTGACGTTTCTGGTGTATTTGCTTAATTATAGTTTTTTGCATTGACTTATTACTATCACCTTTTCACCTTTAAGCAGTTATCCATCAAAATATGAAATTTCGTCTCAAAAATTCCAATATTGCGTTATCCGTGGATTCATCTGTCACTTAGTCTCGGGCCATCCTCGTGAAACAGTGTCATTAAGGATATTTAATCCCATGTCTTTAACTGTTTCTTCCTTCAATTCTTAAAGTCTTGACTGTTAGCATGGCAAATTTTCTGTGAAGAACAAACTATAATTCTTATCACATATGGGAGTTTCATCTTTACTAATGCATGCTCTGCTAAACATATCAGCTATGTATAATTATCGTCGGCTTTTATACTGCCCTTCAAGTTGTATTTCTGTACCTTCAACATCATTCTTTGTATTCTAGGTAACATTTGCGATAAAGATTTCTTGAAAATGATTTGTCGTCTCTCATAACTCAGAAAGACAATCTTAAATCCTGAATATTAGGCGTTTATGTGTGTTTGTGTGTTCGTTGATGGCTGTATAAGCCCATTTTAGCTCTAAACTGTCATTTGCAAATAGAGCAAGTGAATTCGGACTGTGCCGAGTCTGATGATGGTCCCTTGGCTCTTGCTTTCCTTTCTTTATGCTTCCTTTCAGCTTCACAGATTCTCTTTGCTTCAAATTGGGAGGAACCTTTGTTGATGAGGCAACGCCACTTTGTTCAGTCCTGAGCAACCTGTTCTCAGGACTCAGTTGGAATATTAAAATCCTTAAGCGATGCTTTAAGGGTGTCTTTGTAGCGTTTCTCTTGGCCATCTTGTGAGCGCTTTCCTTCTTGCACTTCTCCATAGAGAACTTTCTTTGGCAGCCGCTCATCAGGCATTCTTGTGACATGACCAGTCCATCTTAGCTGTGCAAGCTTCAATAGAGTATGTACGCTTTGCATCTTTGCCTTCTTCAAGACCTCTGTATCTGGGATTTTGTCTTCAAATTTGGTTGCTCTAAAGATAATGGCTGCCATCTCCTTCTCTATTTGTGTATAGTTATGTTCACACTTATTTAGAGATTTTGAAGCTTTTGGATGTCCTTTTGAAGAACACACGCACCTAGTGCATTTTTTGAATTGTCCACTGATAATAGTTGTAGCTCTTTTAGGAGCGTCAAAGCTTTGCTGCTGAGTTACCTACCAATGCCAAGCAATGTTTTTTTGCAAGAATTGTCTTAGCATTTGGTTTATTCCTAATTGATTGGGAATGAATTTTCCGAGATAATTAACAGTAAACATACATCTTTGAAGTTCTGTTCTGTTCAGGGGCTCTGGAATTTCAATTATAGCTCTCTATTTATCAGAACTTGGCTTCAAACCATCAGGTGCAAAAATGTGTCCAAAGTATGAAATTTCTTGTAATTCAACAACAGCAGAATCTAGGGCATAGATTTGGTACCAGTGGAATGCATTTAAGCCCCATCCCCGATGGCTTAGGCTGCTGTCTGTTCTAAGGCGTTGGTTCTGTTGTTGTTGACTTTTGTTTATTGTTACTCCCATTGAGTGAGTATGATCAGGAAATACCACATCCACAAACCGCAGACAAACCCATGGCATCGCAAGGAAGAGCCACACAACCCTCACGAGACACCAGGAAGACAAACTAAGCAAAGCAACTAGCTCTCTCTTCCCAATCAAGATGTTTGCAAAACTAGAATTGACATTATTAAAGCAACGTACAACAAACAAAACATAGAACAATTACAGACTCCCACAATGGGAGTAGCAATAAACAAAAAGTCAACAACAACAGATCCACCGTCTTAGAATGGACAGCAGCCTAAACCACATGGAGGCTTAAATGCATTTAACTGCCATCACATTTTCGTTCTAGATTCTGCTGTTGTTGAACTACAAGAAATGTTCAGCACGCATGGAAGTAAGTAGAGGTGCAAAGATCAGGAATCGATACAATCACCACACCTGACCCAGGATACCAATGGGAAAGTGACAAACTCACAGAAGACACCACAAACGAGAGCCAAGAGGTCAGCCCTTTCCCAGCAGGTGACCACAAAGCACATATAAACAGACGCGCACAGACATAGCAAACACAAGTCAGAACAAAAACATAAAAGATCCACAAAAGAAGTACCGCCTTGGAACGGTCAGTAAAATATTTTACTGGAGGGCTTAAACCGGTTTAACGAAGCCTTCTAACTAATGCAATGTATCATCATGGAGAAACACTCGAATCAAATTGACGCACTGTGATGAAACAAAGAAAAGGTCTCACGCCTCATAGATAGTCAGAGCTTAACAAAACTTCAATTTGAGCCACGATAGGTCCAGCTATAGATAAGCATCAGGCACCAGCAGTTATGATTTTTAAATTCCTCGTGACTATGTGACCAGTGGGTTGATAGCAATACTTAGAGTCTTTACAATCTCAAGGGTCAGGAATAGAATTTCAATATCAAGTTCTGTTACTAATTTGTCATACGAGTAAGAATAGTACTGTGAATAGGTGTTTTGTACTTATAACAAATGATAGGGGAGTCCTTATTTTCAAAATAAGTAGGAATAGAAGAGATAACAGATTTATCCTTAAATACAGTATACTGGGTAAGTTAATGAATTCAATCCCCTTGTTGACAAATTGAATTTTGATAAAATGTTTAATATGATTTATATTCAAGTCTGTTCTGTTATTTTTAACTTTATTTTTCAGTGCATATAGATTTTTTTCTTGTGTTTAGCATTTTATCCAAGCGAATTTTATATTCTGCTGGTAAACAACCCAGTCCTTCAATAAAACATCACTATTACTGTCAATATTTTCTTCTAAATGTGGCTGTCTTACTGTTTAAGTTTAAGCTGTATAGTCTAGAAATTAAGTTAAATTCCAAACATGCTTTAAGCCCAAGGATTTGCATCAACATTTCTTGTACTTCAACAACAGCAGAATCTAGGGCGAAGATTTGGTACCAGTAAAATGCATTTAAGCCCCCTGGTGGCTAAGGCTGCTGTCCGTTCTAAGGTGGTGGTTCTGTTGTTGTTGAGTTTTTGTTTATTGTTGCTCCTATTGTGGGAGTCTGTAATTGTTCTATGTTTTGTTGTATGTTACTTTATGTCCATTCTAGTATTGCAATCATCTTGATGGGGAAGAGAGAGCTGGTTGCTGTGCTTAATTTGTCTTCCTGGTGTCTAGTGATGGTTGAAGGTTCTTCCTCGCGGTGCCATGGGGTTGTGTGCGGTTTGTGATTGTGGTATTTCCTGATCATACTCACTTACTATGTTTTAGTGGAAGATACTTGTTTTTCGTAGATACAAGCATAGTAGCTTTCCCCACAGTGTTTAATCTATGACCTGAGTATGATACTAATCTTGATGTTGATGTTTTAAATGGCTTATTGCTAATCTGTTTATAGACATGATATGGCAATACATTGCACTGTGCACCGGCATCAAGTTTCATGCAGACTGTTTTACAACATATTTTGATGTTTAAGGGCCTGATGCTTTGGCTGTTTGTCGAGCCCACCGGGGTTCGCCTGTTGGATTTCTTTCGCTCTGGTATTCAGTTTTATTAACTGTTGAGTCCTTATCTTTGCTTTATCTCCTTGTTATATCTTGATTTATATATTTAAGGAGATGATGCATTGATAATTTAGGGGTCTTTCATGCAAACCAAATATCTATTTGTCTTGATCAACATCTGAATTAATGGTGAGGTTGGCGCCGTCAAACTGGTTTAAGCCCTCCAGTAAAATATTTTACTGACCGTTTCAATGCGGTACTTCTTTTGTGGATCTTTTATGTTTTTGTTCTGTCTTGTGCTTGCTCCGTCTTTGTACGCGTCTGTTTATATGTGCTTTGTGGTCACCTGCTGGGAAAGGGCTGACCTCTTGGCTCTCGGTTGTGGTGTCAAACTATGAGTTTGTCACTTTCCCATTGGTATCCTGGGTCAGGTGTGGTACTTGATTGTATCGATTCCTAATCTTTGCACCCTTACTTACTTTCCAGTCTTTCACATTCTGATCGGTTCCTACCGAGTCTAAGACTATGTCTGAGTCATCGTCATTTTCTTGCAATTCATGCATTTTCGTGTTTTTTCACACTGTAGAATAATGGTTCTTCCTTTTACAATTGTGACAAAATTTACCAATTTTTTTAAGCTGGGCACTTGCATGGTTCGTGTTTATACCCACATTTCTGTTTTATTGGTGATCCAGCTGGCTTATTGTTTGTGTTTTTCTGGGACTTGCTTTTCACAATTTTCTTTTAAACAACGTCTGTGTTGCCACCAGTAGCTCCACTTGAAGTACTTTCCATTTCTTTCATCTGTTGAGTATATGACTTGAGAATGTTATAGACTTGCAAGATATTCTACAGATCTTTACATTTTCATAGTAAAATTATAACTGCTATTGCCGCCATGTTACATTTATTTGTCAGATATCCATTGTACCTCAGGTTATTATAAGGTTTGTATCCGTGGGAGAATAAATATTTGAATTAGTTTGGCAATCATATCGCTGAGTAAAAGAGAATTGAATAGTTTCTGGTTGTCGTGCATATGCTTCATTACTGATAATTTAGGGTAAAATTGTATTCAAAATCTTTATTTTGGGAGGTATACCTCCCCAACTAAATGTTTTGAATATGGTTATCATTGTTCTAAAGTACTTAATTAATGTTAGATATTTCCTTTAAAAACCCTAGTGAAAATGTATTGTGTTGCGCCTACAACCAACGAAAGCCAGCTGTGTATATCAACTTGTCAGCCAATAAAAAGCATCGTTACGATTTGGACAGTATTCTGTCGCAAACGATTGACGTTTTCCAATCAGACGTCTCGTTAGGTTCACTAGTGCATTTAAATGTCCATTGTATTGCAGTTGTCCTACATTGCTACAACCTCATCTACGATTGACCGTAAGCTGTTCCCAACACTATTTCGTGTGAACCAGGTAATGTCCAACCTGAACCCCCTACGGATCAAGATGATGCAGTATTTCAACTGGACAAGGGTTGGCACGATATATAATCAGGACGACATAGCTTCTTACGTATGTAAATTCTGGTGTAAAAATCAACGTACCTTACACATGTTAAGACTTTCTATATAATTATTTGCTTAATTCCTTATACTTTTTTGTCATATGGTATTTTATTTCATTTTAAAGCTTGGTTTTCTTAAACACAATGTAGGTATAAAGAAACCAGCTTGTCTAAACAAGAGAGCCATTGTGACGGACCCTGTGTCTCTCACCTGAGAATGACTATTTAAAAGTGGATAGTAAAGCATTGCTCCTTCCAAAGTCCAGCAATGCATTGATTAACAGGTTTATTAAGAAATGACATGGAAAATTTTCCATAATGTTGACGTAATTAACATGATGTTTGCATACACATTATTACTTTAGTAACTTGATCTGATTGGTCAGCCACGATCAGACCCATCAGATCAAGCTAATAAAGTAATGATGTTTTTATTGTATACCTACATAATAACAACAAACTCTTTAGTTTTAGCAATAAACTCAACAAAATTGTAAAATTCTCAGCGTGTGACGCGCGCGACGTTGCGATGTGGTATCAAAAAATGTCGCGCCCAATTTTGATGACATCACTTTGTGCAAATAATGTCGCATCCGATATTTGATGACGTAACATTGTGTAAGCATGTTACGGCAGAAGAAAATACATTTATCGTGTTTAATTCCTTTTATTATACGAAAAAACACGTCATTTTAGCGATTAATATTGTTATCAGTCAGATTGCGCTTTCAATTACGAAATCGCCGTCAGGTACTGGGTTTTATGTGATGGGATGGGTAAAATATGGAGGATGGTGATACAGAAAAATATCAAGTAAATAGCTTGATACAAGGTTTTGTATTTTCAAGTAGGAAAATGGGTTGTATCATGTGTATTTCATCGCAGGTATATAAAAAAAAGTCCTTTTCACATAACGTCACGTCTGGGAGTGATATAATACCACGCAATAAATTCTATAAACCACTAGTGGTTTACATATTTGGTAACGTTATGCAATGACATCCATTTTAACGTTGCGTAAAAGAGGGGAAAATATTGACGTTTTTACGCCAAAAATTCGATTTTTAAGTATTTTAATGTCTTTGGATAAAAAGAATATTACATTCATGCTCCTGTATTATTGAATTTATTAAACTCGTTGCGAAAAAGAGATAAATTACTCGACAAGACTCTCATTTTATCTCTTTACCTCAACTCGTTTAATAAATTCAATAAAACATGAGCACTCATGTAAGTTCCTCTATATATAAAACATGTGACACACGGGGCTGGGCTATTGTTGATACCAGGGACATAATTTTAATAAACTTGGTAAACGTTTACTAGATTATGCTACATATCAAATAGCAAGACTTTTGGTCAAGTGGTTTCAAACAAAAATAGTAAGTGAGTATGATCAGGAAATACCACAATCACAAACTGCAGACAACCCTTTGGCACCGGGAGGAAGAGCCGCTCAACCATCACGAGACACCAGGAAGACAAATTAAGCAAAGCAACCAGCTCTCTCTTCCCCATCAAGATGATTGCAATACTAGAACGGACATAAAGTAACATACAATAAAACAAAGAACAATTACAGACTCCCACAATGGGAGTAACAATAAACAAAAAGCCAGCACCAACAGAACCACCGCCTTAGAACGGGCAGTAGCCTAAGCCACTGTGGGGCTTAAATGCATTTTACTGGTACCAAATCTTTGCCCTAGATTCTGCTGTTGTTGAAGTACAAGAACTGTTCAGCTCGCATGGAGGCTATCTAACTAATGCAATGTATCATCATGGAGAAACACTCTAATCAAATTAACACACCATGATGAAACAAAGAAAAGGGCTCATGACTCACAGATAGTCAGAGCTATAGAAAACCTCAAGTTGAGTATCTTTATGATCTCCCTATATTAGCCTATGTATAACAGCAAAGAGGAAGGCAAAGATCAGATATTGGTCCAATAAAAAATACCTACCCAGGACACCATATGAGAAAGTAACAAAAGCACAAGAAAACACAAGTCACAAGAGAGCCAAGAGGTCAGCCCTTTCCCAGCAGGCAAACACAAGGCCCACCTTGGCTCAACTTGAGGTTTTCGTTACCTTTGGCTATATGTGAGTCGAGAGCCCTTTTCCTTGTTTCATCATAGCGTGTTGATTTTATTAGATTATTTCTCTATGATGATACATTGCAATACTTAGGAAGCCTCCATGCGAGCTTAACATTTTGTGCTTCAACAACAGCAGAATCTAGGGCGAAGATTTGGTACCAGTAAAATGTATTTCAGCACTCGGTGTCTGTATCCTGGGACAGGTGTGGTACTTGATTGTATCGATTCCTTATCCATTCTGTCTCTTATTTTACTTTGTTTGTCATCCTTGTGTCTCATGATGGTTTTGTGCTCTTCCTCGCGGTGCCACAGCAGTTTGTTATCGTGGTGTTTCCTGATCATACTCTATTACTATTTAAGGAACATACATAACGGTATAACATGAACAATCATGAACTATAAATAACAAAAAAGGTCCAAAAAGAAGCAGGGCCTTAGAACGGTCAGTAAAAATACTGAAGAGCTTAAAAATGTTTAACGGTAACAATCGCACCCTTATTTCTGATGTGGATCAAGACACATATATGTGAAATAAGTGACCCCTGGGGCGGGGCCTATTTTGGCCAAAGGGGCATACTTGGAACAAACTTGGTATAGAGGCCCACTGATTAGTGATGCTACATACCAAATATCAAGGCTCTAGACTTTGTGGTTTCAGACAATGTGATATATTATATTTACTCTTTTTAACATATGTGACTCATAGGACAGGGCCACTTTTGGTGCCTGGAGCATAATTTATAAAACAAACTGGTTAGAGATCTACTAGATGATGCTACATACTATACATCATGCTCTAGGTCTAGTGGCTTCACACAAGAATATCTGAGCCTTGTAGTTTCAGACAAGAAGTTTTCTTTAAATTAACATAGGAAAAACTGGCACCACCTCTGAAGGCCATGTATTTCAACCAATCATAATACTTTGAACAACTTAGGTAGAAGAATTTTAATAGATTCAATAGTACAGGAGCACGAATGTTAGATTCTCTTTATCTCATGACAATAAAAATACTTAAAAATCGATTTTTTGGCGTGAAAACGTCAATATTTTCCCCTCTTATACGTAACGTTATAATGGACGTCATTACGTAACATTTCTAAATTTGTAAATCACAACAACCATTTGTACCTATCTATTTTTGAATATGGTCAGTGCTTTTTGACAAAAAAATTAAAGTTGACATTTTGGTTGCCAAGGCAACCAGAATTCTGCATGGTACTAATATCTTTGAACACATTTAAATGATTAAGCCTGTGTAGTTTAGGTTTAGATGTTGTTTAAAGCAATTTGTTCACTGATGGAAGATTGACGGCTGACGAACAGGCGACGGAAGACGGACATTGCAGGATCATATAAGCTCATTAAACTGAGTCGAACTAAAAATAATTTATTAGTTATGATTAAAGTATTATATAGATACACATTTATATTTGCGAAATAGTATATTTTTGATTGTCTTTTTATCTCAAAATATTGATAGATATTTATCTTAAATGCTATCAATATAGTGGTTGCAATTAAAAGCTGAGAAGCTATGTGTGTTTTCTGCAGGCTCATACAATGAGGGATATATCTTACTAGGCTACTAATATGTTAATATGAATGTTTCATCTAAATGGAGCTGTAGTCAGTAAAATTATGTGCCTTGTATATATCATTCCATTTAAAAAGAGGTAACACATAAGTGCCAGTGATAAACATTCCATTTAAGAAACATAATTTGATCATAAAAATAAGCATTTTTTAAAATGATGCTTGCATATTTCATAAAAAAATCTGACTTGTTTTTTTTGTTGTTGTTATATTAGGTTCAAGTTTCTTCCTTTTAATTATCCAGGCTTTGTTGGAATATATTCTCACATACTTAATGTATGTCAATAAAGATAATATTGATCGATTCCCTCAATTATATGCACTCAAATTACAGAAATTTACAAATTAAAGCAGTATAAACCAATAGAGCTATGTTATAGCATTAATTACTGCATCTAATTAGAGAACAACGTATTTAACAGTAACAGTAGGTGCCTAAGTTAGTTAAACCATACTGCTAGCTAGTAATTTGAATTAAAATATGATATTTAAATGTGTAGAATAAGTAATAATTGAATATTCAAACTGTTGAAGTTCCTATTATTTTAGGATAACGTAGTGAATTTTGCTATTGCATCGTAAAACCCAAACCGTTAATAGCTACCATGCATTATTGTGTGGCTTTGGTAATGTGGTTTTAGAAAATCATATTGTATAGAACCCCCCCCCCACCTTGTAGGTCTTTGGGTAGCCCATGGACTGTGATAATACTTCATTAAATAGTAATAAATTTGAAAATATGTAACGAATATAGCTGTTATATCATAGGACTATATTATTACTTAAACGCATACTGGCTGTTTGCTTTATTTAATAAAATGCTTGTAAGGTAACTAGCATGTCTGTAGATAAGAAATAGGTATTGCTTTGTTTTTGTGCTATAGGATTATAAAGAAGTATGGGGTAACGTAGTCAGCATGGCTGCTAAACGGTTTGGCACCAACTCTCAGGAGGCTTTTATTCGTCATTTTGCACCTCAGATAATGCAATTTTATAAACTTAGGGGAATATTAGCAGCTTACTGTCTGAAATGTACTTTAGCAGTACATATTGTATTATTATTGCAGAAAATGAACCTGTTCCACGAGTTACTGACGGAAAACAACATGACTTTGGTGACATCAGCGGTGTTAACTGTCCAGAGTGACATTAAAGCGTTGATATCAAGATTTGTGGTTTGTAATAGTTCTTAAGTCAATAAAGGTCTTGTCGCCAGAAAATCTGTATTCGGTGTTTTTGACCAGGTCAATCCTAAACCAGCCAGCTTAGGTACATTGACTAGCTGCTATTATGCAAGTTATAGAGAATACTAGGTGAGTGTCTTTTGATATCAAGTTTACCAGGCTCTGCTTTGAGAACACACGTTGTATCGCGCATCAAGTTGAGAACGCATGCTGAATCGCAAGGCTTGCAGAGTGATTCAACAGGCATTCTCAAAGCCAATCCTGGTAAACTTGATTTCAAAAGACGTGAACCTTGTATAGTATTTATCAGTTTGCAAGTGGATTGAATCTTCAAACTTGCGATTATGACGTAGTTATCGATTTTCGTGTTGATGTAATGTCATGGACGACGCCGTTCAAAAATGCAACATCATGATGACCTGATAAAGGCATAAATGCCATGAGATAGGCAACAATTCACGGAAAATAAGATTTTCTTGCGACAGGTCCTTAATGCCATTACTTACTATAATTACGCTATTACTTTTCAACATATCATATTAGCTATTTGGTTTAAACATATTTATTTCAAATTAGTTCATACAATGCAATGCAATTTTCAATCATACAAACATAATGATTAGAACGGAAGCAAGAGATTATCGAGGTCCCCTACTTACGCATTGCCTTTAAGTGTGCATGCGAAAATGACAATTCCATCAAGTTGACTACATTTAACAAAGGCTAAGGTTACTTACAGCAATTGCACTTGACTGGTGACTTCGCTAAGCTGTATCATCAATTTTGTAAACAACATTGCACTTACAAGATACACTAAAAGTGTGAGAGTGGTGGGGAGAGTCTGCAAGAACCAGGTTGGACGAGAGCCGTTTGGGATACTATCAATGGTTACCTTTCCCAGTATCACTTTGGTATCTTTGGTACAAGTCACTTACTTTGTTTGTTGTGTTTTAAACCATAAATCTATCTATTTGGATGCTCAGAATCGATTACTTTTCTAAATGTACTTCTGCACAGCTTCAAATATGTCTGCGTTGTTGTTTGTTGAAAGTATTTCATCACCACGTAGAAGTTCACCCAGAATTATGTTACAGTACTGTGTTATAAATTGACGAAGTTGCTGACTTCAACACTCGCAATAAATTGTTAACACAGAAACTTCTTAAACAAGGCAATTGGTATCATAAACTTCGCAAAACTTTTTTCAAAATTTTATAGACAATACTATGATTTGATTTCTAAATTCCAAGTTGGACTTAAATCTCTCTTGCGCCAAGGACTTTCAGAACATGATTTCTATGGTGACTTGGTATATAAATTGAAGAGGATTGTTGGTTCTAATAATTTTTCAGCCCAGTTCATTAAAATAATTTCCCATTATAAAAAGATTGGCTATAACATTGATGTATTGCAACAGACTGCATGCTTGGTAGTCAACCCAATCACGGTTGGCAACTTTGCTTTCCTCTTTAATTGCACGCCGGTGGGTCGGACTTCAGACTCTATGATGGTTCCGACTTTAAGACTTATCTATTGATGACATGGTAGGGGCCTGATGCTTTGGCTTTTTGTCGGGCCCACCTGGATTTACCTGTTAGATTTCTTTTGCTCCGGTATTCAGTTTTATTTACTGTTGAGTCCTTATCTTTGCTTTATCTCCATGTTTTATCTTGTTTTAGGAGATGATGCATTGATAAGTTAGGGGTCTTTCATGCAAACCAAATATCTATGTGTCTTGATCCACATCTGAATTAAGGGTGAGGTTGGCGCCGTTAAACCGGTTTAAGCCCTCAAGTAAAATATTTTACTGACCGTTCCAAGGCGGTACTTCTTTTGTGGATCTTTTATGTTTTTGTACTGTCTTGTGTTTGCTATGTCTTTGTGCGCGTCTCTGTTTATATGTGCTTTGTGGTCACCTGCTGGGAAAGGGCTGACCTCTTGGCTCTCGTTTGTGGTGTCTGCTGTGAGTTTGTCACTTTCCCATTGGTATCCTGGGTCTGGTGTGGTACTTGATTGTATCGATTCCTGATCTTTGCACCCTTACTTACTTTATTATATAGTTGACAAAAACAGAAAAAAATGTAGCCATTCTCAACCTCAACAAGTTTGCAAGCAGATAGAGAGTCAATGATTTTTTAGGAATATGTCATTGTAAGTGAGATACAGCCTGTTCGAATTATTGTGTGCCATTTTTGGTATATCAATGTTTTGGTACAGCAGGTAAGTGTTGGTTTAGTTTATGCTTGAAAGAATCTAGCATACCAGCATTTCATATATTAGGATTTAGTCTGTTCTAATGTCGAATTGTTGATGGTAGAAAACAATTGTAGAATAAAGTAGTGCAAGAAAAACAGTCTGAGTAGCATTAGAATTACGTAGGTTATAATGTGACACATTCTGAACTAGGGGATGCACAAGAGATGAATAATAAAGCGGGGTAAGATCATTATACATTTTGTAGAAAAGTACCAGTTTATGATTGTTCCTTCTTGCATCTAGCGTCTCCCTTCCAGTTTCTATATAAAGGTTTGCAACTAAGACTAAGTTTGTTGTTCCTTTTAAAATTCCTGCAGCTTCTGATTGTATGAGTTCAAGTTCGTTTTTGTTTTGCTTTGTGCAATTATCCCAAATGACATCTGCAAATTCGGGGAGTGGTCTTATAAAAGATTTATAAATTGTTTCTAAAGATTTTTTTTCTAGCCTACGCATAATGTTTATTATTGTCCATGCCTTTTCTTTGATATAATCTATATGTTTTGCCAAGAGCAGTCGTTAGATAGAATAAAACCTAAGTGTTTAGTGGATTCGACTCTAGCATAAATACTGGAGGGTCTGCAGTGTTGGTCTTTTGTGAGAGAATTTGGCTATATGGTTTTTGCTTTGTATTAACTTCCAATGCTCTAACTTTTATTCATTTTATGTTTACTTGAGTTAACGTTACGTGAAGAATACTGAAATTGAATTTTATTACAAACACTCATCCTGAATGCCAAAAACTATGTATATACGATTTAATATGAATTTAATTAACGCAATGTACAGTGTAAAATACACAAAGAATACCTCATTTGTTCTAGGCCAAAGCTTTATTAAAGGTCCTCTGTGTGCAGTGGAGTTGCTAAACTTTCTCTCCCCTCATCGTTATAGTTTATATTAATTTCTCCATATTCTGGTCTTTCTTTCTAAAGTAGATACTGGTGGGAATCAGTGTTGTTGCACTTCCCATAAGTTATCATAAAAAACCCATGTGCGGATCCAGAGGAAGAGTGGGTGAGTGGGCGCACCCCCTTGAAAATTATAAGTTGCTATATGTTTCCTTAGAAATACTGGTAGGCACCCCACTCGAGAAGCAATTGGACGCCTTGGGTCCTATTGCTTCTCTTGGAGGGTCATACGGCACTGTGTGAAATCCGTTGATAAGTAAAAAAAAAACCTCGGGGTGGGGGTAACTTGGGGTAATTTTGGTATGGGTGTGTTAGCCATTTTTTTTAATCCTACCCCAATCATATACTTGGCCTTCGAAAAAAAACCTATTCATATATTTGATTGAACAAAATGTGTACATATTCATAATCTGTTCTATACCCTCTTTGCTGTCTGTATACAAAGTTTACAAATAAATACTAATTTTGGTATCTGAGCTGAATATCTGAGAACATATAACAGTATTTTCAAACAGGGATGTCAGAAAACAGGACCATTCATATAGCAATGGTGAAAACTTGGACAGTCATATACTTTTTCTTAGAGAAAGGCGGCTTATCGCATACTGAAAAAGGGGGTTATTAGGCACGCACATCCATACTATGGCATGTATAGGTAGTCCCCTCCCCCCCGAGTTGGAACCCCCCACCAAAGCGGAATTTTCTGGATCAGCGCATTAATTTGTATGTTCTCTTTATTTCTAGAGGGTCCGTTTTTGCCAAATTATTTTGGATATTATTTTAGAGATAGCAATTTCAACTAGCGATCGGCTACCTTTCTTTAAAGATCGTAAATGTTTCTGCATCAGCGTCATATAAATAAAGATAACTACGTAACCATGTGAAGCACCATACATATGTGTCTCGTAAATATTCAGCATATCGTATGGCATAATGGTCCATAAATTTGTATTAACATACAGCGTTCTACATGTCATATCATAGTTTACCATTTTATGCCACATTACATTGTTCTCCTTGTAACAATATTATGATTCACTATATTATGCCACATTACAGTTTTATTATATTTCACCATTTTGTACATGCGAGCAACTGTGGCTCAGGTGCGTCCGTGTGTTTGCGCAGGCTAGCCTTAGCCTTTCTTGCTCTAAAATGTAATAAGCTGCTGGCTCGATTCGGATATTGCTGAAAACCTTCATAAACCATTAACCTAAAACAATATTTTTTCATGCCAGCTCATGAGACATCAGTAATCATAGAACTAACTATTATTGCGTTGATAGCTAACTAGTCATAAATATGACTTGACCCTTCACGTGCTTTGATTATATGTGTATGCGATGGTGAGACTACGCGGATACACAGGTTCGCCATAAGCTTCGGCTGCTCTCCGATGTTTTGACTTTTTGACCAATTTCTAGATGTTGCTTACAATATATATTTGTACTGGCTAAGCACAAATGACCTGATAGACTTACTGATAGATGGAATTTGATATAATTTGGGCTTCGTCGCGAGAAAACCTGTCTTTGGGGGTTCGGACATAGCAAGACTTAAACCAACCTGCTCAGCTATAGAGACTAGCTAGAACATTGAAAATTTGCTTGTAGCAAGTTTGGATATGTTACCTTCCAAAAAATGAGTAACAAAGGCGCTGATCAGACTGCGCGGATGCGCAGGCTGGTCTGCGCCTTAGTTGTTCACAACCCCCCCCCCCCAAGACAGGTTTTCTCGTGTAGAGGCCCATTTGATAGCTCTGTCAGGATGTAACTGCGCAATATACGAGATTCCGTTAGCATGCAATATACAGTACATTGTGTATGTCGTACTAATCGTATATGTTGTCTCTGTTTATAGCAGTATGATGTTCGCATCATTATGGCCACTTTCCATGGGGAGACAGCTTCGAAAATATTTTGCGAGGTAGGTTTATAACCTAGAGTGTACAAAGTACACCTGCCGATAATACTCGGAAGAGGGTCTGGCAGTATTTGAGAAAAAAAGAAAGAAAAAGAAAATAAGCAATACTATTAGATACCTTTTATCGCCATGCCTGCAGATCTGTACTCGCTAAGTATACTGCAGTTAAATTTATTATTTACGTCATTCGCTACGTCTCGTAGCTTATTTCCTCCAACATGTCCAAGTAACTTAATGTAGTTTGAGTCTTGTCAGGTTTTCACTGATTGCTTGGTTGTGTTTTGTAACACCACTCCACTACGCCACGCGCACAAACACACAGAAACACATAAAACAATAAAAAATAAGCTACCCGAATATACCCGACATAAACCCATTACTGTTTTATGTTAATCACAGATCTCCAAAAGATTGTTTTGTTCTTATTCCTCAGTCAATTTATATCATACAACGAATACACCCTCACGTTTTGAACAGATACGTCTTCTCAAACAACGTGAACAAAGATCACAATGAATGTTATTCCAAAACAAAAAACTCACACCTTATCAGGTAATGCATTCTTAAATCTTAGGACAAATATCGTGAGAAATTGGATTATCCAAAAACAAAGAGTTAAAAACATCTCGCAGAATGAACTCAATCGCAAAACGTTCGATAATTCAACTTAAATTGCATTTGTACTACACTGGTTTCAGATAGTGGCTAGTTCTGATTAATTAGGTATTTTGATTACATCTTTTCATAATATGTACAGTGAAACCTTAGTGCCACTCAAACATAGACATAACAACGGCCTAAAAGCCATTTGGTATCTTAATGTAAGTCAAAAGTACTGCAGAATGCTCCACGGGAGCATTCTGCAATACTTATGTCCTGCATTAAGCGAATATAGGTCTTGAAAACCTATTTTTGGTTTTCTTTTGAGTGACCGCTAAACACAGGTTTTACCGTATTATTGGTGCTTAAAAGAGTCTTCTCAGTGCGCACCCAAACCTTTCGTTGATAGGAAATACTGTAGATAAGCATGTTTGGGTCGGAAGTTGCTATTTTCTAACTACATGTACATGTACTTACTGCCTTTTTCTAATTTCTCCTCTCTTTTAGGCGTACAAACAAGGCTTATATGGCAGTAATTATGTATGGGTGATCGCTGGTCCAATCTTGCTACCCGGATGGATAGACCAGCTAGATAGATCAGCCATGGAGTGTACATTTGAACAGTTCCTGGAGGCAACTAATGGACATTTCTCTCTGAATTATGACAAAATAGACTCTGACAATGTCGTCACTGTTTCTAATAAGGTAAGACTAACGTTAAAGTAATGTTTTTCGCATGATCATATACTGAGGGAAATAACTTTAGCAGTATACTTTTGGGATACACAGTTTAGAAGAAATGGGGTTTTTAATATCATAATCTCAAAAATATATGTTGACAAACGTTTACAAGTACGATTACATTAATCGGTCGACATTTCACATAATGTAAAGTTCAATTTTAAGTCACCTTGCTAAAACAGCTTATCTGGCAATAGCGTGAATAGTTCTCTGCTTTAATTGTTCCGTCAAAAGCAAAAAAGTGAAAACCGGTTTAAGCTGAATGTGCTGTCATCCACCTGGTACAGTTTTAGCTGAAAATCGTATTGTTTTAGTTTCCCACTTTCAATTAAATAGTGTTTGAAAATAAAATGCACAGCAGATCAAATCCTCGCAATTAAACTGGAGTTGTTTGCCTCTTGCAGGTATTTATTAGATCATTTTCAAACAACTGACATGCTTGCGCATCTACTAAAAAATACCTAAAGCTAAAAAGATCGCCAATGAGAAAACCCATTATTATTACATTTGTATTTGTTCAAGTTTTTCTCTCAGTATAGTTCCGGGTGGTTGCGTGTACTACAATTATTTAGTCTGATGGGCATTAACCCGTAAACTACACATTCTCATAATAACTGTACACAGGGAAAATCCGAGTTTCTGCAACTTTCGTATTACCAAACACAACTAAAACCAGGAAACAATGTATATTGCTTCATTTCGCCTGATCTAGGAACTGAAACGATATTTACTAATAAACGATACATTTAGGACACATTTTATTTTACTTTGTTATATCAAGTGAATGTCGGAACGTTAATCATAAAAGTATTTTGTAAAACTGTTTTTATCCAATTTCATAAAAGAAAAGTCAACTTTATTAAGGGTGTGCCAGCTAGTTTCCCAACGCAGGAATGGTAGAGCTGGTTTGCTTTACTTTAATTGATGTCAGGTGGCTGTTAGTGCTCTGTATCGCTTCCTTGCAAAGCCGTATTTGGCCTGTTGTTTGTGACGGTGGCATTAACTGGCCATACTCACTTATGGTTTGGGAATGATCCACATTTTGTATTAAGTAATTTAGCATTCAAATATATGCTAATGTGTTAACCTATTTAAGCCTATTGTCCTTTTTTGGCACATCCTCAAAAAGTGCAAAACCAGATCAGACGCCGCAAAATGCGACGTCTGGCCAGGTTCTCATCTGTTTGCTTAAAGAAGTTATTTTTTTGATTAAAATGAAAAATATCACCCAACAACCCTAAAATTTGAAATGGACTCGTCCAATTGATAGGGATGGGAAAATACATTTGACATAAATGGGTTAATGTCACTAACAGTAGAACAGTCTCTCGCAAAACGAATTAGTTGTGAAATATACACAGCATAAGATAGGAAGCAAGGAAAATAATCTGGAAAAACGGATCCTTTGGAAATAAAGTGAACCTACAATATAAAAAAACAGCAGACTCGGTTTTATGGAAATATTTTAATATAGTGGACCTATGTGGAATCCTGCCATATTATGTGGTCGAATAATATACTACTGTATCTCATCACCATTTTTATACTTCAATCTATAGGCCAGGGCCCAAATATCGTTTGTAATGATCAGTTAAATCGGGCAATGGTCGCTGTTTTTCACGTTCGATGTGGACCATTTCTATTTCTCAAAGAAAATGCAAGCGTCGTTCAAACATGGATTATGTTTTGGGGAGTTTGACTGTAAAACTACCAAACAATTATTCAGCCTGTCCAACACAGTTGACACGATAAAATATAACTGTATCGGCGAGGCTGAATGATTGCTTTCTTAAGGAATGTGGATACATTCTAATGGATGTATCCACATTTTGTCATGAGCTGAAAATTTGCTTACTTCAGGATGTATCCATAGAGAGGCCTATATAGAAATGCTGTTTATTCCGTATAAGCTACATTCACGGAATAAAACGCATTTTGATACGAAAGCATTGTGTTCTTAAGAAATGTGGAATAATTTCTATATAGAAACATGGCCATCGTCGGCGGTACGGCTTGTCCCGCCACACTTTTTTGGCCAAAAATGGTTTAAGCCAGACCACAAATGCCTTTTTCGTCAAGGTCATGTTTTTCAGTTTCCTCTTGATTAATATTTGATATATGAAACGTGCATATTTCTGCCTGCCTCAGGGTATAAAAGGCGGTCGTTGTTAAAACAAGATTAAGAAACTGACAACAGTTTTTACGACAATGATTATCTTTTGTATAATCATTAGGCCTAGAAGGAACAGAAAAAATAATATAGCTGTGTTCTCAATAAAACATACATTTTAATTTCATGTTTAGCCGTATTAATGTTGTAGATACGAAACCTTATTTCAGTCTACTCTCGATATAGAATCATAGGTCTAGGATGAGCATACAGTTCCAGCATAATATTGTGAATATTTTCTTATCCATCAGTTTTAACTTTTGTTTTGGGTGCCTAAAAGAACTGTTGCCATCGAGAGGGTGCTTTTGCGTATACACAACACATATTTTAGTGGGATTTAAAAATGTGTTTTGGGTGCTCAAATACCATCTCATTGAGACAGTTCTTTGAGTACCCACAACATGCGTTTTAGTTGAGAAATAGTAAATTATTTTTAATTACGCTCTCTTTTTAAGAGGCCTGCGACGGTATGATCGTGTATAAGCACACACACAAAACAGCACCCCGCCCCACCCCACCCAAAAAAAGCAACAAGCAACAACACTTAAAAGCAACAAGATATATCTGTATCAGAACAACTAACAAACTGTCAAGTTTGATGCCATCGCGTGATGAGACCCACCGAGGTGTCAAATAGTTGTTAATACATTGATTGGGGGTGTCAAAAAGCTGTCGTAAGCATCTGAAATATAGCTAATTGCTTGTAAAATAGGCTGGTTTTTACAAGATAAAATGCCTCAAAATGCCTTAAAATCGCTTCTACAGACATCTTGAATTAGATTTTTTTTCTTGGGGGAGCCCCCACTCCAACAAGAGAGACACTCAACCTTTCGTATTTTTCACCGGCACTCTCCCACCCAATTTGAACCTTCCGGACACACAGAAAAACGACTACGACGTCTATGGCTGTACCACTTTTAAAAAGCCTACAACGACCCTGAGAGATGCAAACAGGCTTTTGGTTCAGACTTAATAATTGTTTTCTTAAGAACTGTGAATTCATTTCTATATAGAGATGCATCCACATTTCTTGAGAAAACAATGATTAAGTCTTGGCCAAAAATCTGGTTACATCTCTATATAAAAATGATTCCACATTTCTTAAAAAAGCAATTACTCAGTCTTAGCCAAAAAATCTGGTTACGTCTCCAGATAGAAATGCATCCACATTTCTTGAGAAACCAATTAGTCAGTCTTGGCCAAAATTCTGGTTGCATCCCTATGTAGAAATGATTCCACATTTGTTTAAGAAAACAATGTTTTCATAGCAAAATGCGTTTTATTCCGTCAGTGTAACTTATACGCAATAAACAGCATTTCTGTCATAGATGCCTCTCTATGACTCGGCGTAATAGTGTTGTGAGAGCCACTGCTGGGGAGTTCGCAACAATAGCAGTTCTTATCAAGACGCTTTATATCAACTTTTTACCAACATGGCCGATTTCATGGATTTGTCAACAAATTCACATGGGTGAAGAATTGGCGCATTTTATGTAGTGAGAACCTTTTTATCACAGAAAACAAGGAATGGGCATCATTTATTATCAATGCTCAATGGTTTCAAGAACTAATTTCCAAAGTGCATAATCCTAGAGGCTTGTACGAGTGTTGGAAATGTTCCTGTACATGAATGCAAGATGAAGAAAAATGGCGTTGACCCTTACGAAGTTTAAATGCCTCTATATTTACCTTATAAGAAGATATATCTATAATAATTGGTCTTACTATGTAGTTAAGGTGTCAAAATTTATTTTGATACCACATTTGTGCAGGTGCATCCTCTTATAAGGCAGGATTCCACATAGGTTCACTATATTAAAGTACATGTATATCCGGTTTTCTTGCGTCTGTTCATGAGAACTAATGGAAAGCGCAACAGTTATCCCGCCCCCTAGCACGGGCTTAAGCGGTATTCTGTTTTCGGTCAGAACCCAATATTCCTGAAGGACCAGAATAGGAGGAAATATCAACCCTATTAAGCCAGGAAAGGGAAACCAATATGAGTCAATGGATGAGATTTCCAACAATCAGTCAGGCACTGGAAGGAAAACCTTCCAACAGCTTTGGATGGAAATTCCTTCCAATCTAACAGTCTCTCAATTTTAGTTCTATTTCTAGAAATAGAAACATTTCTTCTCATAAATAAGCCAAAGCATCTATTTGTCATTGCCTGGATTTCCAACCACGTTTATTTATAGTAACACACTTAAGTAATACTGCATGCCTTGAAAAGATATATTCAAGAAAAGTCATCACAAGTTTGCAAACTTTCTCTAACACCAGTGACAAGAAAAGATTGATAAATGACCTTAATTAACTGTTACCTATATCGCAATAAGGTTAATAATTTAGAAACATGATTTTTCTGCTTGGTTATGTAATGAAAACATACTTATTACATCATTAACTCTGCAATTGGACAGCCGATCGGATGGCAAATTTGCAATGAAAAGGATGTTTTGGAAGGGTTTTC
This sequence comes from Loripinus fragilis, assembly GCA_964019695.1. Classification (NCBI taxonomy): domain Eukaryota; kingdom Metazoa; phylum Mollusca; class Bivalvia; order Lucinida; family Lucinidae; genus Loripinus; species Loripinus fragilis. The sequence goes on along the minus strand of OZ026522.1, from coordinate 86,847,553 downwards.
CATCCAAAACTTGTCATTAAGATGGATGGTAAAACCTTCCAATTTTAGTGAAAAAACTAGTTGGAAGGAAAATCCATCCATAGTGAAATTGTTAAGTTGGAAGGCTTTTCCTTCCAAAAAGGCATACTTTTGGCCTGGAAGGTTTTCCTTCCAGTGCCTGACTGACAATAAGGTATGTGCGACCAGCAAACCCTCAGATCAGCCTGCGTATACGCGCAGTCTGATCAGAGCCTTTGCTACTCAATTGAGTATTTTATGATTGTTAAGCTACTGACTGAATAGCATTTGGAGTTTCTAAGCTTAAAAGGAGGCTGCATAGGCTCGTCTGAGTCTACACATGTCAAAATACCACATTGTTGGATATCTCATGCACTGGCTCATTGGATAAAACCAAACCATTTGTTATGAAGAGGTCTCAGGTCTGAATGAGTCACCAGTATCTAAATAATTTGTTTTATACTGGAGGTCAGCAGGATATATTAGACTTATCCTGTATCATGTGTTCAACTCAAGATTTATTAATATTGAAAACTTCATCTCATCTAGATAACTGGATGTAGAATCCTCGAACGTTTCAATAGCACCAGCCTCACTGCCGGATAGAGACAGCATGAAGTCTCTCTTATAAATAAGAAAGTCAATCTGTGACACGTTAGATGCTGAGATCCAGTGTACTTTCTCCGGATTATTTGGTTTGGGCATTGATACCATTTAATCTGGTATAATATACCAATTAGAACCAGAGCAATGTGCTCCGCATAAACAATACAGGGAGGCAATCAATTCACTTCCTTACTACTTGGTGAGGCTCTAGATAAACTAATTTATGAGTCAATAAAAAAGGACATTGAAATGTGTTCGTTTTATTTATTGGTTCTCATTCCATGACTTGGATCAAATAAAGAATGTGATTTGCAAACCAAACATCTATGATAATTTTACTCTTAATTCAATATTTCGGCCAAAAGCCTTTATCAAGAAAAAACATGCACTTCAATATCAACTACATAGTCTCTGTTCCGCCATTTAGTACTTGTTTCTATGGATGTGTGACATCACGTCAACATGAACTTGTTTAACAGTGTTCCCTATGGAATATAAGATATAATTATTTAAAAATATAAAATAAAAAAAATTGAAACTTGGTACTTTCGGCTTACACCTTCAACATGGTTGCAAGGCTTTAAAATATTAAATCAGCTGTCTTTATTCACAAAATGGGCTGATCTGTGACCTTTGAAGGTCTTAACAGAACGGAGCTATAATCAAACATGACCACAAAGTGGTGTGTAAAACACACACACACACATCACCTATTGCTTGTAGAGGAGATTTGTTGCTAATGGGACTCCAAATTTGCCAATCGTTCCATCCCCTTTTCGTGGAGTAGATCTACATAATATAAGCTACATGCTTCCATTCGTATCCTTATCAATTTGTTTAAAGCTGTATATCCCATGTACATATTAGTTTGAATAAAATAGAGAATAGCAAGCTGCGTTTCCTTGATATGAAAATTATGTCACAAAGGAATGGTGGTGATTCGGTAAACAACGAGTCCGCAGAACAAGTTGTTTACCGAATCATCAACATACCTGAGTGAAATCATTTTCATTCAAGGAAACATAGTTTACTATTCTGTGATGTGATATTATGATGATAAGTAGTGCGTAGTAATACGTTGGCGTGCAAATGGTGACAATTATGTGCCTTTACCCCACCTTCAGTAATGGCGGCCGACTTGTGACTCGCATCGCTGCGTCGTACTGAGCGTGTTTCTATGTAACACATACAGAATTATTTACATTGCAAGTGATCCTCCTGACCTCATTTTGCAAGTGACGGTCCTGACCTCATTTTATCATACAAAAATTGACACTGGGTTCATTTAAATAGAGAGCTAAGAAAAGGTTTGTTGTGTTTGCGTTGGAGAAAACTCCTTAATTCCCAAGAACTAGACTCTTATTTTCTACTCATTTTTGTATACATGCGTGTGATGAATAAAGAAGTTCCAGCAAAATCATATTATCACGAGTAAGATAATTATACACAAACTGATATTATCACTAGTGAAATATTTCAATCCTCAATATATCAAAATTATCTAACTGCAAAACAATTGGAAAGTGGCTCTTACAGGGTATTGAAAATTAACTGCCCACGCTTGGAATTTGATAAAAGTATGTTTATTAGTTGCCTGGGGTATGACTTTGATATTTATGGTGCATTTGAGTTATTATGCAAATCCATTGCTAATTTATGACGTCATGTATGATATCGCTACCACACCCAAGGGTACCCAGTGATAATCATTTCTAAAGAAATTGGCATATCATGTAACGGGCGCAAGAATGCTTTATGAAATAACGATATCATTGATACGTTCGTTGATACTATAAATGGCGTTGTTTGTATTAGGATAGTGGGTGGGCAATCATTTTTATGACATGGTACCACAATTTACAACTGTATATTTTGTTTTCAGTCAAATTTGGAATTAAAATTTTAACACGTTGCGGTCTTTGTCAAGATACTATTTCATCATAAAAACTGTCCATATATGTTAAGAATATGTTGATCAAATTTCATGAAAATCTAGGACCGGTAACATTTTTTTTCAACTTTATGTAAACACATGTGCCCTAATTCATCAAAATGTTAAAAATACATTGATTAGTTTCAGTGTAAAATACTTGAATGCTGGCTTAGTTTGAATCCCCATGCTAGTATGTTTATTGTTAGATGTTAATATGTTCATTTTCACCTATATTATGGATTATACCTGTTATGTTTCAAATTCAATCAGCCAGACCTATTCACTGAGGTGTATCATAACTACATACTGTATACATGCCATTGGTGTTAAGCTACAGGTTTGTACAAAAAACGCATAATAAGCTTTTATAGTTATGTTTTTGAGCATTTTGACAGCCTCCTCCCACGTGATCAATCATTTTAATTTTATATGTTGTGTGTAATGTAAAATTACAAATTTATGCAAAAGGATACGCTTGGTCACGGGGGAGGGGGGGGGGGGCTTTAAAACCCTTTTTTTTCTAATTCTTTTATGTTGAATAGCAAAAACAGAGTTTTCAAAGTAAGAAAAAAGGTAAAGATCAGGAATCGATACAATCAAGCACTACGCCTGACCCAGGATACCAATGGTAAAGTGACAACTTCACAATTAGACATCACAAACAAAAGCCAAGAGGTCAGCCCTTTCCCAGCAGATGACCACAAGGCATCAATAAACAGACGCGCATATCATTTATTTTATAATAACCATATATTTCTAAATCGATACTGTCCGATGATAAAAATATTTTTGCGAATAATTTTGGTGCTGAACCTACTATCCATTCCATGGAAAAATATCATTTTATTTGAAACTTTTCTCTGGCCATTTTTATGGGCTTTTCTTCATTAAGTCCATTTGTTTGCCATTACTTTACGCTTTTTAACATTACGTATTCATGTTTTCCGTCTCTGGTTCCAAGCTTGAAATTTACTTTTACGTAATGTCGCTGTAAAAACAGGTAACCGACGTAAGCCTCGTTTTAAAGGATAGTGATAAGGAATCAGAAACCTCAGTTTGTTGATATGACTTTCTGTATCAGATAGCCTGAAAACACACAGTCCAAAAGATGTATCATTTATAGGTATATACTAGACCAAAAAAGAAACGCCGCATATATAACATACATTGTATATGGGGCATCTTTCACCAATCTCTCGCGAACGATTTTCACAGTTTGGGTGCTGATTCTTGGGTAATGGGTCCCTGGGTTGTCCTAGCTACCACTGTCACTGGACGAAATCGATTGAGTAGTTTACACTTGCGGTTTTATCGATCTTGACGTCGCGTTAACACACTATAATGCCATTAACGCGCACGGTCTAGCATTGTTCCAATTCTTCAGAAACGTTTCCTTAGACGTTCAATCATTCTTGTGTGGCATCGGAATTGTTTGGCTATCAACGATGGTATTACGTTAGCTTTTAACATTATTATCGCCCTTTCCTGATCAACATGTGTCCATCTTTGTATCGTAAATTAGCAATGTGTAGTCTTTAATTTTAAGTTTTAAAATGTTTTCAAGTAATTAGGATTTTCGACTAGAAATTTCAGTAGTTAGTACATGTGTAAATCTAAATAAAATGAATGTACACGTGAATAACTGGAAAATAAAACATCAGCCAGTACACTGGTTTTGGGTTAACGGAGCTCAATAAACCAAGTGAATATTGGGTGGCAGGAATAGTAGCGAAACAAAGATAGCAGATGAAATTTTGTTACTCTCATTTAACACGCAATGTTTTTAATCTTTATATCTGGCGTTTCTTTTTTTTGACTGGTATATAACAATGTTCACATATTAACAGGAAAACTCCGTTAAATGCCTTCTAGATTATTGTATGGTTCCATATCTTCGACCTTACTTTGTGTATGCGAAATGACTTGATTAATGACTCTTTTTTTTAAAACAAAATAGCAGTTTAATTAACAGCACTTTTACAGGTAAATGTGTCTACTGCTACATCATGCTGTATCGACTTCAGTTTAAATGGCGTTTCGCTGGCGTGCCGATGATGGCACAACATTGAATGCTGGCTGGGTAGCTTTGTGATTTTTAGAGGATTCAGACCAGTATTTGAAGTAAAGCCTATATTTTTTTTATTTTTCAGAGGGGGTCTGGACCCCTGTCCCCCTCTAGATCCGCGCATGGTTTAACATAGCGACCCTGAGACCAATGCTGCTAACCTCAAGTCAATATTGATTGATCTCTGGTCAAAACTGAAATTCATACAGTGTAGTTAATTTATAAATCAATATCGTACTAGAGGACTTTGAAAACGCATCACCTTATTTTTGCACTTATCTCGCAAACGCGTTTGAAAAGTCACTTGCAGGTTTTAATGTTCAGCTCAAAATTGATATACATCATTCGTTCATTTGACTGCATAAAATGCGACTTTGCTGATGACTTGGCGGTGGTTCTGTTGCTGTTGATTGGTTGTTGATTGTTGCTCCAATGGTGGGATTCTGTAATTATTCTATATTTTGTTCTGTGTTACTTTTTGTCCAATACTAGTCTTGAAATCATCTTCATGAAGAAGAGAGAGCTGGTTGCTTTGCTTTGTTTGTCTTCCTGGTGTCTCGTGATTGTTGTGTGGCTCTTCCTCGCGGTAACACGGGTTGGACTGCAGTTTGTGATTGTGGTATATCCTGATCATACTCTCTTACTATTTTTACATGGATGCATACAGTATCCAGCACCATTCTGCAAAGTCATTTAAAAATTTACGATGATTGTTGTGTTAACAATGTGCAGTGTATGATATAGTAGTTTCAAAGATGCATAGTAATGAGGCATTCTATTTTTCTTATAAACAGGTACAGTAGGTAAAACATGACTATTCACTACATATGCAGTAATCCGTGGTAGGTTCAATATAATTGTAAACTGAGACTACCTGCACGCCCATAATCAAGGTAAACTCGCCAGTGTTTGTTTACAACGATTCTCATCTAACTTTGAAACTACTATACCAAAAACCAGCAATGCAGTCGAAAGATATTTTCTAATAAACAGTAATTTATAAATGCAATATTATCGTAAATAACCGACTGAATCGTTCAATAATGATTGTGTAAACGCCAAAGAAGCCCAAGACACATATCTGTTGTAATGTCGTAAAACGGCTACTCTTTCAATACCTTAAATCAAATCTAGAATCATATATTTACTAGAGCACACAAAAATTTGGTCAACGTTTATAAGCCACTGAAATCATCTATTGGTGATGCGTTTAAAGTCGTCTAGTGTAAAGTTCTTAGAACGGTCTATTATCTCAATAACCGATTTACAAACCCTATCATGTTTGGTATCATTTTAAAGAGCTATCCTTCTGCTATGTTATGACACAAATTTCATGGGGATATTATAATGCAGACACGAAAAATATTATTGTGAATACATGTACTGTTTGTTTACTGGAAAACGCAAAATTTCAGTGGAAAATATAACATTTAACCTTTTGAAATATGTGCAGAACATTTACAATAGTTCATTAAATTAGATGTTGTTGTTGGTTGGACAGTAGGTTCTAAGTGTCCCTTCCCGTTGCCCATTGAATGCGCCCATCCACCTTTCGCAGACAAAACCTGGATTCATCAGAGAAGAGGACTCGTGACCATTGCTGTCGCGTCCATCTGCCGTGTCGCGCGTAAAACTGGCGCCTTAGAGCCCTTTGATGTTGGAAAAGCTTTTAAGCAGGTTTTCTGGAAATTAAACGCAGATGCTTGAACTTTATTCCGGACAGTCTGCACCGAGATGGGACGTGCACCTGGTCCCCGTTGTTGTCTCAACGTTCTTTCCAGACGTGGGCCATCCACAAAGGACTTGCTACAGTGACTCCAATGTATCGGTCTTCATGCTGGGTTGTAATTTTTGCTCGTCCAGATCTGAGTCGGTCAGAAACAGGTTCCTAATAATGGTGCTACGATGAACTTTGAATTGGTAAGCAACATCCTGTGGGTGAATGCCCCAGAGCCCGGGCTCTTTCTTCATCAGAAAGCTTTCTCAAAGCTCTAAAAGGCCTTGCATTTGCCATAATAACATTGACAATTCAAATGCGATTTTGGTGAAATAAAAAAGCGTATTTTTTGACAAAAAGAATCATGCAAAGAATGCAGTTGATTATGTAATTGGTTAAACATTTGTTAAATTCATGCAATTTTTTGCACAAAAATTGTGATGTGATTTTTGAAGTAGAGTTCACCAAATAATCCCGTGCAGAGTCACTGACCGAGTGCAACATTGAAAATCGATTATTTTGTCATTTTTGATTGCCAACCCCTGGTACCATTAGACACATGTTTCTCAGACATTTCTTGGGTGATTTTGATTCCGTTTCAAATAAAATGTTCCTTAGAGATGGAACTAAATGCTGATATAAATCATGTAGTCAAGTGTTACCTGTGTTTGAAATAAATTGCCATAAACCCCTGTTGTGCAGAACTTTTTTTGCCGAGTATATTTCGACTAAAGCTCGCATATCACAATACACATATTTTGAAAATATATAACCGACAGTAGTTTAAATATGCCGTGCGTTGGTATTTTTGTCAATCACAATTTATGTTCTTTGTATTGAAACCAAATGAAATTTGTAAACCAGAACAAAGGGAAGATAACTCTAATAATCTTCCCATGGGGGAGAGTAAGTTTAGCTATGAGTTGACTTTCTACTTCATTTAAATTGAAAACGGTGGCAAACATAAAAGTTAAACTACCTCGAGATGAGAATTTGATCAATTTTGTGATGTTTAACGCGATACCATGAGAAGTTCTTCTGCCATCGACAAAATTTGAGGAGTTAAGCTACCCCAACCATTTCTTGAAAAGTAGGGGTAGTGTTATTAGGAATAATTTTCTTGAATACAGAACTAAAAAAGCCACACTTATTGTGCGACGAATTGATTTGTATGCGTTGATTTTTATTAATAAAACAAAACATATACTCAATTGGCATTTTTTGTGCTCCTGTAGTGACACAATTTATAGTAAAAGAATAAAGGAAAATCGAAAAAGTCCCATTTTTGAAAGTTTACCATTTCTCTTTTAGTCAACATTTTCCAAATGTAAAGGTGTAAGTCGTGCAAGCAGTGATCGCATAATATATTTTAATAAAAATTAAGTTGTCACCAAATCGTTAATTTGTCAAACCATGATCGTATATAAGGTCCTCAATTTTTTCTTCGTTTTTTTACCAATATTTTGCTTAAGATTTCAGTCAGTGTTTAAACTCTACTCATTTCGAGCATGCGCTGCACGTGCACGCCGAACCCTTTTCGACAAAAAATAAACCACCAAGTAGCCGTTGAATTCTAGTTTCCAAAAATGTATTAATTGGTAGCATTTTATCGACGCACTGTGGAGTTATGATGCCATGCTAAGAACTTTCCATATGCCCCTCGTATAACATGAATGTACAGGCTAGTCTAAGCATTAGCTGCGCGCCTATGTAATAAGTAAAAAACAAACTATATACGGACCATTTCGCCATTTCACAATTTATTTTAGACTGCTTGAAAAAATGGGCTTTGCAAAAGCCATCCTATCTGGATCTGCACTTTAATCAATTGAGGAAAAATACGGTATTAGATGAACACTGGTATTTGTTTCAAGTGTTTTCATCAATGTTCAATTTGTTGCAGACACCTACAGAGTTGACTTCTATTTTGAAAGCGAAGATTGCAGAAACGGGATACAAGTGGTCGTCATATTATGGCTATGTGTATGATACGGCTTGGTCATTAGCTCTTGGACTTAACAACAGCTTATCATTCCTCAACGAGTCAGGACTGAAGAACTACTCCAACAATCCCTACTATCTCGATGCTATACGCAGCGGAATGAGAGAAGTTAATTTTGCGGGGCTATCTGTAAGTGCAATGTACATAGAGAATACTAGGTGAGTGTCTTATGATATCAAGTTTACCAGGCAAGGCTTTGAGAACGCTTGTTGACATCGCGAGGCTTGCCGAGCGATTCAACATGCGTTCTCAAAGCCGAGCCTGGTAAACTTGATGTCAAAATACGCGAACCTGGTACTCTATTTATCAGTTTACCCATTGTTGAACACGTTTCAAACTAGCGATTATGACGTAATTTTTGATTTTGTGTTGATTCAGCATCATTAGCGACGTCATTCAAAAAGTGCAACGACATCATGACCTGATAAAGGTAACATGCCTTGAGATAGGAAACGTTTATTAGGTTATGTTGAAATTATTCAGTTAATATTAGGGGTGACTGATAAAATCCATGGTAGGTCACTTTCTCATCAACTTGATTGAGTTAGGTCAGGATGGTCCATTGTATATATTAAGGGGCACAGGTTATAAATGAGCCATGGCATGTGATTTCCAACAATGTGGCATTTTGACAAGTGTAGACTCAAATGAGCCTGTATAGCCTCCTTTGAAGCTTAGGAACTCCAAATGGTGTTCAGTCAGTAGTTTAGCAATCATAGAATACTCAAGGGACTAGCAAAGGCTCTGATCAGACTGTGCATATGCGCAGGCTGATCTGAGGCTTTGCGGGTTGCACATACCACATTGCTGGAAATCTCATGCACTGGCTCAAATTGTATTTCGTTCTTTAAATATAATTTTTGTCATAGCATACTGTCCCTGACCTTAGGAAATGCAGCGTTTTTCCACCGTTACATCTGGATCTTCACTGTTTGCAAATGTACCTGTTTAGGGGTTTCCAAACAAACGCATATGGTAAAAGGGCCATACATAATTATACGTTGTAAGCTCTCTTATCTTGTATCATCAGGAAAATAAGGGGCTAATTTGGCACGATCTGGAGCCCAAAACGGAAAGTTACTTATCACCAATTTCTTCTGATTGGTTGTTTAGAAGAATAACCGATGTGAAAAAAATCTGGCATTTATTCAACTTTTACCGTTGCCATAGTAACAAAAATGGCCACCAAAATAGACTTAAAATAGATAAATTGTCATTTGGGACCAAATGTAAGGCTTTGGGAGACCAATTTTTATAAGATTTAGATATCAGCAAAGCTAAATACCATAATAAACTTTTAATAATTGAGCCGCAACATGTGATTTCCAACAATGCGGCATTTTGACAAGTGTAGACACCGGCGAGCCTGTGCAGCCCCCTTTTAAGCTTAGAAACTCCAAATGATGTTCAGTCAGTAGCTAAACATTTATAGAACATTCAAGCAACTAGCAAAGGCTCTGATCAGGCTGCGCATAGCGCAGGCTGATCTGAGTGAGATACGTGCAGTCTGATTTGAGGCTTTGCTGGTCGCACATACCACATTGTTGGTAATCTCATGTCACGGCTCAGTATCTATTATGTTGTGTGCCATAATAATTCTAATCATCTATTAAAATATATATTTTGGTATTTTCTTGTGCTCTATATTAATTTCTCTGTCAAATGTCTAAAAGGTGGGGGACTCATATGCGCCCAATTTCCTATTTTCAGCCTATTTTGGCGGCCATTTTTGCTACCATAGCAAGGGTAAAAGTCGAATTAATTACAGACATTTACACTTGGGTTATTGTTCTAATAAAATAATAAAAATATCTTTATTTCAGTGACTAAATGATAGCTTGAAAATTGATTTGGCTTCCTGTTATGGCCAGAAATGCCCACGTTGTCTTCTTGTCTTAGCATTTAACGTCACGTTAGCACCGCCGCTGCCTTTACAAATTCTCTGATTATTTACATGTACATGGAAATCATGTGTCGGATTATCTGCGCTCGTATCTTCATGCCAGAAAATGGTCATTAAGATCTGGCTCCGAAGTTATAAAACTTGTACCATGCTCAACACAGCTGAGCACAAAATGAATCCTACTCATAAATGATAAAATGCCAACAATTGTTGGCATTTTAACATTTATTGGCATGATAAATACAAGAACTAAGAGACTTAAACCAAGAAACTTCTTTATTTGTCGGTATTTTAGTTTTTATGAGCAGTTGAAAATTTATGCCCAGTTGAGTTGAGCATGGAAAAAGTTTTATCACCTTAGGACCTGATGTGGAATGACCGCCCCATACAGTTTAATTTATGCTGAATAGTATTATCTGCTGTTTGTGCTATCGAATTTGAACTGAAATATGGTTCGATATCATGCGTGGATCCAGAAAGTTTTGTAAGAGGGGGTCCAACTTTGACAACGTTTTATTTTTTTAGCTGTTGAGGGGATGGAGGATCCAAGTACCACTATAAGCGGGCTATCTTCGGCCCGCCAGCGAAACGCCATTAAATGGCGTTTCGCAAGCGTGCAGATGATGGCCCAACATTGAATGCTGGCTTGGTAGCTGAGATTTTTCTGGGGATCCGGACCTGTATTGCTAGAAAAGCCTATATTTTGTGATTTTTCAGGAGGGGGGGGGGTCTGGAACCCCTGTCCACCCCTCTGGATCAACACATGGGTATAAATATTATTTTGTCCAGAATTCCTATCAAATGCAATCCAGACTACCTTTATCAAAGATGCAAACAACATTATCCCTGATAAGATTGCTCCAGCCCACGTGTTCGACAGCCCTATTGGTTAATACACGTACATAGCTTTTCTATCGACCAACTGGTACATCTCTATTGTATCTTAAACAGTAAGTGAGTATGACCAGGAATTAGCGCAATCACACACTGCAGACCAACCTACGGTACATCGAGGAAGAGTCACAGAACATCAACAGGGCAACAGGAAGACAATTTCAGCAATGTAACCTGCTCTCTCTCTCTTCCTCTGCAAACTGACTGCAAAACTGGAAAGGACACTAATTACTGCATAGCAAAACAAGGACCAAACACAGATGCCCCACAAACAGTGGGAACAACAATAAATAATGCACAAACAAAAACAGAACCACCACATCAAATTAATACATTATAACGAACCAAAGAAAAAAGTTCATAACTCACTGATAGGCAGTGCTAATTAACACCAAAAGTTGAGCCACAGTTGGCCTTTTCCTAGGCAGTAATAGTGAATTGAATGATTAAGAAACTAATTCCATACATCAGTGCTTCCATATTTCAGGGCCCAGTATCATTTGACGAGACAGGCGGTAGGGTTGGAGTGACACATATTGAACAGAACTTTTGTGAGTATCCATTTACCATATTCGACCTTATAATTGTGAGGTTGTTACCATAAAGCTGGTGTAAGCCCTCCAGTAAAAATATTTTTTTTCCTGACCGTTCTAAGGCGGTGCTTCTTTTGTGGATATATTTTGTTATTTATGTTTCGTGTGTGTCATGCTTTCTTGTCTGTTCATTGCAGCCTTGTGGTCACCTGCTGGGAAAGGGCTAACCTCTTTGCCTCTTTGACCTCTTGTATGTGATGTTTTATTGTGTGTTTTTTGCACTTTCCCCTGTGGTGCCCTGGGTCGGGTGTAGTACCTGAATGTATCGATTCCTGATCATTCCTGATCATTGCCTTCTTACTTACTTTTACATCTAAGTACAATGTGTGCAGACAACGGGAATCCTCGTGAAAAGTAGCTTGTGGTAATATACTTATCTATTATTTTAAAAACGTTGTCTGTTTTGTCATCTGCTGAAATGTTTAGAAACATCTTGATAAACAGTGTGGGTCAAGATAGGGCTGCTCATGCAAACAGATCCTTTTAGTTTCAAATTGCTTACTGTAATTTCTTCAGAGAGGTCATACATTATATGCCTCCAATGTGAGAATAGTCTTTGAATTAGAAAAAGTCTCAGCATAATCAACTTTGATAAATGGGATGACTTTAATTTTGAAATAGTTAATTTTCCATTTCTTGATGGAGATGTATCTCACTCCCCGTCCTATGGTGTATACATTTCGCAACTTACCTGTTTTGCAAGAGTATATATCTCATGTTGATGACTTCAACAATAGAAACAAATTTTTGACTTCTTAGTTACTAAAACAGGGTTATCTATGCCATATATTCTGTAAAGATTTTTCTTAATTTTATAAACAACACTTAAAGAGTTGATTATTAAATACAATATTTCCGTAAAGACTCTTCTGCAACAAGGCATATCAGAACCTCTATTTTATGCCAAATTAGTTTATATATTTAAAAGAGTTGTTGGAAAGTCCAATTTTACTGATCAATTAAAAAAGATTATTAAACGTTATAATAGAGAGGGATACAACATGGATACCATGCGACATTCTGCATGCCTGGTTGTGAACCCAATCAAGGTTGATAGCTATGGTTTCCTCTTTAATTGCACGACGGTGGGTCAGACCTCAGACTTAATGATGGCTTTGACATAGAGCTGTAATCCGTTGGTTGGTGACTGATGCTTGTCGTTGGCTGAGCCCACCGAAGGTCAACTGGAGGTTTTCTTTAGCTCTGACTATCTAAGAGTCATGAGCCCTTTTCTTTGTATCATCATAATTTGTTAATTTGCTTTGATTGTTTCTCTGTGATGATACATTGCATTAGTTAGGAAGGCTTCATGCGAGCTAAACAATTTTGTGTTTTAACAATAACAGAATCGAGGGTGCAGATTAAGCGCTAGTAAAATGCATTTAAGCCCCCCCCCCCCCTTCAGTGGATTACGCTGCTGTCCGTTCTAGGGCGGTGGTTCTGTTATTGTTAATTTATTGTTTGATGTACCTCCCATTGTTAGTGGGAATCTGTGTTGGTTTTTGTTTTGTGATGCATTTATTTGTCTCCATTTTAGTTTTGCAATCATCTTGAAGAGGAAGAGAAAGCTGGTTGCTTTTATATTGCTGTCTTGCAGATGTATTGTTACTATAAATGTTCTGTTGCTCTTCCTAACGCACGGTGCCGTGGGTTGGTTTGCAGTTCAGATGGAATGCAATTGAGAAATATCTTGTTTGATTAGTGTAAACATGCAAGGAACATTTCTAAAAAAAAATGGACAAAAATGTAGTTGTTTTTAAAATTAAGACTGGCCTTGCTTTCTACAGCTCGTAATAAATAAAGTTATGTTTGATCAATAATGGATTTATCATTCAAAATGTTTCGTATATTTCTTAGCGAGTATTGAGCAGTTGATATGTTAGAAAACACTTCTTCTTTACCAGTCACTGGAAAATCATTGCTGTGGCGTCATGTTATGTGGGGGAATAGCACACCCCAATCTTAATACTCGGGGCCTCTGTCTTTACCTCCATGCTATTGTTCAAAACGAATATATGTCTTCAGCTAAAGCAAAGTTAATACGGACTAGGAAAGTAGAATATATCCTATAAACCATAAACAAGTGCAAACATTCAAATAAAATTAATTAATTAAAAACACAACTAGAAATTGTGTTTATGAAACACTGTACCCCCAACCATTAGCCTGTTGGTATAGCTGGTGCTCCACTTTAAGACAAGGACTTTTTATAAAACTGAAGCTTCTAGTTATACTACTTACCAACCTATATCAGCTAGCCAAATTTGAAGCTCCTTGCCATAATAATTTATAAGATATCTCGATCACAATTTTTCAATGGCCAAATTTGCAAAGAGCAATAACATAAAAGAACTTATAAAAAAGATGTCAACAGGAAATCTACTTATCATCCTCTATCAGCTGACCAAGTTTGAAGCCCCTAGCTACATTACGTTACAAAATAGCTTGAATACAAGTTTCCAATGTCCAAATTGTCAAATAACTTCTTTTTTAAAAACAAAAGTCACCAGGTAATCTACTCATCATCTTTTATCAGCTGACCAAGTCTGAGGCTGCTGGCTGTAATAGTTTTCGAGATATATTTATTGCAAGTTTTCAATGGCCAAATTTGCAAAGGACAATAACTAAAATAATAAATAACTTTTTTCTATACGTTTCACCATTTAATCTACCCATTATCCTCTATCAGCTGCCCAAGATTGAAGCTTATGATTATTATAGTATTTAAGATATCATGATTACAAAATTTTATTTTGACCCTTACAAAGGGGCATAAATCCACAAAGGAAGATAATGTAGACTAAAAATACCAGTCAGCTTTTTTTGAGGAATCCATTGATGAAATTTCAAAACCCTACCTTTTTTTGAACGAATTCACGGACAGACGGACGGGACACGCCCCACGCAATATGCCCTCTAAACGTTTTTCAAAGTTGGGGGTATAACAATAAAAAAAAAACATACGAACCCATACGTATTGGATTGTAAACGCAGCCTTTTATTCTTTGTGCTAACAATGTCCTTTGTGCTAACAGAGAATTAGAAAAACTATTGCATTCTTACTCGTACATATAAAACATCTCATTTGTTCTTGTCATGAAGCTTGTCGAAGGCGGGGGATGGTCATTGATTATATAATGTCTCAGGTTCAAACTACCGATCTATACACAGGAGCTATCTCAAGAGAAAGCCATGCTTTGCTTACGCTAATAACAACAGTGCCAAGCAGCCTATATATTCTTTGATTCTGGTCAGCGAAATTGTCATTCAGATATTACAATGGCTACAAATGCTACAATCTCAGTTTCAAGAGTCTATCTATTCTCTGTAGCTGCTCCGCTAAGCCAAATGATAACAAATGGTCACAAACCCTGAAGATATGTTTTCTAGCAACACACCGAATAGGCGGCAATGGAAACACTCTTAACAATCGACGAACGTGGATATAAATCGCTAAAAACTGTGTTTTCCAATGTCATTTGTCGCCAGTCAGAAGACAAATGGCAATCAAAAACTCTGTTTCTAACGGTGTTTGACCTACGTTCGTCGATAGTATTAAGTATTTTGTTACCGCTTATCCGGTGTGAGCAACGTGGCTGAAAATCTCGTTTATGGCGAATTTGTAATCCTTTATAGTTGCTTGGCTTATAAGAACGTTTTCTGAAACAAAACCAATTATCCAAAGCTCATGTTATCAGATCACATTTCAGACATCCAATTATTTTGATGTATTACTTGACTTTTCGCTTACTGTAAAGGCGGCAACTTTAATATTCATATCTGGGTGTGGTTCCGCTATTTCATATGCTAAGTAAGGGAAATCAGGTTTTATCTATAATGTGGTAAAGAGTTAACAAGCTTTTTGCGCCGAGCAAACGTGCGTGCATTTCATGTAAATCCTAACCGTTTACACACTGAACTCACATTTATTAACCCTTAAAGCGCATAATCACAAATTGTATGTTTTTGTCGTCCACTAAAATATTTGAAGCCTCATAGACAAACAGGAGCAGTCTGATCTGGGTCCACAATGTTTGCCTCTTTGCTTATGTTACACAGACATTTTCAGATGCAGTTAATTTGCTGGCGTTTAAAGGACTAAATAATGTATTTTGTGTCTATATTGAGGTAATGGCGCAAGATGATTCAGTTACTTTTGAATAAAAACACGCCTCATTTTCAGCTTTCACCTATGTCTAAAGTTGACCAGTCCTAATTACGCATTCATGAGGTGCCGCCATTTCAGAAAGCGAAAAGTCTAGTAATACTTGTGCATCTTATCTGGTCATATATTCAAGATGCCCAAATCAAATAATTATCAGAGAATACAAGGATGTTAAAAAGTTGATAATGTTACAACTGGTTGAAGACAACTATTGTGTAGAACAAAATGGTACCCCCTCCCAAAATATATCACTTTGAACAACATTGTGTATTAAACGATTTGATAAACATGTTTAACGTCACAAAACCTGCTGTTTCCCTAGCATGAAAACATGGGTCTGCGATTATGACCTACATGCGTTGCAAATATATATATATATATATATATATATATATATATATATCAATCCATATTTAGCATATCGTCCTTTGTATGTGACGACTGCAAACATTGCAGACCCAAGTCAGTCAATGCATAATGCAGTGTCTGATCATTTTCTTTTACTGTTCGCTTACAGAATGGTATATAAAAATTTGAGTAGCAATGTAAAATACCATCCATTAGCCTTATAAGTTGAATAAACTCGCCCACTTGATAAAGATGGGACCATGCACCAGGCTTGAGTGGGCCAAAGCAGGGGTAACAACCTTCGTCAAACCTATCTGCAATTTTCGAAGCGAACACCTCTGCTAAAATTTACTACCAGCTGCATTTTGGGACTTATTGAATGCGTATTCTGTCCAGGCGTGTTGTCCGGCACCGTCAAAACCGTTTAGATAAGGCAGACAATCGGTTGCATTATTTTACACGCGGTAAAAATTTCATTCGCAATTCCAATATGGCCGCCGATTGAATTGTCCCAATATCTAGGCTGTGACGAAGGCTGCTTACCCTGTTAAAGAACACTCTAGAAATGAATTTTATTATTTTGGAATGGAGACTGCCTAGTCCATTAAAGAATCGTCAAAGGTTAATTAAGAACAAATTTGGAACACATTCGATTGTTTCTCTGTGATGATACATTGCATTAGTTAGGAAACCTCCATGCGAACTAAACAATTATGTGTTTTAACAACGACATAATCTAGGGCGAAAAATTGGCTGCAATAAAATGCATTTAAGCCCCCCCCCCCCCCCCCCCTGTGACTTAGACTGCTGTCCGTTCTAAGGCGGTGGTTCTGTTGTTGTTGATCTATTGTTTAATGTACTTCCCATTGTTTGTGGGGGTTTTGTGTTAGTCTTTGTTTTGTTATGAATTACTTTGTGTCCTTTCTAGTGTTGCAATCATCTTGAAGAGGAAGAGAGAGCGCATTGCTTTGCTTTTATTATCTTACGGATGTCTTGCTACTGTAAATGTTCTGTGACTCTCCTTCACAGTGCCGAGAGTTTGTAATTGTGGTATTTCCTGATCATACTCACTTACTTTTTGGAAATTGCTTTGAAAAGACTAGACAAGATATATGTATGATGACAGCTGTATGAATGCATGTAGATTTATTCATGTTTTCAATTTATTTTCAGCTGTACATGAGTCTACATTTATACTGAAACATAATTTTAGCATGTATGTACATGTGCGTGTTGATTGATGTATTCATATTGACTGATGTTTGCAAGTGTGAGTTGATTCTGTGGCTTGTATCGTGTTAATATAATAAAGTTGAATGGGAAACATAGGTCATGCCTGGTATTCTGTCAATTGATAAAATTAGTTATTTATTGCGAATAATTTACAGCATTAAATGCAATAAAAGAAGATTTTCTTTGATGTTATATTTAATTTGAACTAGTTAAGCATTTGGTGGATCTAGTCTTTTCATCCTCATACTCTTTAATCTAACATGGTGTTAACGACTTAGCTCAAACAGAAATTGCACACCCTCACAATAGATAGGTAGATACGTAAGCACGTACGTACATACATACATACATACATACATACATACATACATACATACATACATACATACATACATACATACATACATACATTGTAGATAGAAAATTGAACAGACAGACAGACAGACAGACAGATAGATAGATAGATAGATAGATAGATAGATAGATAGATAGATAGATAGATAGATAGATAGATAGATAGATAGATAGGTGGGTGACAGAGAGATAGGTTTGTTGGTCTGTAGTTAGATATAACATGTAAAGGCATGTTACATAATGCATTCTCACATACGGAGACACGTAAGACAGGACCAGTCCCAGTGTTCTGTACCGTGGCAAACATTATTCCACATGATGGGATCCTCCCTCCCCTCATCAACTAAAAAATGTCAACGTTTGACCCCTCTGACAAATATCTTTAAAATAGAACTTTTAAATGTATCAAAGAGACAAGTGTTCGATTTTTGATAAAATGTTAGCGACAATGTTAGTCTTTAAAAGCACATAAAACACATTAAACTGGCTTTACATAATGTACCATCTATGGTTTAGTTTACAATTTGTGAGCTAACAAATGCGAATTTGGTACATATAACAATTGAAAAGCAGCGAGGACTCAGGCGAGGCTTCGTTGGTTTGGATGTAGATAAAAGATTCAGACAAAACTTAGACTTCTAACTCAGCTCGATACGTCAAACTGGGCGCGTAAAAGGGGCTTTTACGAATAGGCTTTATTCTTATTATCATATGACGTCGCGTCTGGGAGTGAAATAACGCCATGCAATAAAATCTGTAAACCACTAGTGGTTTATCGATTTACGGGAAACGTTATTACGTCCATAACAACGTTGCGTACATGATGACAAAATCATAACGTTTTTACGCCAGAAATGAGATTTCAAAGAATTTGTCATATGATAAACAGAATCTAACATTCGTGCTCTTGTATTATTGAATTTATTAAACTCGTTGCGAAAAAGAGATAAAATGCTCGGCAAGCCTCGCATTTTATCTCTTTTTCCCAACTCGTTTAATAAAATCAATAAAACATGAGCACTCATGTAAGATCCTCTATTTCTATAGTCCATTATTTTAGATAATACAAGAGTAGTTGTGGCGAGGTATAATCACATGACTGGACGTCTCAAGTGGCTCGTTCCTGTAAACACACTATGGCCAGGTAAGATATACAAGTTGTAGTTCAAAGATAGAAACGGGTCTTGTCATGTCATTTAAGGATTAACATGCTCTACACCTAAGTTAGACATAAGTACTCTGCATGATAATAAGGACAAGAGTTGCACATGGTCTTCATGGCATTTATATGGTCGTTCAACAATCTCACGGTAAATACATAGTAGCCACAACAAATTGGGTCGACATACTTGCAAAAAGCAAGCTAGCATGCTCACATACTAATCCATGGCACCGTGAGGTAGAGCCACATAGCATTGACCGTCACAAGACATCAGGAAATAGCTCTTTCTTCCCCATCAATATGATTGCAAAACTAGAAGGACACAAAGTACTGAATAACGAAACTAGGACTAACTACATAACCCCCAGAAAACAATGGGGCAACAATACACAATGCATCATCAGCAACAGAGCCGCATTCTTAGAACGGACAACAGCCTAAGCTACTAGAGGGGGGCATAAATGCATTTCACCGGTACCGAACCTTTGGCCTAGCTTCTGTTCTTGTTAAAACACAAAACTGTTTACCTCGTTACAAAAATATGTGCATCCATTTGGACACCAATATATACTTTTCCAACACATACAATATTTTATTATCTTGTCACTTGTACGAATCATATTCAATTCAGTGCATGTTAAATGTCTTTTTGTTGTACAATTTACATGAAACGCCTAAACATGGATTAAAGAAACAACAGCATGTGTATTTATTTCGTTGCAGATTCAAATATATTCCTGCTTATCTGATATACGTTGGGACCTTATACACTGGAAAATGAGAGTTGCGCGGGTCACTTATTATTAACTATCGAGGGGAAACCCTGAAACTCTATCACATTACATTTATTGCATTCTTAATGTGTGTCTGTGTTAAAACTCCAACATTCACACTACAGCAAGACCAAAATTATAGTAAAGCAGCCAACACTCTCTTCCTCTGCGAGTTGATTGTAAAACTAGGTCGTATACTAAGTCCTACATCATAAAAACAAAGATCAAACACTAAGCCACATACACACTAACAGTGTATCAACAAAACCAGAACCACCACTTTCGGATGGACAGCAGCATATATACTGTGGCGTCTGATCTGGGATTCACCGCTTGCATAATGCCGCACAAAAAGGACGTTCAGCTAAAAGGTGTATAGTCCCCGTACAAATGAGTCAAAATAAGTGATTGACAGACTCCTATCTAAAGAGCCTAACAGGGCATTATAATTTAACAGCTATTCGTAATTTAAATGAACTTACTGTACGTTGATAGCCTGAACAAACTTAAAGCTCTAAAGCGTTTGGATAATAACCCATTAAAATGATGCTATTTTGAAACTGTGATCATTGGCTGAACCAAAGTACAAAGAGACGATACTTATATAACGACATAATATTGGAATGATGTAATGAAATCAGAATACCATATGAAAATGGCTATATCGCATAAATGTTAAACCTGCACTTTAGCACTCACACACGGTTTACCATTAAGTCTAACTTCATGTACCTATACATGTTGTCGTCTCTAAAGCAAGCGTTGCAGAGACCCATTGCTTCATAAGGTTTGTCTGAATAGTCTGCAGGTCTGGAGGTTAAAAAACTTGAGTACATTCTCAAATTCAAAATAAAGCATAATGATTGGCTGCTTGCTGACATTGCACGTCATTCTGAGTTCGAGAGCATACTGAAGTCTTATAACCTCGGCGCCAGGCCCCGAAGGTTATAAGACTTAAGTAAATTTTCTGGTAGCAGATTCGACAAATTGCAAACTTCTCAGTTGAGAGCAATAATGCTTACTCTTGGACTCAAGCCAAAATCCAGCGTTGGCATGTACGTACATCAGATATTGAAATTAGTCTATACATCCAAGAAATATGATTAGTTTGTTTGTTTTGTATTTTTACTTCCCATGTCAACAGCTATGGTCATGGCGGAACGGTCAGTTCACCTAACCACACTTTTTCCTGAGCAAGCTTGAACAAGCAGTTAACCCGTACTTTGTGCACATACTTTAGCTTGTAACTGACAACAACCCTTCTTGAAAGATTCAGCGGAAGGGAGGAGAATGACCGTAGAAATTATTTCATGATCAATCTCCACAACAGTATGGGACCGGGCCGGGATCAAAATCGCAAACCGTGGAGCTGCAGCCAGACTCGCATCTGTTGACAGACACGTTACCGACTACTCTACGCGGCCCGGTACATCATGATGGGAGTCTAAGATTTCAGCCTGAAGAAGCGTTGGACACTTGGCTTCCCATAGAGCTTGTGATTTGACTGCGTTGATGCGTAGACTTTCAATCTGCGATGTACGTACATGCCAACACTGGATACCAGCTCATTTTGGCTTGAGTCCATGCGCGCATCCAGAGAGGGGGCAGAGAGTCCGGACTCCTTCCTAAAAATCAAAAAACTATAGCGTTTCATAGGTTGGGTCAGCATCGGCCCGCCAGCGAAACGCCATTTCAATGGCGTTTTGCTGGCGGGCCGTTGATGGCCCGCTTTGAGAGGTTTTTGGATTCTCCCTCTCCCTCATCAACTAGAAAAAAAAAACGTTGACAGAGTTGAACCCCTCCGACAAAACTTTCTCAATCCGCACATGGAGTCTAAGTGTAAGCATTTTGTTCTCGATGGGTGCACATGCCAACTTGTACGTTTTGCTGGACACTGGCACATTTGATATTTACTATTGTCGTGTTGAACCTGGATTTATCTTCTGCAATGGCTTAGCTTCTATTACGCACTTACGCACGTGCGTATTAAAATAGTAACATTCAAGGCAGGTCACCTAATGTTGTAAAAGTTATTTTCCATATCATAAGGAACTGCTCTTAAAGGAACGAATTCGCTCCCTCTGGGAGCAAATTATTTCCTTTAATAGAAATTTCAATTTTGAAGAGGAGCACAATTGAAGAGAACCGCTGCGTGATCCAGTAGTCTCCATTTGATGTGCGTAACTTTTTCAGCGTTCTAGCTATGCCACTTTTTTGTAGATCTAGTGCAGCCTAGTGGCTAGATGGTAATGATATATATGTGCATTTTTTCTATCCAACATATGGAGCTACGAGGGGCGTTCAATATGTAATGAAAACAGCCCAGTATATCCCAAAGTTTTATATTTACACACTTTGTAATTACTTTAATTTAAAGGTCTGTTTCTTGGCTAAATATATGTAAAACTGCAGTTTTCCAACTCATTATCTAATTTACACAAGCCACTTTCAAATTAGGGTGCTGAAGTACACTGCGATATGAAATAAAACAATGTTTTCAAAAGCAGATAACTACATGAACGATGGATGTTTTCAGTCTGCTTCATCGTGTGGTAAATATCCATATCTTTGAGATTTATACCTGCAAAAATTTTTGAAGTTGCTTCATAATCTATGAAATACTGAGGCTGTCATTTTGGTTAAAATCCTCCTTGATGCTACTTTTTCTGGCATTCCATTGACAGAGTCGTTTTGCGTGAACGAATACATAGCGAAAATTCATACGAAAATCTTTTGTAGCATTTTTTTCTGGTCGCTTAGATGTTCATTTGCAAGTAATAAAGCCGGTTTTGAAAATTCCATATTTAATCTCACTCATAAAGTACCCCCAAGAACGTCATTTGAAATAAGAAAATCACTTAGAAGAATGCCATCATTGGCTAACACTGAAATGGATCAGACAAAATACCGCGTTTCATCGATGTTTGCATCCGGGTGCATTATTTGGACATTACTACACGTATTAATATGTACATAATCTGGCTGGCTAATTTCAGACAATACAATTATAGGAAACGAAAATGGTATACCACTCAGATGAGATACCCCTAGATATTGGTTTCAGTTTAGCTGGTCTGCTGCCTATTTACTGTGTTTACTGAAACTTCGATACAATCAAAATTGTCTTTTCCTGGTACAAAGCCACATTTCCGAATTTCAAGAACAATACGTATTTTAGTGTTACGTCCATTGCTTTAAACGACGTCAACGTAAGAGGGGGTAACATACTAAAACCGTTTGCACGAGACATCGGTACCGGTCAAAAGTTTGTATCGTTATAGCAGATAAAGGGGAAATGAGTCAGAAAACTAAGAATATGTGATTCATGCATATTAAATGTTTGTTTTAGAAAATACCGCATTCCTTTCTACCTTTGTTAAAATGAGTCTTTACAATTCGGAGGAAAATATATGCAGTATATATTAGTGTGCTTTTTAAAAAGCCTGTAACATATTGAATTTGGAAAGATAAAATAATGTGCACCATTATAACGGCGACGTTTTGATCTTTCGTTTGGCATATGACATTAAATCCTAACGCGTTTGTGGATGGAGTTATGAATGGGTTTTCATTACATATTGAACCCCCCTCGTATGGCAATTATTACAAAACTGAAACTTATCAGGATTAAATTTGAAAAAAAAAGCAAATCAGTTTAATCAGGACAATGATTTTAACCATTCGCCTCACATACGGGCATTGATACGACAAATCCATTGGGCTACCACGGAAAGCGAGGTGCCAGTAAGGACTAGGCAATTTTGCTCTTCTTGGATATAATTGAACCAAATAGTAAGTGCGTATGATCAGGAAATACCAAAATCACACATTACAGATTAACCAATTGTACCATGAGAAAGGGCTACAGAACACTGACAGTCTCTAGACAGCAGAAAGATAATCAAAGTAAAGCAAACAGCTCTCTCTTCACTGTGAGGATGATTGCAAAATTACTTGCTAAAACAAGAGAGTTTTTATGTGCAACCTACTGTTATATGTGCAAGACTACTATTTTCAAAGATTTTGAATGACCAGTTTTTAGACTATTATATAACTGTGTTTGCTCCAGACGCAGTCAGTCACAATAAGCGTCAAGTTAGTTTTGCTCCAAAAGCAGTCACTAATATGTGCTTTAGTAGCAGTCAAAACAACAAAATTGTCAATCTTGTTAAAGTTTTACAAAACTTTAAGGTCTTATTTTTCACAAATTGAATACAACCACATGCTCTGACACAATCCTGTTTGAAGGCTTTTTTTCTGAATAATATATTTTCTAAAGTAATGTATTTTGGTCCTGTTACTATATGATCTGTCTCTGGCGTTGTGACTGTTATAGTACAACTGATACAAATGGATAAAAAGTAGTGTGGCTTTATTTTTTATTACTGCTCCCATTGTTTGGGGAAGGGGTCCCTGTTCTTGGTCCTTTTTGTTATCCAGTACGTTATGTCCTTCTAATGATGCAATCACCTTGATGGGGAAGAGAGAGAGAGAGAGAGAAAGAGCTGGCTGTGTTACTTTTATTGTCTTCCTGATGTATTGTGTCTGATAGTGTTGTGTGGCTCTTCCTCACGGTGCCGTGGGTTGGTCTGCAGTGTGAGATTGTGATATTTCCTGGCCATACTCTCTAGCTTTTATAACAATACAGACAAATAAGACTTAAAACAAGTCATTAAGGTACAAAAAACACAAAGGCAAATGAGAGATTAGTTCTAGTTTCAGAATCATAACTATATAAATCACTTATAACAAAGAAATATGAGTAACACAACTATATCTGTTTTCAACAACCATCATTTGCATTATGTTTATAAATCAAATTTCATCTCATTGAGCTTGTCACACGTTCCCAGTATAATGGTTTATGATTGACTTTTCCAGAGTTTTGATCATACAAATGTCAACAAGTATCCGTTGCCTAATAACGTACTTTCAGGTGTAGAGATTCCACAAGACAGATTTATCTACCATCAAGTACTGGTTGCACCCAACACCTTTTCACTGGTATTGATACTCATCATAAATACTGTATGTGCTGCAACTGCCCTCGGCTTCCTGGCATTCAATATATATTATAGAAAGAACAGGTAATCCAATAAACGCAGAGATTGAGCATAATCTTTGCACTACTTTCTGGTTTGCACTGAGAATATAAATAAGGCGATGTGGCACGAAAACAAACCTAATCTTTTTCCTTGCAAACACCTTACGTGCATACCAGCCTGTGCATTAGCGCAGCCTGACAAGTGCCTTTGTTATTCGCTCTCTCGAATTCAAAAGAAGAATAACTTAACCCTTTACCTCATAGAGACGCCTTTCAGCGCTTTTGAACACAGAGCAGACCAAAGTCAGACAGCTCTTGTAAGAGCTGCCTGATCAGGGTCTACTCTGTTTGCTCATGGAAATATGTCTTGATATATCCGATACTTATAAGAGCTGTCTGATCAGGGTAAGCTCTGTTTGTTTATGGAAATATATTTGATTATACACAAGTGGCCCTGACAAGCAATTTCTTTGTTTTGTGTACCAACATGAAATTGTATTTAAATAATTATTCATAGTGGATGGAGCCTACCATGAATATTCATGCGAATATGAAAATTCGAAATTCGCAACATTATCTCCAAAAATGATCCGATTTGTCAGGGAAAATTTAATACATTATGAATGCTTGCGAAATGTTTTACGAATCTAGCAAATCTTTTTTTTTTAAATTGTACAAATGCTTAAAAATGCCGTTACGAATGTTACGAATGAGTTGCGAATTAAATGAGAACACAAACATGGATAACTAATTTGCATAATACACATTGCAGGTGTTTCTTTTTGTCTTATATCTGCCAGGCCCTGTCCAATTAGCTAATTTTCTTCAAATGTGTACTAATTGTCCACATTCGTCCTGCATTCTACTGAAATGTCAATACGAATACAAGCGAATGATTACAAACGTCTTACGATCACTACAAATGCATTACCATCAATAAGTCTTTATTACGAATACGTTGCGAATATGCTTTTCTTCGCAAGACCCCTAGAATGCTCACGAACACCCCAAAAATGCTTACGATCACCTTCGATTTTCTTGCGATCATTGCGACGTGGCACCCAATTGCGTTCGTAAGCCCATTCGCAAGCATATTCACATAGATGTGAGAGCAGCATAATGGATACATATTGAGAATATCAATAATAGTGAATCTCATACTCACTGACACTTCAGTGAGCCATTGTAAGTATGAAATTGACCTCGTATATAAAGTTTTGTTTACCATCAGATCATTCACAACATGATTTATTGGTTTAAATGAAGGCAGTATTTAGTAGGCCTGTCCAGGTAAATCAAATATGGCCCTGACCCGGACAAAATTCGAACAGAAATGAATCATACAGCATTGAATAGGGAAAACACTCAGCTATTACGGACAAAAAGTCCCAGAAAAACATTTTGGTCGGATTTCTTATTTTTGGGTTTAAAGATGCTTTTTTGTTACTTTTAGGCGAATTTTGAAAATCTTTTTTAAAACATGTTTTAAGCAGAATTTGAATTTAAAAATAATTAATTGAGCAGTAGGTACTTTTCAAGGTGAAAGTTATAAATAGGTCTATATTATCGGATTATACACGTCATTTCCGTACTGAAATAACCCTTTGAGACAGCTACCCAGGTATTAAGGATTAACAGTTAAAGCGTGCTAATAACAAGCGTGTGGAACGTTAGTGAAATATCAAATAATGTTTATAACAATGAATAATGAACTACCTTGTTATCTAAAAATATAATCTGATAGAATAGAACCAGTAAATGACAAACTTTTAGTCCATGTCAACACTACATTGCATACACGCTAAAGAGCAATAAGCAGAGCTTAGTCTGGATACAATTCATAAACTGCATTCATCATTTGTCAGTGGCGTACCTGAGACATTTTATAGAATATGCACTTAGATAAAGGTCTGTGGTTACTCCCCACGGGAACAAAGACCTGACTAAAAATGGTTTTAGAGCATTCCAGGGGGCTAAAATTAGCTCCCAAGACTTGAAAGTAATACTGTATGCTTCATTTTTCTTTCCAAATATCAAAGTAAATAACTAAAGTAAGAAAGACAGCATGGATCAGGAATCGATACAATCAATTACCACACCTGTCCAAGGATATCAAATAGGAAAGTAACAAATCACAAAAAACATTACTAAAAAGAGCCAAGATGTCAGCCTTTTTTCCTTCAGATGACCACAAGGCAGCAATGAACAGACTCAAAAGCATGACAAACACAAGACATAAATAACACAAATGATCCACAAAAGAAGTACCGCCTTGGAATGGTCAGTAAAAATATTTTACTGAAGGGCTTAAAGACCCTTTGCTGACGGCAACGAGTTGTACATGCCTTTGTTTGTGCAAACACGTTGATACACGCCTGATTGTTGTCACATACTGATTATGAACCCGGGTAATACGCAAAAATTAAGCAAAAGTAAAATAAATTAAATATTAATATTATCAACAAAGCTGTACATGTAGAACATTATGATACCCATTTGTAATGGGGTATGGTCCAAGATGAGATAATTTAGGCAAAGTTACAGCTACAATACAGCAATATATAACAATCAACAACAATCAAATATCACAAGCAAGGTGAACATGGAGTCAAAATTGTGTATTTTGTGTGAAATCTCTTGAAGATGGTAACACAGTAACGCTAAATAAAAAGGGGTGTGACACTATCAATCAAGCAACTGAGAAAAAAGTGAAAACATTGAAGTAAAAGAAGGAGATAGAGTCCATAAAGAATGCAGGAGGACATACACAAAATATTTTTTTGTATATCTGTTTATTTCTATTATAACATAGTTACAATATAATATTCATTGTACAAAATATACTTATATCATATCTATAATATATACCGTCTTTCATTGTACATCTTAACAATAGAACAAACAGATATTTTATGTGTATGCAAGTGTATACCTGACAGCTTAAAAATGGGGACTGTGGGGTGGGGAGCTGGATTCTGCCCTATATAATTTTTTCAAAGGGTTGCATGTATGGTTTAAATTAACTGTATATGGATTGGCTCTGGATTTTGACTTTTATTTAAAATTTGCTCATTTAGTTGGTAAGGAGTTAATAGACTAGTACAAATAAGGATGAACTTAACGACTATCGACTAATGACTAAAAACCAAACTCACTGTGTATAATAGTGTACACCGTGTAACTAATTGTACCGAAGCAGATAATGTTGCTTAACATAAAAAGCGACAATGACGTGCTACAATCTCTATAGTATAGTGGCTAACAAACAGGGCTCGTAGGCATGTGTTTACAGATTTGAGCCTCATGACGGACAATATTTAGACCGCTTTATATCCACACCTATTTTGCTTTAAAGGAACAACTATTATTATAGGATTGTGTTTCTAAGGGCGCGTCCTCCATTCTCGTTTAGTTTGAGTGACTGCGTGATTGACCAGATGTTAATGACATGTCAATCCTATTGATGTTAGTTCGATCGACATTCGACTAAAGTGGATGGATAAGGCAACCTAAGTTTATCTCGAGACTTACTTTCATCCTTAGGGTGGGGTAATGTAAAATGTTTTGTTTTGTTACAGAACTGATACAGAATATGCTCTGAAGTCGTTCCAAAACCATTTCTCCGTACCTGATATTGAATTTTTCACAGCACCACACATGTTTCAGTCGAGATTTTAAGATAATGTAACATAGCAGTCTTCACATCATGCATTAAGTTATATATATGACAACACCTATACTCATTTAAATTTAATATAGAAACTAGAGTGCGCAGTCAATGGGGCGCCATCGCAAATCCCCAAGCTAAAGTTATTGACTTCCCCAGCACCCCGCAGTCCCACCTCGGGGCATGACCTTGGCAACAGAATAAAAATTCTGTTCAATATGTTTTCTATCTTTTATTTGTGAGAACACACACAAAGTTTGGTATAAAAATCTTTGAAATTGACATGTTAATGATATTTGACCTTTTGACCTCGCCCCAAGGTCACCAGTCTGACGCCAGGATGAAAATGTTACTTGCATTTGTTTTGCTCGTCATCCCCGTCGATTTGATATGCTACATGACCATGTTTGAAAAAAATCATTTGACCCCCTGGGTACCCCAGTGCCCCCAAGTCCCACCTCTGGGGCATGACCCATGCGACAGAATAAAAATCCCGTCTGATATGTTTTGTGTCTTTCATTTGTGAGAACAAAAACAAAATTTAGTATAAAAATCTTTGAAATTGACATGGTAACCGAAATTTAATGATATTTGACCTTTGAACTCACCACAAGGTCACCAGTTTGACCCTAGGATAAAAATTGTACTTGCATTCTGTTCTGCTTGTCATCCCCGTTTATTTGATATACCACATAACCATGTTTGCAAAAAAAATGACCCCCTGGGCATCCCCAGCGCCCCGAAGTTCCACCCCTGGGGCATGACTCAGTGGACAGAATGAAAATCCCGTCTGATATGTTTTGTATCTTTCATTTGTGGGAACACACACAAAGTTTGGTATAAAAATCTTTGAAATTGACTTTGTAATTGAAATTAAATGATATTTGACCTTTTGACCCCTCCCAAGGGCCCCAGGGGGCGGGGCCAAAAAAAGTTTGATTCTGCACGCCCCATTCATGTCAGTAACTCACACACCAAATTTGATTGAATTTCTTCCAACAATTTAGGAGGAGATAGCATAACGGGCAGACGGACAGACGGACAGACAGACGGACTGAGGCGATTACAATATCGCCTTTTGCTTTTATTAAAGAAGCTTGGGGATAAAAACAAAACGGTGGACCACTAAATCACAATACGCTGCACCCCGTGATAAGGAACATGTTTCAGCCTATCGGAACCTTAAAATGAAGGTACATGTACCAAATAGACAGACGAGTATCCAGGTTTAAGATATGTCCCATTGGTTTGTTTCTATGAGTTTGTTCTCTTTGTAATGAAAGGAAGAACAACTCTGATAAATCGAAATAGGACAGAGGGACAAACTAACTCAGGACTTCTGTTTTAATTTAAAAAAATAAGAAACTCAAGAAGGCCCTGTCCTTCCTGTTATAATTATTACAGCTCTACCAAATAGGCACAAAATAACGCATTCGGTCGTAAAACCATGATCATAGAACGCATTTTTTGCGATAGAAAACGTCGGTTTGGGCAATCGGTAACGCAGTTTTATTTAAACAAAAAAGTGTTCATGGATCACCAGTTAACTGGTGTGTTTACCAAGGTAGAAGAAGTCAGATATATTAGCGGAATTTAATAAATAAAAAAAAACAATGGCCACTTGTACAAACTGAGGGGCCACAGCTTATATTTTCACAACAAAAATCACGTATTTCTTTCACCGAAGATCGTATTTGTCATAGCAAACAGTGAAGACCCTGATCAAATGCCGCATCTGGGTCAGAACTGTTTGTCAAAGTACGGATTTAGGAGACAATAGTAGATAAAGGGTTAATTATGTCTGCGAATAATTTGGTCGTTTTAATAAACACTTCCCTCACTCAAACCAATTAAGTGAGTGAAGAGCTATTCTTTCAGGTGTGTTCGAAATGTCATATGTGTTTACAGTTTGGTAAAAAAAAATGAGCATGATCAGGAAATGATACATTCATAGACCACATGCCAACCCTTGCCGCCGTGAGGTAAACACAGACCACTGACAGCTACACGACAACAGACTGCATTTTAATGAAATGTTTGGGGAAATCATTCCTGAGATAGGTGACCTCACGCCAGATTGTGTGTGTGTGTGTGTGTGTGTGTATGTGTGTGTGTGTGTGTGTGTGTGTGTGTGTTCCCATCAACGGCTAAGGTCATATGGAGCCTGACATATAAAAAGAAAAGTATCAGTGTGCACTGGGTTTCCTTCGTTTAAACGTGACTTATCCAAAGGCATCTTCTCCCGCGAAAGTTTCGTCGTATCTAGGCGTGAAGGTGCGAGGAAGACTGCTGTGAGTTGGGCATGTCACTGTGGGCACTAGTACAGCCAGAGTCACGATCGTGTTGGTGAGGTTCAGAGTTGCAGGAAATGCTAAAACGTGCTTCTCTGACCCTTTTATATTGACTTTATAACAGCCTGGCAATTATTGATCATTGGGTGCCTGTCAGGGCTGGCAGCTTATTTGGAAGGTTTTAGCTTGATTTGGGGTGTCGGCTGAAGATGTTATTGCGGAGACGTTTGTGGGTTGAAGCTCAAAATACACTACCCTTTGGGTTTGGCCGAGTTAGTTGGTGGTATATATTTCCCTAGAGACTTCTGGTAGCTTGAATAGTTTTAACTGATGATCGATTCTGCATTGATAATTAATATATTTTAATGCATGTGCCACAATGTCCATCTGTTCACATGGTCAGATATAACCCAAAGCAATATCTGAAGGGCCACTTGATCGAGACTCACTGGGGACACTGTGTTGTGTTCTTTCTGCTTAGAACTGGTTTAACCAAGAAAGTCATGAACTGTCCCGATATGACTGAAAGATTGTTGACTGATACGTAAACCATACGCACAGACAAAAGAGACATTTCGACATTATTTGAACACAGTCAATTAGCCCAATAATGCCTAGCACCCATATAAAGGAATATGACAAACAGTGCAGATCCAATGTAGATACAAGGCTGATGTTGAATGAAATTATGTCTGATAAGGGTCTACACTGTTTGCTTAAATGATACAACAACAAATAATGTCTGTAAAAAGGATAAATATCACTAAACACCCTATAATTACAAATCGACTCGCCAGTTTGAACGGATAGAATACTCCAGTGGGCAAAAATGGGTTAACCTATCTACACACACTGTTCCTGGAAATATCAATATTGAGTGCACACACTTTCGCATAAAACAGATAGCTGCTCTAATTGAGACAACGGAGGGGAAAGGATGACCGTAGAAATTATTTCTTGAACGAATTTCTACCAAAATGGGGCCCCTGGAATCGCAGTCAAGCACATTGGCGACTGCATTAGCGGTCCCACCAGTGTGTTGTGAAAAGCAGGCGGGGGTCACTTTTGATACACACTGCTTACCATAAAAACAGGAAATCGTCCCAATATGGCTGAAAATTTGTTGACGTGGACGTAAGGCATCAAAACAAACGAAAAACTAAAAATAAAACTTGAGGAAAAAATATATAAAAAAAAACATATGTCTGGTAGGATTCGAACCATCGACCACCAGTATATGAGTCAGTGGTACTAACTACTAGACCACAGAGTCTGTTGTAATGGAGTACTCTTACTTCGTTTTTTTTTCCTATTTTGAACGTGTTTCTAAAGACGAGTACAACTATCCATAACAGTGAATATACGTCACTGTAAACGCATGAATGATTTTCTAAGCGAGACGGATCTAGTTTCCATTAATATTTGTTTCTATCAAAATTACAATTTAACATGGAAATTATTTAAGAAATACACTGGAACTATTGATACTGAGTTGTGGGATCTTATTTACACGAGCAGAAGCTGGAGATGTAGCAAATTTGTTTTGTTTTAAAACGCTGTTGAGTATAAGTCGAATCCGCCACATTTCCTTAGTCGTAAACTTTAGTCTTAGTCGTTAGTCAATCCTTATTTGTACTAGTCCAGTATGTATTTATATCCTTAAGTAGATCCTCATATGGTCTCCATTCATTTTGAAATTTATCCACATTGATATTGGCATATGCTATTTCCATGTGTATTTTATACATGAAATATAATTTTTTCTTGAAAATTTCAAACATTAATGAATGATTGTTGCAGCGAGAACAGTAGATGTAATATTTTGCATACAGTAAAATGAATTTACTGAAATTTGATACTTTTTCTCCTGATTCTAGTCCAAATAAGAATAGTTTTTTCAGACAGTTCTATATGAATATGGAAACTTCGCAGCCATGATAAAAAAAATAAAAAATATTTTGTTATGCTGCAATCCCTAAGTAGATGTACAGTTGTTTCTACATGAGTTTTACAAAATGTGCATAGTGGATCGTCCTTTATACCCATATATTGTAGACGTTTGTTTGTGATTAATATGTTATGGTTTATACAAATTTGAAACCACTATAGCGTGCAGCACTTTGTTATGTTCATTAGGTACATATATATCTTTTTCCAGTCTTTTTCTTGAATATTATAAAGGTTGTTCCAAGTTTGCTGTGCTGTTGGTTTATCCTCATTTATATTTAATATATCATACATAATCCTGGCCCCTTATTTGTTTTTTATTATATTGGAAAAGTGGGCCGGTACAAAAGGGCTCTGATATTTTTTGAAAATATCATTTTTTTTCTTTTTAATGTATGCCTTAATAACCTTATTGTCCCCACATATTGTAGAAAATTTGTTTGTACTCTTGCTCTTTCCAAACATTCTTGATAACTGAAAAACTCCCCATTGTCTTTAACTAGATCATTGATAAATCTTACCCCATTTTTGAACCATTTATCATAATATATAGTCTGTCCCCCAATCAGTATGTTTTTGTTTAAAAATATTGGACTTTTTAATATGAATTCATCATCAACAACAAGGTTTTCATTATATTTTATCCATCTTTGGAAAACATCTATCCAAAAAAGATTTTTTATACTTATCAATTCCTTCTTGATGTATTCTGTACTGCACTATACTAATTTGTCAGATTTGATAAAAAATTTGATGAAGTCTTGCCATTTACTATCAGATTGAAGAAGTCTTCTAATCCATGTTAATTTTAATGCCTCAATAAATGCTGCAAGGTTCACCATTTTTAAGCCTCCCTCCCAATATTGTTTAATCACCACGTTTCTTTTAATTTTTACATTATTACTCCATAAAAAATTAAAGAGTATGCTATTAATGTGATTAACTATTTCTTGGTCTGGGCTGGGTAAAGTGATAAATAAGTGATTGAAAGCAGCACAAAATAATTTAGTATGATAATAAACACAAAAGGTAAATAAATCTGATAAAGTAAGTCTTGGTTTGAGATCAGTATCTGCAGTCTTCTGCTATGACACTAAAATAGTTTATCTTGTTGCAAAACTATTCAAGAACGTATGTTTAATGCAGAGTCGCTAAGGTCAGAGAAACATCTTGAATACTAAGTTAAACTGGATTCCTTCCAATAATGCTTAGAAAGGAAATACACTTGGGCAAATAAGGTCCTTGCTCGCATAGAGTACTTAATAAATTTGAAGGTCTCTAACAGCATATACCATCAAAGTTGTAGAATCAAGTTAAGATTTGGGAGAGACCCAGATGAAGATTGTTATAAACCACCTGCAAAGAAGAGAAACACTGTATCTGGCCAATTTTTTTATAAATATTAAACGAGAAGATATCTTTTTGCAAGCTGTAAATTACTTACAGGAAAATGATGAACAACTAACAATCCAAGATTTAATACCGAAAATGGGCCAGCTATCTGAAAACCCATTTAGTTTCAAACACATGAAAAGGAGATTACCTGATTATTTTGATGAAAGAGTTATAATTACAGAAATTAAGGGCAAGCCAAACATAACACCTCTTAAAAGCACTGTTCCTAACATACTTCAGAATTTTTACAGTTTAGCTAAACCAGAAGACCCTGAAATACATTTTTAAAAAAGAATTTTCAGTTTTATTTACTGTTGAGTCCTTATCCTTGCTTTATCTCCTTGTTATATCTTGATTTATATGTTTTAGGAGATGATGCATTGATAAGTTTAGGGTCTTTCATGCAAACCAAATATCAATGTGTCTTGATCCACATCCGAATTAAGGGTGAGGTTGGCGCCGTTAAACCGGTTTAAGCCCTCCAGTAAAATATTTCACTGACCGTTCCAAGGCGGTACTTCTTTTGTTGATCTTTTATGTTTTTGTTCTGTCTTGTGTTTGCTTTGTTTTGTGTGCGTCTGTTTATATGTGCTTTGTGGTCACCTGCTGGGAAAGGGCTGACCTCTTGGCTCTCGTTTGTGGTGTCTTCTGTGAGTTTGTCACTTTCCCATTGGTATCCTGGGTCAGGTGTGGTACTTGATTGTATCGATTCCTGATCTTTGCACCATTACTTACTTTTATTGAAACTGCAGCAAATCTGATACAGTCTGATATAAAGGCAGTAGAGACTAGAAAAGATATATAGCCCTCTGCTGAAGATATATCGACTCCCAAAAAATGTTTAGCTTATTTGCCAGAGTCTTTAAAAATACTACTGATGAAGATTGTTGGTAAGAACACACAATAAAACAGGCAGCAGCTGCAGCTGTCGGCCATGCCATCATGCAAGCAGTGAGACAAAGACTTGTCATTGCCCCCTTCAAATATGTCTTGGTGTGCAACTGCACGTATAATTTGGGCCAACTTTCTCGTAGAAACATTGCACGAACTTGGTTTCTGTTCATCTTATCAAGAAGTTCAGAAATATACTGAACAAAAGCGAAAACGCTACACCTGAATTGTTTGCCATCTATATACAAAATTATGCAAATCAAGAATACAATGGAAAGTGTATATTATTGTTCAAATACTGGGTAACGCATTACAGTAAAAGTTTTACGGATGTTGTCACGAGGAAACACATGAAAGCCATTTAAATGTGACAGGGGTCCATTTTTTCAGGTTGTCAATTTGAACGGAAATCTAACACAATTTATGCCTTCAGAAATCCACTGCCTTCAAGATCCGACTGGATGAAATTGTAGTCTAGACATGTGACAACCAGAAATGTGAAGGACTTATCTCAAGTGTGTTTTGATCGTTTAGAAAAGCAATCTAAAAAAGCGGATTTATACTCAAATTGCCATGTTTAAAAATTTAACACTGAAATCTCAATGGGAAAATCAATGTGTTGTTGCATCTTAGTATGAGGACATTACTAGTCTAGAAATGGTAGATACAATATGCTGAGAGGTCTACATGATTTGGCAAAAAGAAAATTATCGAAAATCGTGATAAATCGAAGATTACCAAACATTTGATATTCCCTATTTGTTTTTGTCAAAGGGAGATAATTATCAATATTTTATAAATTCGCTAAATTCGAAATTGATTTCTGAGCTTGTTTCAAGTGATAAAGCAGTTTTCTTGTGTCTTTATGCAACACAATTATGACCAATTTTGATAAGCATAACAATTTTACTTTGCGCATGCGCAATAGCAAATTTCAGTGAATAAAGCTTTAAACACTTAAAGGAGCATAACTCATACATCAAACGAGACAAATTGGTGGAGTTTCGACGAATCGCTTGCTGGATGTCTGGGCAACATTATTAAGCTTTAGTAAATACTTTTTTGTTTTTTGTCAAATTCTTTCTCATAAAATATAGACAATTGTAGTGTAACGTTTTCACTTTTGTGCAGTATATCAGCATAGTGCTGCTGTTTCACAACCTCTTGAGACTCCTGGTTTAATGCAGTGTCAGTTTCTACAGTTTATGGCAGACACTATAGATCACAGTACATAGACTCTTGATGGTCTAAACACATTCCATGGTAAGGTGAAGATATCAGCTGTCACTCCTGGTATTAAATGTGCATCAAGAATAATTCCCTGTGTAGCAGTAACAGCTGAGGATATTGCAGCGGTAGCCAAAGTCGACATTCACTTTTGCAAGATTGTTGAAATGTTCAATATTAAATATGAGAATCTTCCAGAAATAGGAAAAGATGATAATTCCAGGAACACTGATATACTTATGAAGTTATCAAGGCTGCTTCATCCTACAACTCCAGCCTGGAATGGTACTTTGCAACTGCTTCATCATGGGGAATATCCTGGCCAATCTTCAAAAAATGTTTTGCCAATGATAGACATGGATCCTACAAATGAATCGTGCATATATTTGTCGCTATGCGTTGTTGCAGACCAGGCAAAGAAATATGGAGTGATATTTGATCAGCCCCTTTGGATGAAGGCACAGCAATATATTTTTTTTTCAATATCATATTTTACATAAAATTAGTCGTCAAGAAACAACATTAAATCTGGAGAGTGGTTT
Organism: Loripinus fragilis; assembly: GCA_964019695.1. NCBI lineage: Eukaryota > Metazoa > Mollusca > Bivalvia > Lucinida > Lucinidae > Loripinus > Loripinus fragilis. The sequence continues at coordinate 86,810,804 of OZ026522.1, read as the reverse complement.
CATTGCCATACAACAACTTGCACCTCATAAGATTTGTCAGTGGACACAAAGTGTATGTATAGTAAAAGCTGTCGAGGTAAACAGTTTTACATTGTTTTTAGATATGAAAATTGAAAAATAAACACATTTGGTTTGACATAAAACTATCAGTAGGAAATAAAATGTTGTAATGGTGTGTATATAAGTTAATGTGTGTACGTAAATAAAATATTAATCATGTTTGCTACACAATTTGATTTCCAGGGAAAGTGCAATACTCAAGCATACCAAATTTTTTATTGTACATGTTTTGCTTATATATACCTATTTCCCCCCTTAAGAATCTCGCCCTGCCATGGTAAGGGGGCTTGAGTGCCTTGATGGTCCTCTGAGCTTTATTAGTTGAATTATGGTTTCACATTTATTAAGGAGAGGCCCGGTGTAAACGGCCAGAGTAAGAACAGTCCAGGTTTTGTCTCTTTATGAAATCCATGTATAATTCATTAAATAGGTTAAATACTGCTTAATATGCATATGTGCTACCATAGATTATCATATACATATCAAATAGTTTTTATTGTGTTTATTGTTACATGATAAAATGAATATTTCATAGAAATAGCATTGTTACACATAATGTGCAAAATCTGGAAAGCATTTTGTAATTACAAAAGTGTGAAATTTCTATTTTTCTTTAAAAACAGACTTTTTTGCAGAATTTGGATTTAATTGACGATTTCAATCAAAACATATGTAAGATAGACACTTAACTCACAAGCGTGACACACTTTCAGCTTTCGCTGAAACAGCCAGGGAAAATACTGTACCCAAAGATCTATAAAATTTCATTTTTTAATCCAAAATACATGTATCTCCAATTCGATCTAATTATTTTCTTGGGACTTTTTTCTGTGCATCCTAAGCACTTATCCTGACCATTTTAAATGGTTTCATTTCTGTTCAAATTGTGTGCCAGTCAAACTTTACTGGGACTGGACTATAATTGGAAAACGTAACGTAACCAATGACGGTGCTTTGTCATTTTATCAATAGGAAATAAACATGTTTGTTTTATGACTGGAGAGAATCCTGTCTCCTTATTGGCTTAATTTGTCTTCATAAATCTCTATGTCTACCTGGAAACTGGTCTGAACCAGTCCACAAGTTAATATTGCATGAAAACCAGCTCAAAATAGTTTCCAGAAGTTAATATTTTTGACACTTCTGCAATATTACCCTCTAGAGAGCTAAAAATAGCATGATGTGTGTGAAACTAGCATGTGCTGCATGAAATTGACATGATTTGCTGTTTCACCTCCCAACAGGTAAATTAAAGTCTTTCATGAATTTTTACAACAGTTTTGTTTTGTTTTGTTTGCTTATTTATCTTTGTTTGAATAAACAAATTGTAAAAACAGTTTTATGACAACATTTTTATTCCCCATTGAGAGAATTAATATACATTTGAAAATACAAAATACTAAATTATAATATTTCGATAAAAGTTGGTAAAACTTTTGAGAAAGTCCTTAGATAGAAGGTTGAACATGTCTTTAACAACAAAAGTGAAAGTAGCAAAATTTTCATTCTTAAATAAAAAGTCATATAACAAAACAGTTATTGACTTCAATTTCGGTAGACATAAGAATTTATCTACCCTAGCGGCCTCGGTGAAGTATCACTTTTTCGGGTAGATAAATCCTTATTGAAGTCAATAATTGTATAATATCTGACGTGTGATCATGTTTCTGGCATGACGTTATGCACTAAGGAAGTTTATCGTCATGTAATAAAAATTCACTACACATGAATGCATTATGAAATGCCTTGTTTACTATATTCCAGCAATATAAAGCTTTCAAGTCCAATGATAAACAATATCATTATAGCAGGAAGTATGTTGATGTTTCTTGTTGTATTACTAACCACTCTGGAGTATGGTCATTTACTCTCTGGGGCTCTTGACAGATCTTACTGCATGGTAAGTGATGTATTTGTAGCGTAGTTGGGTATAAATGTGACACTCACACTTGTTAGTATCTGGCTTGTTATCAGGATAGCCCCTGCCTCCAATGATAAAACAAACAAAAGCTAAACATAATGTAGAAAAACAGTTAAAATGCATCTCAACAAAATGAATAATGTAATAATATCCCAGATAGTTTTTTAAAATTGAGCCGGGACATGAGATTTCAAACAATGTGGTATGTGCAACCAACAAAGGCTCAGACTAGCATATGCATAAGCGCAGTCTGATCAGAGCCTTTGCTATTTGTTTGAATATTCTATGAATATTAAGCTACTGATCGAACATCATTTGGAGTTTCTAAGCCTAAATGGAGGCTGCACAGGCTTGCCCGAGTCTACACTTGTCAAAATGCCACATTGTTGGTAATCTGATGTTGTGGCTCTAATTGAATAGTCTGTTCTACCTGAATGGGTTCGTACACACACGTGAATATGAGTATTAATTGCCACAAACACAGACCACAGGTTGCTATCTACTTTCTTGAGTATACTATCCAATTCCTTTGGAATGTCATCTATTCCCTTAAGGTTGCTATCAAATTTCTTCAGTATAATCTCCAAATCCTTTGAATTGTCATACATTTCCTTAAGGTTGCTATCACATTTCTTCAGTAAACTCTGCAATTCCTTTGGAATGTCATCCATTTCCTTAAGGTTGCTATCAAATTTTTTTAGTATATTTTTCAATTCCTGTGGAATGCCATCCATTTCCTTTAGGTTGCTATCAAATTTTTTCAGTGTTATGGAGATAAATGCGATTGAGGGGTTATTCTTCCCGGGGTAGCCCCATAAATTTGTAACGACCACGAACCATTTGGAACCCCAAAATGTACCTCCCATAGGTATTCTGTCTTTCTTTTACGAATTCATATTAGCTTCACATCTGTTAAACCCTTTGACAACTTGATCATGGTCAGGTCAAAAGTTTAAAACTTTAATTTCCTCTCTGATCCATATATCCATAATTGCTAGAAGCAGTTCAATTATTGTTGAAGGTCAATATATTTGAAAATTGATTTCATGTTTCACAATATCTTTACCCCTTAAGGTTTAACTTATTTAAACTTGGCTAAAATGTTTTCATTGATAAAAAGATTTACAGAACTTCACATCAAGTGTAGAAGGATATGACTTTAAATTCGGTTAAATATTGACCTAAGTAAAAGGAAGTGAGCAGAACATATATTTACATGCGCTTAAGATCAATTGAAGGTCAAGGTCCCAGTCTCTTTTACTATCAAAAACTAAATATATGGATACATGAATGACTTGGTGTTTTATGTCATTTTCAACAGAAGTTCAGTCATTATACGACGATGCAATGATTATAATAAAAGGTTCAGTGCAATGAAGTGCTGTTTAGGTCTACCAGGAATTACACTTGGACTCAATGATCCAAATTTTGGAGCTCTAATTGCTTGTCCACAGAGTTGCTTCTACCATCAAAGGTCCCATCATGCTGGCTGTCTTTCTGTGACTGGAAATATAACTGTTCTACAGACTGCCCTTATTGTTTATTTCATTTAGCTTAGTGTCTGGGTTATGTGCCTTGGTTTCACGTCCTTGTTTGGAGCTTTGTTTTCAAAGACATGGAGGGTCCATATTATATTCCGAGACTATAAACTCAAGAAAACGGTAAGTTACATGCTTTGAAAAGCGATATTTTGTGTTTAAAATGTGTTCTTACATAATTGTTACATAAGAGTAAGTAGATACACGATCACATGTTTTTATAGTCCAACTATTACTTGGTTATTTCTTAACTAAATCCTATAATTAAAGATTCATCTAAACATTTTATCGCATGATTTATCAGATATTTGCAAGGGCAAGTCCAAACGATAAAAGCATGTGTTTAGCTGTTCTCTTCATGAAAAGAGCTTGTACATTAACCCTTTGTATACGGGATACGCTAAGCTGTGACTTTGGCAAACAGTGAATACCCAGATGAAATGCAGCAAAATTCTGCATTACATCAGGGTCTGCGCTATTTGCTATGATTAAAACAATCTTTAGGGACAGAAATCATTCATAATTTAGAAAACTCTACTCGTGCCCCCTTCTAGTACGCAATGGGTGGTCCCTTATATGTATGAGTAAATCTGTTACAACACAAAGTATTAAGAAGTGCTAGCACAATATCTGGATTATGATGATTTATTTAGCAAATATTTTTTACAAACTACAGTTCGCTAGGTGAAGATGTGGAAACACAGATCAGAATGGGAATTAAACTAGGATCACGAGGGAACAAGACATCATCTAACCACTGAGCCAACGAGTTGACTAATGACACAGTTTGTGTTTTTCAATTATATATCAACTGTTAAGAGAATCAACTATCATAGATGAATGTGGAAGGAGTGATTTCAACAATCCTTCTCTGAAAGGGTCTTATCAATGCTAAAGAACGCCATATTTTGGCAAAAGTACAGTTCAAGATTTCAAGATTACAGCAGCAAGAAGGATAAAGCCTAACTTTCTAAATACTGCTTGAGAATCACTGTTATAGGAAGTTAGTCCAATTATTATGATAATGCATGATGAGTGGAAAGATGGATAGTACTAACCTTTAATATATCATGTATTTATTTCAGCCAATTCAAGGTTACAAAATGTATTATTTTTATTATTATTTCAGCCAATTAAAGACTATCATCTTTTTGGACTCATTGTGTTTCTACTGTTTCTGGACTGTGTACTGCTGATCTCCTGGTCTGTGACACACCCTCTTCAGACGCAAACTGTTATAAAGAGTATTAAGGTAGAGAATTACTGTTGTCAGAGTAAAAGAAATTTGAAAAATAGGCCTAGTTTTAGGCGCAGACAAACTTGAGACATCTAATCCCACTAGATAGATATGCCAACGTGCTTAAAAGGGGACTATATTTTAATAAAAAAAAGTACGTAAGTCTCGCGAACTAGTCCTGACGCTTGTAATTGAAAGCAGCAGGTAAAGTTTGGTGGAGTGATTGAGAGTAACTGGCATATGCATTCGTGTGGGACAATGAAATTCCAACAAAGAACCAGAATAGTTTATCTGAAACAAGGCTGAGGTCAAATATCATAAGTTTCTTGTATGACACCAATACATAATAGTGGATATATATTTCTTTCCCTCTGTGTGATTATTAAAAACATATGATTTCTGTCAGTTTAATACATATGTATAAAAATTAATACATTGAGTTTGTTAAAATCAGAAAAAAGTCACCAACGTATTTTTCAGATGGTTTTAGAAATGAATGTAAAACAGTTATTAAAGCATCAGTTTTAAATGTTTTCTGGGATTTACGCTACAACTTATAGCTTTGATTTCCTCTTTAATTGCACGACGTTGGGTCAGGCCTCAGACTCAATGACGGCCTTGATGTAAAGCTTTAATCAGTTGGTTGGCATTGTATTAGTTAGGAAGCCTCCATGCGAGTTAAACTATTTTTGTATCTTAACAACAACAGTATCTAGGGCGACGATTTGGCGCCCGTAAAATGCATTTTAGCCCTTGGTGGCTAAGGCTACCGTCCGTTTTAAGGCTGTGGCTGTGTTGTTGTTGATTTGTTGTATTATGTACCTCCCATTGTTTGTGGAGGTTCAATGTTGTTCTTTATCATGGTAAGCATCACTTTGTGTCCTTTCTAGCTCTGCAATCATCTTGACGAGGAAGAGAGAGCTGATTGTGTTGCTTTAATTGTCTAAATGTTTTGTAGTTGTTAATGTTCTTTGACTCTTCCTCACAGTACCATGGGTTGATATTCATTGTGTGATTGTGGTATTTTCTGATCATACTCACTTATGTTTTACCTTTTTGATATTTTCAGAATTCACATTCTCATTAATTGCTTGGTATACATGCTAAAATGTCATGAGCTATAAAATCACATGTATGGGATAAGCATGCCATTTGGATACATAGATGGGATACGGAAAGGAGATCTAGCGATAAGGCGTATATTTTCCCTAGTTGACATGATTACAAAACCTAAATTTTCAAATTGCCCTAATATTTTTAAATTTGGACTGTTTTTGTGGTAAAATATGCATAAAAAGCATCAAAATAGGTTTCAAAGCAATCCATCATTTACAAAGCCGTGAAAACTTGCGCCTTCTACTCCCACCCCTCATTTTACGTCTTTTGACTGGGTGCTGTTTAGACGATAGTTTTAGTAAATCCTTTGCAGGTTTTCAAAAAGTAAAAGTGCTAAAATATTAAGGATATAAGTGTCCTTCATTTCCAAAACTTTGCGGTATTCTTTCTGCGCATGCGTACGAAATATACTTAAAATTGTAACGTTTGTCATTGAAAAGATGAAACTGGCGTCTTTCAGTTTGTTTTTAGATGCTTTGCCCCCCTAGACCCAAGATGCCCCTTGGACAATTAAATGTCGCTACACAAATATATAACATATGTAAATGGCATCTTGGGTCTAGGGGGGCAAAGGGGTTGTATAAGCGAAAGAAGACATTAAATATCTGACAAAAATAGACCACTTTGCAAGATGGTCGTTTTTATTGTACATCAACTGTATAAATAGTTTTAATGTACATAGCGTGGTTCCCTGTTTAACGGTCTAGTTCCCATATATGTTACTGAATAACAAGCACAGTTGATGATCGAAATAAATTCTCATTCAATAAGAAGTAGAGTTATTACATGCATGAAGGAAACCCCGTTTTAAATATACAAATTGGGGGCAATGGTGCATCGACGGCCCGTCTATATATATTTGTTGAATGTGCCTAGTTTCTCCAGTCGTTATTTCAACAAAATAAAGCGAACGTCTCGTTTAGGGAGATTGTTCGCCTTATCGCTAGAAATTCTTTGGCGTGGCGTTTTGTCTATGCAACAGCTTTTTTTGTGATAAGTTTGTTAAAAAATTGAAAGCGATCACGGAAAATGCCAAATAAATCTGAATTAGATTTCAAACAGGCTGTGAAAATTCTGGGCTTTAGTCACAGCAAAATACATAGCATATAACTACACTCTATATAGAAACTACTCTTTCGGAAATGGGACATTTTGAAATATCACAGAGTTATATAGATATTCATAAACATGTATTTTACTATGTATATGCATAAAAATGTAGCTTGATCTGCAAGAACAAAGGATCATAACTAACAGATAATCAGAGGTAAAGTAAACACTAGTTAAGTCACAGTGGATCCAGTCATATACCAGCATCAGACACTAACGCACCGCTGACAGTTTTTAAGTCAAGGCCGCCATTGAGTCTTAAGTATGATCCACCATCATGCAATTAAGGAGGCACATATAGCTACAAACAGTGATTGGGTTTACAAGTAGGCACATAGACTGTCTAGACTGGTATCAGACCATTAAATAGAAAAAATTGTAAAATATGTGCATATACATATACAAGCATATACACTACTGTACAAAAAATCTCTGATAGCCTTTTTATCTAATAATGCGGTAGTAAAAACTATATCATATATTTGTCTCTGTAGTATTTATAGAACTTTCAAATAGATGTCTTAAATACAACACATAAAGACAGGCTAGTAGACTGTCAAATAATTATTTTCAAATCATTAATTCTATTGCCTATAAATACTGCATACATTTTCCAAGGAACAGTATTTAGTGTTGGCGATAGAATGAAAACACATGAAGCTTATGGTATCAGTTGCTTTGTTTAAATAAAAAAGGCATGGATACAATTGTTTCCATTGTGGATTTAATTAATATGAGAAAATAATCTAGCATACTCTCGCACAGCTAATAATTTGTAAATCAAGTAATATTTCCCTCCATAATAGTCTGGCTACAGATGCGTGTCTGACTGCAGATCCAGGGGTCGCGAGTTCGATCCCGGTCTGGTCCCATACTTTCGTGGAGATTGATCATGAAATTATTTCTACGGTCATTCTCCTCCCTTCCGCTGATTCATTCAAGAAGGGTTGTTGTCAGCTACAAGCGAAAGTATGTGCACGAATTACTGGTTAACCGCTTGTACAAGCCTGCCGAGGAAAAAGTGTGTTTAGGTGAACTGACCATCCCGCAATGACCATAGCTGTTGACTTGGGACGTAAAGCAACAAACAAACAAACATAATATGGAAATTAAAATTGTCAAACTTATAATCATGTTACTCATCATAATTTTCAGATGAAACGACATCATTTAAACAAATCGATATCCAAAACGAGTATGCTTTACTTATCAGCAGGATATATCATACTGACAATTTTTTCAAAGCAACGATTGTCAATATTGAGTAAGCCATCTAAATATCATAGTTTTATCATATGACGTCGCGTCTGGGAGTGAAATAACGCCATGCAATAAAGTCGATAAAACAGTAGCGGCTTACAGATTTTTGGGAAACGTTATGACGTCTATAACAACGTTGCGTACATAACGGCAAAATTATAACGCGTTTACGACAGAAATGATATTTCAGAGTAATCTTAATGTCATATGAATTTATCCAACTCGTTGCGGAAAAGAGGTCATCGCATTTTATCTCTTTTCCCCATCTCATTTAATAAATTCATTAATACATGGATACTCATGTACGATCCTTTATATAATTAAATGCTTAAGTAACACCAGATTGACTATTGTAAATTTGAGTCAACATTAAAACACAATTGGATGTGACCAGGAATTGCCATAATCACATACCTCAGACATAATGATGGCACTGTGTGGTAGAGTCTCATTACACAGATATAATACCCACATGACAACAATAATTGAATTAAAGAAAAACAACCATCTCTCTCTTCGGCAGCAAATTGAGTTCAAAGCTTTGAAGGACACTAAGAATAAATTTACTTAAAATTACTTAACAAAACTTAAATACAATCTTAGATCAAGAAATAATTAATTGTTTCATTGTTTTTCGCAAGCAAAAAAAATGGGGTTTCTGGTGACAAGGACCATACATGCGTTGCATTTTAAGTTTGCATATTTTGGGGGCCCCCAGGGATTTTGGGGATCTGGGGAGAATGGCTATTTATTTTCAGGGAGCTGGTGAGTACTGGTCATTATTTTCAGGGATTTGGGGAGCAAGCTCATAGTTTTGGGATTAAGGGAGCCCTGCAAAAAAAGTAAATAAAAGCTTACCTTAAAGGAAAAGCCTTCATTTCGTTTGATTTTTTTTTTTAAAAATCTTTGGCTTCTGGGGCGAAGCCTTCCAGACCCCACTTGGGAAATCTAAATGTATATATTTCATACATACTTGGGGTACGGCGATTTAGGGAATATTTTTGGGGTCATCACAAAATTGGACTATGTTTAGAGTAATTTCTATGCATTTTAGGATCTTTACTTTATGTCAAGGTACAGAATGAGAGATAATTTTTTGGATTGCTAAAATTTCAAATGTTTTTTTGGGTGCTTGGAATTCCTGATATTTTTTGGGTGAATCATAGATGCTCATCCCGAGCCTACCTGTGAAGAAAAAATGAGAGTATCCCCTCCCCACCCCCCCCCCCCCCCTAGGTTTGCTAACATGTTAATCTGGATTGGTATTGGTGACTGATATGGCAAATAATTTTTATAACTGTGGAAAAATATCCTTAATATTGTTGAATTTTAGGTTGATAATAACGTATTTTGGAACACTCAGAATGCGCTAGATTGCACCATCTTAATAAAAAAATTCGGAGGAGCATGCCCCCCCCGACCCCACCCACCTCCCACTCCCCTAGCATGACTCTAAATCCACACCATTACAGGGCTAATTTACGCACCTAATATGTAACATATGGTATAAAAAAGAAAAAGCCTCATTTTTTTACATTTCTTTGGCTTTTGGTGGGGGGGAGGCTATTGCCACCCAGACCCCCTTGTAAAATGTGAATGTACTTATTGTTGCATTCTTACGTGCGCATCTGGATGATCTTGGAGAAAACTATGGCACAAAATATGGGTTGTAGATTTATTATCCTAAAATTGAGGATTTTAAGGTTGATAATAACATACCTAGGAACACTCAAAATGCTTATGTTCTGTTTGATTTGATTCTCTACGTCCCATCAACAATCTTTCAGTTATAAAGGGACGGATCTTCCTGGGTTGAATCAGTACTAAGCTAGGATTAATGTTCTTGCTCAAGGACACAACGCAGTGACGCCAGTGAGGTTCGAACCCACGACCCCTCGGTCTCAAGCCAAGCACTCTACCACTGCACTCCCTCACTCAGAATGCACTAGATCGCACCATAAATATCATTTTTTTTTTCGGGAGAGCATGACCCCCGACCCCCCTATTACAAGTATGAATCAACATCATAGCACGGCTAACTACGCGCCTGGTATGTAATTCTCGATCTAGGTATTTAGATGTTTTAATTAAAACTTTAATGAATGTTGCTGAGATATATTCTTACTTTTTCAAACTGAAGTTACACTAACGTATAGGGCATGATAATAATTATAAAAACACTTTCTATGGTTACAAAAATAAATGCTTTCACCTTGACTACGAAACTCTAGTTTCATCTATTGAAAAAAACAGCCCCTCCCCCACCAGAAAACCAAATGGTTTGGCTGCCCTTAATTGAAAATCAAATCTAAGGAGCGTTCCTCCTCACCTACTCTACCAGGTACAGCAACAGAATTTTAAGGAAGGCCTCATACTTTGAACTATAAATCATGCATTTCATTAAAATAATTATATATCATATATTCCATGGCTAAGCCCTATCTTACGTGTATAACATAATATATTAAGTAAATATTAACAGTTTAATTAAGTCATCCACTCGTGTATAGCTTCATAGTTTTTTTAAGTACGTGAATTTAATCCTATGGAAAGAAAATACATTTTGGGTAGAATTGGCTTATATTTTGGGCGATTTGGGCAGAAGCTGAATTAATTTTAAGGTTTTGGGGAGCAAAGGAAAATACTGTCAAGGAGCTCAGGAATTTTCTTTCAGGGATTCTGGTAGATCAAAGCATTATTGTCAGGGATCAAGGGAACACAGACCCCCCTGAGGGCCTCATCTTTTTGTGTCCCTTCAACATGGTGCGATACACTGCCAAATATGACATAAATTGGTTGTGATTTAATAATATTCTCGTTTTTTCTTGTTTACTATTTTCTAATTACCTGCTCTAGCTGTGTAATTATCTCGTATATCGTTAAAGTCTCTATTACTGGCGCTTAATGTACATTATTATTCTGGACTAGATCTGCTGCTGCGGACATTGACTTCATTCTTTTATATCTTATTTCTGTAGTTCTATATAGATTTTTGTACAGGTTGCACTGTTAATTATTTTTATTCTATTTTGTTGTAGTGTCCTGCTCCCGCAGGCTAATTGATATTATACCATCAAAAACAAAGTCTATATAATGTATCGATAATATACTGAGATACTTTAAAAACGCACCGCTTATATAAATTTCTATACGTCTATATTAAATTCAAACCCAATACTTTTAAATTGCTAAATGATTCCTGGTCATTTGGAGGAATGTTGATCAAAAATTTAATAACATCAGATGTCTAAATGGCGCATATGTGATGCTTTAAACACCTTACCCTCTATTTTCAAAGCCTCAATACGGCGTATGTCCTCCTTGGGCTTGAATGACTTTGACATGCTTATCTCATCAACTCTATAAGTCTCCTGATGGTAGCCAGGTGTGTACGTTGCCACTCTTGTATGAATGCTTGACGTAACTCATTGACGTTGGTTGAAGAAGAGTCCCGATGGTCAACCATATGACCAAGCTCATCCCAAAGATGCTCTATTGGGGAGAGGTTGGGAGACAGAGAAGGCTTATCCAAAATGTCAACATAGTTCGTTGCAGATACTGGGTACTCTGTAAAGCGATATTAGGCCTGGCATTTTCGTGTTGAAACACCATTTGTCAATTGATGTCAGATAATGTGCTAGACTCAAAAAATAAGACATATTCCTGTCCAATAGAGATCATAAAAGGATTAACTGAAAAGGGACAGTTTTAGTATCTCACAAAATTAAAGGGGCCTCAAGAGGGGACTAACCTGTACACAACACAATTTTTACACTAAGATAAAGATCAATATTTAAAAATAGATCAGCTCCAGATTTGAATTGTTGAGTAATAATCCACTGTTTGGAGGTAAGTTGTAAAGAAGATCAAATCACGAGCGTGCAGGGCGAGTGATTTATCTTCGTACAATTGACTGACAAACAGTGAATTGTTGCTAAAAAATTCACGCACTGGAGCTTATCTATTTCAATTCTAACACACAATAAACGACGAAAACACATTCGAAGTCTTCAGCTTCTTCCAACTTTCTGTCATTGCACTGAAGAACACCCGCGAATACTCAGACTACGTCGCATACGTTTACATGTAATTGTAACGTCTTTCAAGCGTAAAAACGACGTTACACCGTCTAACGCCATGAATGACGTCATTTTCCAGTGACGCCAGCTATCCCATACTTTAGCTGTGAATTACTACCCGATATATCGCAGTATGTTACCGTTGGCTCTATAGGCGAGGTGTGTTAGAATTTATCATAAATTACCTAATCCCTTCATAAATATACCATATTATACCGGGCCGCGTAGCGCAGTCCGTAACGTGTCTGGCTACATTTGCGAAGCTGTCTGCAGATCCAGGGGTCGCGAGTTTGATCCCACCCTTGTCCCATACTTTCGTGGAGATTGATCATGAAATAATTTCTATGGTCATTCTCCTCTCTTCCCCTGAATCATTCATGAAGGGTTGCTGTCAGTTACAAGCGAAAGTATGTGCACGATTACTGGTTAACTGCTTGTTCAAGCTTGCCCTAGAAAAAAGTGTGGTTAGGTGAACTGACCATCCCGCAATGACCATAGCTGTTGACTTGGGACCTAAAGCAACAAAACAAACCAACAAACAAACATGGGACCACTTTATTGCCCCTGTAAGGGAGTCATAATCACCTAATTATGACTGTCCTTTTGATCTGTCCAGTATGACCCCTGGAAAGAGGTATAATGATGGTACCACTATTATTGCTCAAATTTTTTTGCGGCCGTGTTCCTTGGCTGTACCAGTACTGGCCTGGTGGGTTTATGCGTTTTGTGGTTCTATGTCCAGGAACTCACAAAGGCTCAACCGGCAGTGGTTCTGGTTTTGAAGCGTCTCAGAAGACGGGGTAACGGCTTAAAGTCTCATCTGACAGACTGGGAGAAGCCGGGAATCGAACCTGCGACCCCTTGTTTACAAGACATAGGTTTATCCCCTAGACCAGGGCGGCTTCAAATTTCTATGTCTTTAAGGAGCACCTTGCTTAATGTAAGGACAAACTTTAGACTAAGTGTTTTCTACATTTTAAATATGATTGATCAAACCTTTTTAAAGTTATCAGAATTTGTATTATCCATTGTTGTTTTTTTAATTTAAGGACCTTATTGATATCTCTCGCGATAATTGTCTGTCCATGAGGACTGATTGTCTTATCTGGTACGTACAGCCATCTTCGAAACACGTTGGTGTCTAAATAAGCCCCTGTCAGAACCCCCCCCCCCTTGATGGAATTATTTGGATCTTTAATATGTTTTTAATATTTATCATTTTTCAATTAGTGGTGATTTATGTTATAGGATGCTGACAACCTGAGTAGTGTGACATCAAATGTCTATAGATATTGTTATCATCGTTATGAGGGCTATTGGTTTGCTGCGATCTATATATACAAGGGCCTTCTTCTTATATTTGGAACATTTCTGGCTTGGGAAACACGTCATGTGACAATACCAGGTAAATCTTTGCATGCTGTGTAAACATCAGCATTTTTTCTTTATATATTTTTTTTTCAAAATTAATTTTTAAAAGTTTTTTTCACGAGGATAGCTACAGTGAAGTTATGAGAATTTGAAATGCTAACCCTTACAATCTGCCACGACCCAAATCGATATCAAACGAAAATTAAGACATCTTAGGTATACCATCAAAGTGTCAAGTAGTTTGGAACCAGATCAGGCATGTCGTTCCCGATCTGGATTCAAACGGTTTGCAAAAATTATCAGCAGACGTAACATGTAAAGATTTATATCACATCAGTGCCTTTCCGGCCTTGTCCCATACTTTCGTGGAAATTTATGTTGAAATAATTTCTACGTCCATTTTCCTCCCTTCCGATATTACCGTACATAGGGACATCAAGTATATGGTTCTAGCTTTGTGCAAATGATGTTTTTCGCATATAAATAACACTCTGGTGTGACTAAACGTCTTTTTATTGACCCAAAACTTCAGCTTATTTTATAGCACTAACTGGGATAATACCAAAATCTCTAATATGGAACAGTGTACGCAATGGCGCAACCAGAACCATGAAAGGGTTACGCACATCAAAGGGAAACTACTGGATCATGCAGCCATCATGGGCTGTTTCTTATAATAATTAAAAGGGAATTTCCAATTACACCAAAGTTGTGATTTCTGTATTGGTTTAAAACCCCTTGCAACAATAAAACTATGGGGATGTTTGCATTGTAAGAGTAGTAACTTTATTTTCCCAAGTCGAATGACCCTGTTCAACAAACAGCAATACATATAAAACACATTCCACAATTTAAATGCAGTGGAATATCTTTTTTCCCCAGCCACTAAAGTGTGGCGGGGTATTATGTTATACCTTTCGGTGTCTGTCCGTCCTCACCATTTCCAATCAATAACTTGAGTATTTATTCACGGAATTTTTTTTCAAATTTTGCATACATATTGTTATTGGCGATGAGTGGTATGGGATTGTTAATGGGCAAAATCCGTCCATTTTTAACGGAGTTACTGCCCTTTTTCGTATTGGAAAAATGGTTTCTGGCCTGTTGTTCCTTTACTGTTCATGATATCTGAATGAAACTTCACAGATATGTTGCACATCAAAGGTTACATACTGTGACTAAGGACCGTCATTTTGACCTTCCCAGTTTGTGAGTTATCCGCCCTTGATAGGTCTGAAAAAAGGTTTTTGACCTATTGTTCCTTTACTATATGGAATATCTGAATATAACTTCACAAATATGTTTCACATCAAGATAACATATTGTGACTAAGAACCGTCACTCTTACCTTTCCCGTTTGTGAGTTATCTGTCCTTGATTGAATTAAAAAATGTTTTTTACCCGTAGTTCCTTTACTATGTGGAATATTTAAATGAAACTTTACAGATATGTTTCACATCAAAGGTTACATACTGTGACAAAGAACCATCACTCTTACCTTTCCAGTTTATGAGTTATCTGCCCTTGATTGATCTGAAAAATGTTTTTTGACCTGTAGTTCATTTACTTTATTGAATATCTGAATGAAACTTCACAGATATGTTGATCATCAAAGGTTACATATTGTGACTAAGGATCGTCACTCTTACCTTTCCAGATTGTGAGTTATCCACCCTTGATTGATCTGAGAATTGGTTTTTGGCCTGTAGTTTCTTTTACTATATGGAATATCTGAATGAAACTTCACAGATATGTTGAACATCAAAGGTTACATATTTTTTGTAAGGACCGTCACCCTTACCTTTCCAGTTCATGAGTTATCCGCCCTTGATTGATCTGAAAAATGGTTTTTGACCTGTAGTTCATTTACTATATTGTAGGGGCACAGCCTCAAGACCCTGATTGTTGTTGTTGTTGCCTTTAGGCTTGATAATGGATGATGATGCTATGATGGTGATTAATTCCCTGCTTGTATACCCCCTATAATGATGATGATGATGAAGTGATGATGATAATGATGATGATGATGATGAAGTGATGATGATGATGATGATGATGATGATTTCTCATGGCGCTAATGATGACAGTTTGTTCTCAGACCCAGAACGCATGTTTGACAGATTGTAAACAACAGGTCGCGGAAATACATGACATCGATCGCATGAAAAATTTATTTTTGATACCACACGCCATACATGCCATATCCTGGTTTGGATAATTAGAAACTACCTTTAGACCTTGAATACTGCCAAAATTGGCGCCCTAGAGTATAAGAGAAAGTTGCTATCACTGCCGAATTTTCTGAGTTGGAACGACAGAATGTTTTGGTGTTGTCAGCCATTTTTTTAGATACGGACAGTGACGAGAATTGACGAGCGGTTCCGAAGGCGGGCTGTTCCAACAGACAGCCGATCCACGATATTGAGTGGCCAGTTTTTATAAGAGATTGATGTTAAATCAGAAATTTATCGTTTTAAGCCAAGAGATAATTAATTTTACTTCATTTTTAGGTTAGCCAAGGAGATCTCCAGTTTAATTCCCTAAATTATTATTGATTTGTTTGATAAATATTACACTACCCGGCGGGTTCAAAGCATGCAAATTAGCCATGCCATCAATACAGAATCCTACCGATTCTTACAGACGCGCCAGGGCCGACCCAGTATAAGAGAGCCTGTATCCTTTGCCCAAGCCTTTTCGTTTTCAAGTCCTCGGACAAGAAGCTCACTAACTTACAGATATATTTCATAGCCAGATAATTTCTTTGAAGTTTGCAGGGACCTTTACAGGATTCTATTCTTTAGTGAAGTAAGGATGGAGGCTGATGTGTGGTTACAGTTCCTGTTGAATTTCTGAAGATTATGGTTTGATTTCGATTTACTGTTTGATTACTTCGTGTTTCTTGTTCTGAGTTCAATTTTTAGGCTTCCAGCTTCATCAGGCGTGCGGCATTGTTGGTGTGACCTTGATAGAGTACCGTT
Organism: Loripinus fragilis; assembly: GCA_964019695.1. Lineage (NCBI taxonomy): Eukaryota > Metazoa > Mollusca > Bivalvia > Lucinida > Lucinidae > Loripinus > Loripinus fragilis. The sequence goes on along the minus strand of OZ026522.1, from coordinate 86,794,131 downwards.
TGCAGATACAGACTATAGTCGGGTTACTTCAAGATGACGTTCGAAGAATGCAGAGATGACTGTTACTATTTTTAGATGGCCTTGATGTACTTGACCTACTGACCGATGTAAACAAGAGCCGAGTGCCCTGATGAGACTGCGCAAGATAATGTTCAATTTTTCTTTCTTGTTTAATTTAAATTGTTGACTAGACCCTTAATTAAGACATTTTCCCTGCAGTATGATGCTAGGATATTTGATAATTTAATTTAAGGCCCAAACTGAAAGTATTTTTAACCATCATTTTTATCTGAGATCTCCTCAAGAAATATTTCCAAGTTCTGAATACTGAGGTTCTGTGTGAGTTATGCTCATGCCAGCCAATATGATCAGACTTGTGCATATTAAGGCCTGTTTATCCTAGATATATGCATGTTACGCACCTTTATAATTGTTTTGGTCATTTAGAGCCATTCAAGAGATAATGATAGGTTTTTCTTTGAAGAATTAATTCCTAGATAAGGTTTAAGGGACAGGATTTACATTAGTTATGCTAATGTTATCCGCCATGTGCTGGTTATGCTAGTGCTATCTACATAATATTTTAAAATAATGCATATCGGGTAAATGCTCAAGATTTATGCTTGGCACACCCTTGTAGAGTGTGATTAAATGGGTATATGTTCAAGTTATGCTTGACAAACCCTTGCAGATAAGATTGTATTTTTTTTTATATGAAATTAAGGATGGGAAATTGCTCAGGTTATGCTTGTGCATCCCGTACAGACTTAGGATATTTAAATGAATGAATTTAAGGGAAATGGAATATGTGTAAGTGATGCTTGCACTTCCATCTCATAATTACTTAATTATAGGGAGTTTAAGCATTTTAGTACTATTTCGTAAAACCGAAAGTTTATATATGCACATTATGTGTGTATGGTTGGTGGTGAAGCAATTATCATGTATTGTTGGGTTATGCCCGGCACAATAATGAATGTTGAGCCACCTATATGTGATCTTACCTATTGCCATGACCAGAATAGACTTTGACCTAGTAGACCTTAACCAAGTATCAGGTAGAATCACAGATTGCAGAGTAGACCCAGAAGCGTTTAATGAGCTATGGTTTTGGGAGACGATCAGAATCAGAAGACCAGTCAAGTGACGGCATTTAAAGACTAGCACCCATTTCGAAATGTCATATAAGTTAACAAGATTAAATTATTTGTTCAGTATATAAATGATCTGCCTTTCTCATCCTTCATCCTCTGTTGTCTCTCCATCTAAGTAAGGCTACATATCATATGTGATCGTTTGTTGCCCATGTCGTCGGTCTCGGTCTGTCGCTCAGTCCATCCTGTCTGCGGGTCTCTGGGAAACAAGTGACCCCTACCCCCGTGCCCCGGCATATTAAATGGTGTCAGAGAAGTGGGATGCATAATGTGGCAGTCTGTTACATGATGGTCTATGATGTGATCCATGAGATAGAGATACAGAAATCTGGAGCACAGCTGTGTGATGCAGTCTGAAGATACAGAGATGCAAGTTGCTACATATGTATCCAGTGATGCGAACCTACCCGTGAGGCTGAGCGATAGGGACTGACTTTGTACTGAGACTTATTAGGGCAAAGTTAATTTTTTTTTTTTTTTGGACAAAATCTTAAGAAAATGAGATTATTTCAAAACAAAATGTATGATTTCAGGCAAAATGGTTAAAAGGAGAAATATCAAAAGGAGAGACAATGAGGTTGAGGGTGATGATAGTCGCAGTGACGTAACTTTAAGTGCCGTCGAAAATGAAAATGATAGTGGTGATGATTCTGACATAGGTTTAAGGGAGGGCGCGAATACATTAAAAGAGAATACTAACGTTGTGCCACCTGTTATTGTTTCTGAGCAAGAGGGTACATTTACAGATCATGTGACTGATGCAGAAACAGGTAATTATGCACAAGGAGAAGGAGACACGGCTATGCCTGCAGGGACTGGAGATAGTGAGGTAACTAAGGCTGTGAAAGAGATGGCTAGCGTGTTAGTAGAAACAATTCGTGAATCTAATCAGGCTCTTAGTCAGAATATCAATACCCTTTTAGACGAGGTGCAGCGTAGGCGGCCAGTAGAGCAAATGGGTTCGGCTCAACACAGAGCTAATAATATGGGTATCAGACGACGATCAAGGCCTGGGGCAAATCGGCTGTCCTATAGTAGGTATGATAATTCTGAAACTGATGATGAGTCATTGATGCAAATACGTAACAGGCGACAGCAGCATGTAGATGTAGTTCTTCCAAGGGAGACAACCAAGTTACCCATATTTACAGGTAAGGAACCATGGAATGTTTGGTTTAACAGGTTTACTGAAGTGGCTGATAGAAGGCGCTGGAGTGAAGAAGAGCGACTTGATGAGATTTTGCCTAGATTACAGGGCACAGCTGGTGAGTTTGTATTTGGTCAGCTCAGACGTGAAGTTAGATGTAACTATGTTCAACTGGTATCTGAACTGAATAGTAGGTATAGAGTTGTTGTTACGCAGAAAACATATGGTGCACAGTTTAGCCATCGTAATCAGAAGGCAAATGAGTCTGTTGAAGAGTATGCGTCAGAGCTTAAACGTTTGTATGATAAGGCCCACTCTAACAGAGATGAGAATACTAGGCAAGAAGACTTGTTAAGGAGATTCCTTGATGGGCTATATGATGAGAAGGCCAGGTTTCAAGTAGAATATGTTAAGGAACCTAGAGATATAGATGAGGCAGTGTACCAGGTAGTAGATTTTCAGGAAACCCGTAACCGCCCTTTGTATAATGAAGGTAATGGTGACAGAAGAGGTAAGAAACATGCACGTGCTGTTACTTATGTATCAACAGAGTATGAAGATAGTGATTATGAAGGTGATAATGTTGAACAAAGACGCAAGCTTAAGAAAAATAGGGTAGTCCGTAAGGCAGGTAATAGTCAGACTTCACCGTCAAGTAAGCAGGCACAGGACAATCAGTCAGATCAGTCCGGAAGTAAGGATGCGGTAAGAGTAGATGGCAGTTTGGAGAATACATTAAAAGCCTTGCAAGAGAAAATTGAGAGTCTTGAGCAGCAGATTCAACAGAAGGGTAATGGTAATGCTCATAATAGGTCAGAAGTTACTTGTTACTTATGCTATGAGAAGGGACACATTTCTAGGAACTGTCCACAGAAACAGCAAGAAGGTAGAAGAGGTCAACCCTATACAAACAGAGGTAATGCAAATTCCGGTGGATATCAGAGAAGAGGGTATGTTGGTAATCAAGGCCAGGATAATAGTCAGGCTTATCAGGGGGCTAGACCAAGGTCTTCACATCCTTTAAACTATTAGGGGTCGGTTCTGCTGGCCGCGAGACGACCCTTTTTGATAGCCAAAAAGGCCAAATGAGTGAAAATAGAGCTTCTGAGGTGACAATGAGAAAAGGTAGACAGGGCTTGCCTAAGTGTATTGGTGCCTATGTGGATGCCAAGATACAGGGGCTACCTTTATATTTTACTGCGGATACAGGTGCATCAAAGACTATAGTTAGCAAGAAAATTTATGAGAAAATTCCAATTAATAAACGCCCGACCCTGGCCCACTCAGAGCATAGTATGACATGTGCAGGGGGAACAATTCTTAAAGAACATGGTAAGGCCATATTTGATTTACAGTTAGGACCCCTGAAATTGAGTAAAGAGGTAATTATAGCTGATATCGAAGATGAAGGTTTATTGGGGGCAGATATAATGCAGGAGGATGAAAGCGGACCTGGAGACTTAATGCTCAGCAAGGGTATTTTACGGCTAAGGGGGCTAGATATTGAGATTCTGAGGGTCGGCAAGGACTTGAGAACAAGAAAGGTAACTGCTGCAGATCATTATTTGGTGCCGAGCTACTGTGAACAGGTTATTGATGTATTCATAGAGAGGTTCCCTGAGGATGATTATGAAGAACACAAGGACATGGTGGTGGAACCGTGTGAGAATTTCACTGAAAGGTATCCGTTAGTTATGGCCAGTACATTAGTAGTATAAATACGAGTCACCTACCCAGAAGTGAGATTACTTAATCCGTCAAGCTCACCCGTGTCAATAAATCAGGACAGTGTAATTGGCTTGCAGAACGGTATGATGAGATAAAGGCTTCTTGCACAGTCAGAAGATCCAAGTCAAACTGAAAACAACAATGCAGTGCGAAGAATTCAGTTTATGAGCAGAAAGGTTAGTGAAGCTTCACCTTTGCACACCCAACAAGTGGAGCTTGAAAAGGTCCCCTCCCACCTGCGAACACAATGTGAAGATGCGTGTAGCAACCGAACTGAGGAGGAAAAGAGAAAAATAACAGAGCTTCTTGTTAAGCATGAGCAGGCATTTTCAAAAAGATGAGTATGATTTGGGTCGTACGCATTTAGCTGAACATGTGATCGATACCGGAGATGCAAAGCCTATCCGATATCCACCCAGACGTGTACCTTTGGCATTTGCAGATGAAGAGCGGCAGGTTATTGAAAACATGGAGAAGCAGGGCATAATACGCAGTCCTATAGCTGTTGGAGTAGTCCTCTGTGTCTTGTGCGTAAGAAAAATGGTAAAGTGAGACCGTGTATAGATTATAGGGCAGTGAACAAAGTTACCCAAACAGACAATTTTCCAATTCCGAGGACTAGAGATTGCTTAGATGCTGTGGCAGGAGCAAAGGTGTTCTCGACATTTGACGTCACAAGTTCGTATCATCAGATCCCAGTTCGAGAGGAAGACATACCGAAAACCGCCTTTATCACAAAGTATGGTTTGTATGAGCATTGCACCATGCCTATGGGAATGAAGAACTCGAGTGCAACTTTTCCAACGTTGTATGGAGGCAGCTCTTCATGGTCTACAGTGGATCACATGCTTGATTTACCTTGATGATGTAGTAGTGTTTGCAAGTAGCTTTGAAGAACATTTGGAGAGAGTGGATGTTGTTTTGGACAGGATTGAAATGGCAGGATTGAAGTTAAAACCAGAAAAATGTCATATTTTCAAGGAGTCTGTGCATTTTTTAGGTAATGTTATAAGTGCTGTAGGCGTGTGTCCGAGCCCAGATAATGTGGCCAAAATACAACAGCTTGCCGTACCAAAAGATGTGAGCCAGGTTAGAGCCTTAGTGGGTATGGGAAGTTATTACAGACGCCATATTAAAGACTTCTCTGGAATGATGAAACCTGTGATTGACTTAACGAAAAAGGGTAAGGAATTCAAGTGGACAGAACAGTGTCAGGAAGCTTTTGAGAAGCTTAAGGAAGCTCTTATCAGTCCAGAAATCATGGCATATCCCTTAGATGAAGGTGAATATTTCTTAGACTGTGATGCAAGTGGTTATGCCATTGGAGGGGTTCTGAGCCAAATGCAGGATGGTGTGGAGAGAGTGATCGCATATGGTAGCAAGATGCTGAACAAGGCAGAACAGAATTACTGTGTAACAGACAAGGAGTTGCTATCGTTACGTTACTTTGTTGAATACTACAGACAGTACTTATTAGGACGGAAGTTTACTGTAAGGACAGATCATCGGGCACTAGTGTACTTATTTTCTTTTAAAGAGCCAAGAGGGAGACTTGCTAGGTATTTGGAGATTTTAGCAGCCTATGATTTTGTTATTGAGTATCGAAAGGGTGGAAGCCACTCTAATGCTGATGGGATGAGTAGATGCGTTAGTCCGTGGGATTGTCAGTGCAACGAAGTTGATACGGTGGAGCCGCTGAAGTGTGGACCTTGTAAAAGGTGTGAAAAAAGGGCATGTGATATGAAAAGCTCTCTACTGGTGGGATGTCAGGGAATGAAATTGGAAGAAATACGTGTACCAGATGTAGGAGCTGAAGGGGTTGTTCCTCTAGGTTTAACGCATCTTCGATCGGGCAATAATACAGTAGAGAATGTAGAATGTGTGCCGACTGGTGGTTTAATAGTAGAGAAAGAGATAGGCTCAATACAAGGTTTGAAATATGACGAAGGAGTCAGAGTAGTAGAGACTAGGTCGAGGAGTAAGCAGGAGGAGGTAAAGCAAAGTAACTCTGCAGGGGGTAAGCCAGGGCGAAATACTAGTTCCTCAACTGTTTTATTAGATAGGACAATATTGAGTAGTTATTCAGATTTAGATTTAGCTAAATGCCAGAAGTCAGATCCCGACATTGAGCTTATATATGAGAGTCTGTTGAGTGGCCGTAAAAGACCACCGGGTGTTGAGGTAGCTGTTAAGAGCTCGGCAGCTCGTCATTACTGGGTGATCTGGAACTCACTGACTATCAAAGAAGGTATGATTTATAAAGAAAGCTTACAGAAGAATGGTCTGAGTAGGTTTTACCAGTTGCTTGTGCCTAGGAAACTGAAAAATGAGGTATTAAAAGAAGTGCATGATGGAAGAATGGGTGGTCACTTTGGTTGTCGAAAGACATATGAAAAGGTAAAACAGAAATACTACTGGTTTGAGATGAAAGATGATGTGAACAATTGGGTACTGAAATGTGACATATGTTCTGCTGACAAGGTTCCGCAGAAGAAGCCGAAAGCACCTTTAGGTAGTATTGGGGTAGGTGCCACTCTAGCAACTTTATCCACAGATATGATGGGTCCTTTCCCGATAACTCCTCGCCAGAACAGGTATATTTTGGTCGTAACAGATCATTTTACTAAGTGGGTGGAGGTGTTTGCAGTTCCAGATCAGACTGCAGCGACAACAGCCAATGTGATACTAAATGAGGTAATTGCCAGGTATGGTGCACCACTTTCTATACACAGTGATCTGGGAAGCAACTATGAAAGTGTGATTTTTAAGGAGCTATGTAGGCTTATGGAGGTAAGAAAGACTCGAACCTCTGTCAGGAATCCAAAGGGTAATGGTCAGGCAGAAAAATTTAATAAAACTTTGGTACGTATGATAAAAGCATACCTCAAGGGAGAACAAGAGAATTGGGATTTGAACCTAGGATGTTTGGCGGCAGCATATCGAGCGACGCCTCATTCCTCGACGGGTTTAAGTCCAAATTTTATGATGCTAGGTAGAGAGGTAAGAATCCCAGCCGAACTTAAGAGTGGGGTAACAGGTGATGTTGATGGGAATATGGTGACTTCGTATGGTGAGTATGTCAACTGGCTTAGAGATAGGATGCAAGTGGCACACGAAATTGCACGTAGTCATCTCCAATCAGCTGCAAGATATCACAAGTATGCTTATGACACACGCCTGAGACATCTGAGTTATGACCCTGGGGATTGTGCATGGTATCTTCATGAACGTAGGGTACCAGGTATAAGCCCAAAGCTTCAGATGGCATATGTATTGTGTCTTATACTGAAGAAAGTAAATGATGTGAATTACCTGATCAGACTAAGGGAGGGAACTGATAGGGTTGTGCATCATGATAAGTTGAAGAAATATGAAGGAGAAAATAAACCCGTATGGCTGACAAAGGCATTTCAGGATTATCGTAAAAACTAGGTTAAGGTCAAGGTCATGGCAAGGTCAAGGTCAAAGTTGTAGAAAATTTCAGGTACTTAGGGCATGTCCCAAATTGTTTTGCAGGCATGGCGTCAAGAATGATTGAGCTGGTAAAGAAGAGGGGCCGAGCGTACCGCTGTGTTCCCTGCGGACATATAGAATCCAAGCATCGTGCAGAGGCCCACTTCTATAAGAAGCATGTTGCCGAGTTCGAAGTTCCTTTTATGTGTGTGGCCTGTGATTTCCGGGGCGGAGACGCGACTAAATTTCAGAGACACCAGGAGTCCCCAGGCCATTTGGAAAAGATGGATCCCCTGACGTCTGAGATCGCTATTCAAAATTCGAAGACTCCAAGGTTTTTGCTTTATGGTGAAGACGTTATAAGAATGACTAAGGAAGAATCGGCTAGGCATTGGTTATCCGTGGCAGGAGATGGGGGAAATGAAGAAATATCATCAGACATTGAAGATATCAGGGAGCAGATTCTGCCGAATGAACCTATGAATATTTCGAGTCCAGCTGGAGACAGTGAGCAGATCGAGGGACTACTGGATACAACGGTAAAAGTTGATGCTGGAACCAACACCGAGTGCAACCAATTAGAGGAAATTGCAGCAACTGTTATGAAGACACATGCAGAAGTGAAATCAATGAACTCTCAAATGGTAGAAACATTGAGTAAGGTTTATGAGTTTGCTGAAAAGCTAGTACAAGTAAACATAAAACAGGAAGGGGTAATTCGGCGGCTGGAAGAAAAATTGGACAGTATGGAGAGGAGAGAGAGGAGAGTGGAAGAAGCTGAGAGGGACAGAAGAAACAGGGCCATTCATAGAGATAATCACCATCATAGGGACAGAAGATAGTTTGTTTTTTTTTTTTCAATAAAATATCAAATTCAATGATTGTGGTATTCCTGGCCATGCTCACTTCTTCCAACTAATAATTAGCAATAAATAGGATTTAAAATGTTTGTGAGGGACCATCAAACATTTTAAGAGGGGGCAGATGTAGGGGCACAGCCTCAAGACCCTGATTGTTGTTGTTGTTGCCTTTAGGCTTGATAATGGATGATGATGCTATGATGGTGATTAATTCCCTGCTTGTATACCCCCTATAATGATGATGATGATGAAGTGATGATGATAATGATGATGATGATGATGAAGTGATGATGATGATGATGATGATGATGATTTCTCATGGCGCTAATGATGACAGTTTGTTCTCAGACCCAGAACGCATGTTTGACAGATTGTAAACAACAGGTCGCGGAAATACATGACATCGATCGCATGAAAAATTTATTTTTGATACCACACGCCATACATGCCATATCCTGGTTTGGATAATTAGAAACTACCTTTAGACCTTGAATACTGCCAAAATTGGCGCCCTAGAGTATAAGAGAAAGTTGCTATCACTGCCGAATTTTCTGAGTTGGAACGACAGAATGTTTTGGTGTTGTCAGCCATTTTTTTAGATACGGACAGTGACGAGAATTGACGAGCGGTTCCGAAGGCGGGCTGTTCCAACAGACAGCCGATCCACGATATTGAGTGGCCAGTTTTTATAAGAGATTGATGTTAAATCAGAAATTTATCGTTTTAAGCCAAGAGATAATTAATTTTACTTCATTTTTAGGTTAGCCAAGGAGATCTCCAGTTTAATTCCCTAAATTATTATTGATTTGTTTGATAAATATTACACTACCCGGCGGGTTCAAAGCATGCAAATTAGCCATGCCATCAATACAGAATCCTACCGATTCTTACAGACGCGCCAGGGCCGACCCAGTATAAGAGAGCCTGTATCCTTTGCCCAAGCCTTTTCGTTTTCAAGTCCTCGGACAAGAAGCTCACTAACTTACAGATATATTTCATAGCCAGATAATTTCTTTGAAGTTTGCAGGGACCTTTACAGGATTCTATTCTTTAGTGAAGTAAGGATGGAGGCTGATGTGTGGTTACAGTTCCTGTTGAATTTCTGAAGATTATGGTTTGATTTCGATTTACTGTTTGATTACTTCGTGTTTCTTGTTCTGAGTTCAATTTTTAGGCTTCCAGCTTCATCAGGCGTGCGGCATTGTTGGTGTGACCTTGATAGAGTACCGTTTGCAGATACAGACTATAGTCGGGTTACTTCAAGATGACGTTCGAAGAATGCAGAGATGACTGTTACTATTTTTAGATGGCCTTGATGTACTTGACCTACTGACCGATGTAAACAAGAGCCGAGTGCCCTGATGAGACTGCGCAAGATAATGTTCAATTTTTCTTTCTTGTTTAATTTAAATTGTTGACTAGACCCTTAATTAAGACATTTTCCCTGCAGTATGATGCTAGGATATTTGATAATTTAATTTAAGGCCCAAACTGAAAGTATTTTTAACCATCATTTTTATCTGAGATCTCCTCAAGAAATATTTCCAAGTTCTGAATACTGAGGTTCTGTGTGAGTTATGCTCATGCCAGCCAATATGATCAGACTTGTGCATATTAAGGCCTGTTTATCCTAGATATATGCATGTTACGCACCTTTATAATTGTTTTGGTCATTTAGAGCCATTCAAGAGATAATGATAGGTTTTTCTTTGAAGAATTAATTCCTAGATAAGGTTTAAGGGACAGGATTTACATTAGTTATGCTAATGTTATCCGCCATGTGCTGGTTATGCTAGTGCTATCTACATAATATTTTAAAATAATGCATATCGGGTAAATGCTCAAGATTTATGCTTGGCACACCCTTGTAGAGTGTGATTAAATGGGTATATGTTCAAGTTATGCTTGACAAACCCTTGCAGATAAGATTGTATTTTTTTTTATATGAAATTAAGGATGGGAAATTGCTCAGGTTATGCTTGTGCATCCCGTACAGACTTAGGATATTTAAATGAATGAATTTAAGGGAAATGGAATATGTGTAAGTGATGCTTGCACTTCCATCTCATAATTACTTAATTATAGGGAGTTTAAGCATTTTAGTACTATTTCGTAAAACCGAAAGTTTATATATGCACATTATGTGTGTATGGTTGGTGGTGAAGCAATTATCATGTATTGTTGGGTTATGCCCGGCACAATAATGAATGTTGAGCCACCTATATGTGATCTTACCTATTGCCATGACCAGAATAGACTTTGACCTAGTAGACCTTAACCAAGTATCAGGTAGAATCACAGATTGCAGAGTAGACCCAGAAGCGTTTAATGAGCTATGGTTTTGGGAGACGATCAGAATCAGAAGACCAGTCAAGTGACGGCATTTAAAGACTAGCACCCATTTCGAAATGTCATATAAGTTAACAAGATTAAATTATTTGTTCAGTATATAAATGATCTGCCTTTCTCATCCTTCATCCTCTGTTGTCTCTCCATCTAAGTAAGGCTACATATCATATGTGATCGTTTGTTGCCCATGTCGTCGGTCTCGGTCTGTCGCTCAGTCCATCCTGTCTGCGGGTCTCTGGGAAACAAGTGACCCCTACCCCCGTGCCCCGGCATATTAAATGGTGTCAGAGAAGTGGGATGCATAATGTGGCAGTCTGTTACATGATGGTCTATGATGTGATCCATGAGATAGAGATACAGAAATCTGGAGCACAGCTGTGTGATGCAGTCTGAAGATACAGAGATGCAAGTTGCTACATATGTATCCAGTGATGCGAACCTACCCGTGAGGCTGAGCGATAGGGACTGACTTTGTACTGAGACTTATTAGGGCAAAGTTAATTTTTTTTTTTTTTTGGACAAAATCTTAAGAAAATGAGATTATTTCAAAACAAAATGTATGATTTCAGGCAAAATGGTTAAAAGGAGAAATATCAAAAGGAGAGACAATGAGGTTGAGGGTGATGATAGTCGCAGTGACGTAACTTTAAGTGCCGTCGAAAATGAAAATGATAGTGGTGATGATTCTGACATAGGTTTAAGGGAGGGCGCGAATACATTAAAAGAGAATACTAACGTTGTGCCACCTGTTATTGTTTCTGAGCAAGAGGGTACATTTACAGATCATGTGACTGATGCAGAAACAGGTAATTATGCACAAGGAGAAGGAGACACGGCTATGCCTGCAGGGACTGGAGATAGTGAGGTAACTAAGGCTGTGAAAGAGATGGCTAGCGTGTTAGTAGAAACAATTCGTGAATCTAATCAGGCTCTTAGTCAGAATATCAATACCCTTTTAGACGAGGTGCAGCGTAGGCGGCCAGTAGAGCAAATGGGTTCGGCTCAACACAGAGCTAATAATATGGGTATCAGACGACGATCAAGGCCTGGGGCAAATCGGCTGTCCTATAGTAGGTATGATAATTCTGAAACTGATGATGAGTCATTGATGCAAATACGTAACAGGCGACAGCAGCATGTAGATGTAGTTCTTCCAAGGGAGACAACCAAGTTACCCATATTTACAGGTAAGGAACCATGGAATGTTTGGTTTAACAGGTTTACTGAAGTGGCTGATAGAAGGCGCTGGAGTGAAGAAGAGCGACTTGATGAGATTTTGCCTAGATTACAGGGCACAGCTGGTGAGTTTGTATTTGGTCAGCTCAGACGTGAAGTTAGATGTAACTATGTTCAACTGGTATCTGAACTGAATAGTAGGTATAGAGTTGTTGTTACGCAGAAAACATATGGTGCACAGTTTAGCCATCGTAATCAGAAGGCAAATGAGTCTGTTGAAGAGTATGCGTCAGAGCTTAAACGTTTGTATGATAAGGCCCACTCTAACAGAGATGAGAATACTAGGCAAGAAGACTTGTTAAGGAGATTCCTTGATGGGCTATATGATGAGAAGGCCAGGTTTCAAGTAGAATATGTTAAGGAACCTAGAGATATAGATGAGGCAGTGTACCAGGTAGTAGATTTTCAGGAAACCCGTAACCGCCCTTTGTATAATGAAGGTAATGGTGACAGAAGAGGTAAGAAACATGCACGTGCTGTTACTTATGTATCAACAGAGTATGAAGATAGTGATTATGAAGGTGATAATGTTGAACAAAGACGCAAGCTTAAGAAAAATAGGGTAGTCCGTAAGGCAGGTAATAGTCAGACTTCACCGTCAAGTAAGCAGGCACAGGACAATCAGTCAGATCAGTCCGGAAGTAAGGATGCGGTAAGAGTAGATGGCAGTTTGGAGAATACATTAAAAGCCTTGCAAGAGAAAATTGAGAGTCTTGAGCAGCAGATTCAACAGAAGGGTAATGGTAATGCTCATAATAGGTCAGAAGTTACTTGTTACTTATGCTATGAGAAGGGACACATTTCTAGGAACTGTCCACAGAAACAGCAAGAAGGTAGAAGAGGTCAACCCTATACAAACAGAGGTAATGCAAATTCCGGTGGATATCAGAGAAGAGGGTATGTTGGTAATCAAGGCCAGGATAATAGTCAGGCTTATCAGGGGGCTAGACCAAGGTCTTCACATCCTTTAAACTATTAGGGGTCGGTTCTGCTGGCCGCGAGACGACCCTTTTTGATAGCCAAAAAGGCCAAATGAGTGAAAATAGAGCTTCTGAGGTGACAATGAGAAAAGGTAGACAGGGCTTGCCTAAGTGTATTGGTGCCTATGTGGATGCCAAGATACAGGGGCTACCTTTATATTTTACTGCGGATACAGGTGCATCAAAGACTATAGTTAGCAAGAAAATTTATGAGAAAATTCCAATTAATAAACGCCCGACCCTGGCCCACTCAGAGCATAGTATGACATGTGCAGGGGGAACAATTCTTAAAGAACATGGTAAGGCCATATTTGATTTACAGTTAGGACCCCTGAAATTGAGTAAAGAGGTAATTATAGCTGATATCGAAGATGAAGGTTTATTGGGGGCAGATATAATGCAGGAGGATGAAAGCGGACCTGGAGACTTAATGCTCAGCAAGGGTATTTTACGGCTAAGGGGGCTAGATATTGAGATTCTGAGGGTCGGCAAGGACTTGAGAACAAGAAAGGTAACTGCTGCAGATCATTATTTGGTGCCGAGCTACTGTGAACAGGTTATTGATGTATTCATAGAGAGGTTCCCTGAGGATGATTATGAAGAACACAAGGACATGGTGGTGGAACCGTGTGAGAATTTCACTGAAAGGTATCCGTTAGTTATGGCCAGTACATTAGTAGATATAAATACGAGTCCTACCCAGAAAGTGAGATTACTTAATCCGTCAAGCTCACCCGTGTCAATAAATCAGGACAGTGTAATTGGCTTTGCAGAACGGTATGATGAGATAAGGCTTCTTGCACAGTCAGAAGATCCAAGTCAAACTGAAAACAACAATGCAGTGCGAAGAATTCAGTTTATGAGCAGAAAGGTTAGTGAAGCTTCACCTTTGCACACCCAACAAGTGGAGCTTGAAAAGGTCCCCTCCCACCTGCGAACACTATGTGAAGATGCGTGTAGCAACCGAACTGAGGAGGAAAAGAGAAAAATAACAGAGCTTCTTGTTAAGCATGAGCAGGCATTTTCAAAAGATGAGTATGATTTGGGTCGTACGCATTTAGCTGAACATGTGATCGATACCGGAGATGCAAAGCCTATCCGATATCCACCCAGACGTGTACCTTTGGCATTTGCAGATGAAGAGCGGCAGGTTATTGAAAACATGGAGAAGCAGGGCATAATACGCAAGTCCTATAGCTGTTGGAGTAGTCCTCTGTGTCTTGTGCGTAAGAAAAATGGTAAAGTGAGACCGTGTATAGATTATAGGGCAGTGAACAAAGTTACCCAAACAGACAATTTTCCAATTCCGAGGACTAGAGATTGCTTAGATGCTGTGGCAGGAGCAAAGGTGTTCTCGACATTTGACGTCACAAGTTCGTATCATCAGATCCCAGTTCGAGAGGAAGACATACCGAAAACCGCCTTTATCACAAAGTATGGTTTGTATGAGCATTGCACCATGCCTATGGGAATGAAGAACTCGAGTGCAACTTTCCAACGTTGTATGGAGGCAGCTCTTCATGGTCTACAGTGGATCACATGCTTGATTTACCTTGATGATGTAGTAGTGTTTGCAAGTAGCTTTGAAGAACATTTGGAGAGAGTGGATGTTGTTTTGGACAGGATTGAAATGGCAGGATTGAAGTTAAAACCAGAAAAATGTCATATTTTCAAGGAGTCTGTGCATTTTTTAGGTAATGTTATAAGTGCTGTAGGCGTGTGTCCGAGCCCAGATAATGTGGCCAAAATACAACAGCTTGCCGTACCAAAAGATGTGAGCCAGGTTAGAGCCTTAGTGGGTATGGGAAGTTATTACAGACGCCATATTAAAGACTTCTCTGGAATGATGAAACCTGTGATTGACTTAACGAAAAAGGGTAAGGAATTCAAGTGGACAGAACAGTGTCAGGAAGCTTTTGAGAAGCTTAAGGAAGCTCTTATCAGTCCAGAAATCATGGCATATCCCTTAGATGAAGGTGAATATTTCTTAGACTGTGATGCAAGTGGTTATGCCATTGGAGGGGTTCTGAGCCAAATGCAGGATGGTGTGGAGAGAGTGATCGCATATGGTAGCAAGATGCTGAACAAGGCAGAACAGAATTACTGTGTAACAGACAAGGAGTTGCTATCGTTACGTTACTTTGTTGAATACTACAGACAGTACTTATTAGGACGGAAGTTTACTGTAAGGACAGATCATCGGGCACTAGTGTACTTATTTTCTTTTAAAGAGCCAAGAGGGAGACTTGCTAGGTATTTGGAGATTTTAGCAGCCTATGATTTTGTTATTGAGTATCGAAAGGGTGGAAGCCACTCTAATGCTGATGGGATGAGTAGATGCGTTAGTCCGTGGGATTGTCAGTGCAACGAAGTTGATACGGTGGAGCCGCTGAAGTGTGGACCTTGTAAAAGGTGTGAAAAAAGGGCATGTGATATGAAAAGCTCTCTACTGGTGGGATGTCAGGGAATGAAATTGGAAGAAATACGTGTACCAGATGTAGGAGCTGAAGGGGTTGTTCCTCTAGGTTTAACGCATCTTCGATCGGGCAATAATACAGTAGAGAATGTAGAATGTGTGCCGACTGGTGGTTTAATAGTAGAGAAAGAGATAGGCTCAATACAAGGTTTGAAATATGACGAAGGAGTCAGAGTAGTAGAGACTAGGTCGAGGAGTAAGCAGGAGGAGGTAAAGCAAAGTAACTCTGCAGGGGGTAAGCCAGGGCGAAATACTAGTTCCTCAACTGTTTTATTAGATAGGACAATATTGAGTAGTTATTCAGATTTAGATTTAGCTAAATGCCAGAAGTCAGATCCCGACATTGAGCTTATATATGAGAGTCTGTTGAGTGGCCGTAAAAGACCACCGGGTGTTGAGGTAGCTGTTAAGAGCTCGGCAGCTCGTCATTACTGGGTGATCTGGAACTCACTGACTATCAAAGAAGGTATGATTTATAAAGAAAGCTTACAGAAGAATGGTCTGAGTAGGTTTTACCAGTTGCTTGTGCCTAGGAAACTGAAAAATGAGGTATTAAAAGAAGTGCATGATGGAAGAATGGGTGGTCACTTTGGTTGTCGAAAGACATATGAAAAGGTAAAACAGAAATACTACTGGTTTGAGATGAAAGATGATGTGAACAATTGGGTACTGAAATGTGACATATGTTCTGCTGACAAGGTTCCGCAGAAGAAGCCGAAAGCACCTTTAGGTAGTATTGGGGTAGGTGCCACTCTAGCAACTTTATCCACAGATATGATGGGTCCTTTCCCGATAACTCCTCGCCAGAACAGGTATATTTTGGTCGTAACAGATCATTTTACTAAGTGGGTGGAGGTGTTTGCAGTTCCAGATCAGACTGCAGCGACAACAGCCAATGTGATACTAAATGAGGTAATTGCCAGGTATGGTGCACCACTTTCTATACACAGTGATCTGGGAAGCAACTATGAAAGTGTGATTTTTAAGGAGCTATGTAGGCTTATGGAGGTAAGAAAGACTCGAACCTCTGTCAGGAATCCAAAGGGTAATGGTCAGGCAGAAAAATTTAATAAAACTTTGGTACGTATGATAAAAGCATACCTCAAGGGAGAACAAGAGAATTGGGATTTGAACCTAGGATGTTTGGCGGCAGCATATCGAGCGACGCCTCATTCCTCGACGGGTTTAAGTCCAAATTTTATGATGCTAGGTAGAGAGGTAAGAATCCCAGCCGAACTTAAGAGTGGGGTAACAGGTGATGTTGATGGGAATATGGTGACTTCGTATGGTGAGTATGTCAACTGGCTTAGAGATAGGATGCAAGTGGCACACGAAATTGCACGTAGTCATCTCCAATCAGCTGCAAGATATCACAAGTATGCTTATGACACACGCCTGAGACATCTGAGTTATGACCCTGGGGATTGTGCATGGTATCTTCATGAACGTAGGGTACCAGGTATAAGCCCAAAGCTTCAGATGGCATATGTATTGTGTCTTATACTGAAGAAAGTAAATGATGTGAATTACCTGATCAGACTAAGGGAGGGAACTGATAGGGTTGTGCATCATGATAAGTTGAAGAAATATGAAGGAGAAAATAAACCCGTATGGCTGACAAAGGCATTTCAGGATTATCGTAAAAACTAGGTTAAGGTCAAGGTCATGGCAAGGTCAAGGTCAAAGTTGTAGAAAATTTCAGGTACTTAGGGCATGTCCCAAATTGTTTTGCAGGCATGGCGTCAAGAATGATTGAGCTGGTAAAGAAGAGGGGCCGAGCGTACCGCTGTGTTCCCTGCGGACATATAGAATCCAAGCATCGTGCAGAGGCCCACTTCTATAAGAAGCATGTTGCCGAGTTCGAAGTTCCTTTTATGTGTGTGGCCTGTGATTTCCGGGGCGGAGACGCGACTAAATTTCAGAGACACCAGGAGTCCCCAGGCCATTTGGAAAAGATGGATCCCCTGACGTCTGAGATCGCTATTCAAAATTCGAAGACTCCAAGGTTTTTGCTTTATGGTGAAGACGTTATAAGAATGACTAAGGAAGAATCGGCTAGGCATTGGTTATCCGTGGCAGGAGATGGGGGAAATGAAGAAATATCATCAGACATTGAAGATATCAGGGAGCAGATTCTGCCGAATGAACCTATGAATATTTCGAGTCCAGCTGGAGACAGTGAGCAGATCGAGGGACTACTGGATACAACGGTAAAAGTTGATGCTGGAACCAACACCGAGTGCAACCAATTAGAGGAAATTGCAGCAACTGTTATGAAGACACATGCAGAAGTGAAATCAATGAACTCTCAAATGGTAGAAACATTGAGTAAGGTTTATGAGTTTGCTGAAAAGCTAGTACAAGTAAACATAAAACAGGAAGGGGTAATTCGGCGGCTGGAAGAAAAATTGGACAGTATGGAGAGGAGAGAGAGGAGAGTGGAAGAAGCTGAGAGGGACAGAAGAAACAGGGCCATTCATAGAGATAATCACCATCATAGGGACAGAAGATAGTTTGTTTTTTTTTTTTCAATAAAATATCAAATTCAATGATTGTGGTATTCCTGGCCATGCTCACTTCTTCCAACTAATAATTAGCAATAAATAGGATTTAAAATGTTTGTGAGGGACCATCAAACATTTTAAGAGGGGGCAGATGTAGGGGCACAGCCTCAAGACCCTGATTGTTGTTGTTGTTGCCTTTAGGCTTGATAATGGATGATGATGCTATGATGGTGATTAATTCCCTGCTTGTATACCCCCTATAATGATGATGATGATGAAGTGATGATGATAATGATGATGATGATGATGAAGTGATGATGATGATGATGATGATGATGATTTCTCATGGCGCTAATGATGACAGTTTGTTCTCAGACCCAGAACGCATGTTTGACAGATTGTAAACAACAGGTCGCGGAAATACATGACATCGATCGCATGAAAAATTTATTTTTGATACCACACGCCATACATGCCATATCCTGGTTTGGATAATTAGAAACTACCTTTAGACCTTGAATACTGCCAAAATTGGCGCCCTAGAGTATAAGAGAAAGTTGCTATCACTGCCGAATTTTCTGAGTTGGAACGACAGAATGTTTTGGTGTTGTCAGCCATTTTTTTAGATACGGACAGTGACGAGAATTGACGAGCGGTTCCGAAGGCGGGCTGTTCCAACAGACAGCCGATCCACGATATTGAGTGGCCAGTTTTTATAAGAGATTGATGTTAAATCAGAAATTTATCGTTTTAAGCCAAGAGATAATTAATTTTACTTCATTTTTAGGTTAGCCAAGGAGATCTCCAGTTTAATTCCCTAAATTATTATTGATTTGTTTGATAAATATTACACTACCCGGCGGGTTCAAAGCATGCAAATTAGCCATGCCATCAATACAGAATCCTACCGATTCTTACAGACGCGCCAGGGCCGACCCAGTATAAGAGAGCCTGTATCCTTTGCCCAAGCCTTTTCGTTTTCAAGTCCTCGGACAAGAAGCTCACTAACTTACAGATATATTTCATAGCCAGATAATTTCTTTGAAGTTTGCAGGGACCTTTACAGGATTCTATTCTTTAGTGAAGTAAGGATGGAGGCTGATGTGTGGTTACAGTTCCTGTTGAATTTCTGAAGATTATGGTTTGATTTCGATTTACTGTTTGATTACTTCGTGTTTCTTGTTCTGAGTTCAATTTTTAGGCTTCCAGCTTCATCAGGCGTGCGGCATTGTTGGTGTGACCTTGATAGAGTACCGTTTGCAGATACAGACTATAGTCGGGTTACTTCAAGATGACGTTCGAAGAATGCAGAGATGACTGTTACTATTTTTAGATGGCCTTGATGTACTTGACCTACTGACCGATGTAAACAAGAGCCGAGTGCCCTGATGAGACTGCGCAAGATAATGTTCAATTTTTCTTTCTTGTTTAATTTAAATTGTTGACTAGACCCTTAATTAAGACATTTTCCCTGCAGTATGATGCTAGGATATTTGATAATTTAATTTAAGGCCCAAACTGAAAGTATTTTTAACCATCATTTTTATCTGAGATCTCCTCAAGAAATATTTCCAAGTTCTGAATACTGAGGTTCTGTGTGAGTTATGCTCATGCCAGCCAATATGATCAGACTTGTGCATATTAAGGCCTGTTTATCCTAGATATATGCATGTTACGCACCTTTATAATTGTTTTGGTCATTTAGAGCCATTCAAGAGATAATGATAGGTTTTTCTTTGAAGAATTAATTCCTAGATAAGGTTTAAGGGACAGGATTTACATTAGTTATGCTAATGTTATCCGCCATGTGCTGGTTATGCTAGTGCTATCTACATAATATTTTAAAATAATGCATATCGGGTAAATGCTCAAGATTTATGCTTGGCACACCCTTGTAGAGTGTGATTAAATGGGTATATGTTCAAGTTATGCTTGACAAACCCTTGCAGATAAGATTGTATTTTTTTTTATATGAAATTAAGGATGGGAAATTGCTCAGGTTATGCTTGTGCATCCCGTACAGACTTAGGATATTTAAATGAATGAATTTAAGGGAAATGGAATATGTGTAAGTGATGCTTGCACTTCCATCTCATAATTACTTAATTATAGGGAGTTTAAGCATTTTAGTACTATTTCGTAAAACCGAAAGTTTATATATGCACATTATGTGTGTATGGTTGGTGGTGAAGCAATTATCATGTATTGTTGGGTTATGCCCGGCACAATAATGAATGTTGAGCCACCTATATGTGATCTTACCTATTGCCATGACCAGAATAGACTTTGACCTAGTAGACCTTAACCAAGTATCAGGTAGAATCACAGATTGCAGAGTAGACCCAGAAGCGTTTAATGAGCTATGGTTTTGGGAGACGATCAGAATCAGAAGACCAGTCAAGTGACGGCATTTAAAGACTAGCACCCATTTCGAAATGTCATATAAGTTAACAAGATTAAATTATTTGTTCAGTATATAAATGATCTGCCTTTCTCATCCTTCATCCTCTGTTGTCTCTCCATCTAAGTAAGGCTACATATCATATGTGATCGTTTGTTGCCCATGTCGTCGGTCTCGGTCTGTCGCTCAGTCCATCCTGTCTGCGGGTCTCTGGGAAACAAGTGACCCCTACCCCCGTGCCCCGGCATATTAAATGGTGTCAGAGAAGTGGGATGCATAATGTGGCAGTCTGTTACATGATGGTCTATGATGTGATCCATGAGATAGAGATACAGAAATCTGGAGCACAGCTGTGTGATGCAGTCTGAAGATACAGAGATGCAAGTTGCTACATATGTATCCAGTGATGCGAACCTACCCGTGAGGCTGAGCGATAGGGACTGACTTTGTACTGAGACTTATTAGGGCAAAGTTAATTTTTTTTTTTTTTTGGACAAAATCTTAAGAAAATGAGATTATTTCAAAACAAAATGTATGATTTCAGGCAAAATGGTTAAAAGGAGAAATATCAAAAGGAGAGACAATGAGGTTGAGGGTGATGATAGTCGCAGTGACGTAACTTTAAGTGCCGTCGAAAATGAAAATGATAGTGGTGATGATTCTGACATAGGTTTAAGGGAGGGCGCGAATACATTAAAAGAGAATACTAACGTTGTGCCACCTGTTATTGTTTCTGAGCAAGAGGGTACATTTACAGATCATGTGACTGATGCAGAAACAGGTAATTATGCACAAGGAGAAGGAGACACGGCTATGCCTGCAGGGACTGGAGATAGTGAGGTAACTAAGGCTGTGAAAGAGATGGCTAGCGTGTTAGTAGAAACAATTCGTGAATCTAATCAGGCTCTTAGTCAGAATATCAATACCCTTTTAGACGAGGTGCAGCGTAGGCGGCCAGTAGAGCAAATGGGTTCGGCTCAACACAGAGCTAATAATATGGGTATCAGACGACGATCAAGGCCTGGGGCAAATCGGCTGTCCTATAGTAGGTATGATAATTCTGAAACTGATGATGAGTCATTGATGCAAATACGTAACAGGCGACAGCAGCATGTAGATGTAGTTCTTCCAAGGGAGACAACCAAGTTACCCATATTTACAGGTAAGGAACCATGGAATGTTTGGTTTAACAGGTTTACTGAAGTGGCTGATAGAAGGCGCTGGAGTGAAGAAGAGCGACTTGATGAGATTTTGCCTAGATTACAGGGCACAGCTGGTGAGTTTGTATTTGGTCAGCTCAGACGTGAAGTTAGATGTAACTATGTTCAACTGGTATCTGAACTGAATAGTAGGTATAGAGTTGTTGTTACGCAGAAAACATATGGTGCACAGTTTAGCCATCGTAATCAGAAGGCAAATGAGTCTGTTGAAGAGTATGCGTCAGAGCTTAAACGTTTGTATGATAAGGCCCACTCTAACAGAGATGAGAATACTAGGCAAGAAGACTTGTTAAGGAGATTCCTTGATGGGCTATATGATGAGAAGGCCAGGTTTCAAGTAGAATATGTTAAGGAACCTAGAGATATAGATGAGGCAGTGTACCAGGTAGTAGATTTTCAGGAAACCCGTAACCGCCCTTTGTATAATGAAGGTAATGGTGACAGAAGAGGTAAGAAACATGCACGTGCTGTTACTTATGTATCAACAGAGTATGAAGATAGTGATTATGAAGGTGATAATGTTGAACAAAGACGCAAGCTTAAGAAAAATAGGGTAGTCCGTAAGGCAGGTAATAGTCAGACTTCACCGTCAAGTAAGCAGGCACAGGACAATCAGTCAGATCAGTCCGGAAGTAAGGATGCGGTAAGAGTAGATGGCAGTTTGGAGAATACATTAAAAGCCTTGCAAGAGAAAATTGAGAGTCTTGAGCAGCAGATTCAACAGAAGGGTAATGGTAATGCTCATAATAGGTCAGAAGTTACTTGTTACTTATGCTATGAGAAGGGACACATTTCTAGGAACTGTCCACAGAAACAGCAAGAAGGTAGAAGAGGTCAACCCTATACAAACAGAGGTAATGCAAATTCCGGTGGATATCAGAGAAGAGGGTATGTTGGTAATCAAGGCCAGGATAATAGTCAGGCTTATCAGGGGGCTAGACCAAGGTCTTCACATCCTTTAAACTATTAGGGGTCGGTTCTGCTGGCCGCGAGACGACCCTTTTTGATAGCCAAAAAGGCCAAATGAGTGAAAATAGAGCTTCTGAGGTGACAATGAGAAAAGGTAGACAGGGCTTGCCTAAGTGTATTGGTGCCTATGTGGATGCCAAGATACAGGGGCTACCTTTATATTTTACTGCGGATACAGGTGCATCAAAGACTATAGTTAGCAAGAAAATTTATGAGAAAATTCCAATTAATAAACGCCCGACCCTGGCCCACTCAGAGCATAGTATGACATGTGCAGGGGGAACAATTCTTAAAGAACATGGTAAGGCCATATTTGATTTACAGTTAGGACCCCTGAAATTGAGTAAAGAGGTAATTATAGCTGATATCGAAGATGAAGGTTTATTGGGGGCAGATATAATGCAGGAGGATGAAAGCGGACCTGGAGACTTAATGCTCAGCAAGGGTATTTTACGGCTAAGGGGGCTAGATATTGAGATTCTGAGGGTCGGCAAGGACTTGAGAACAAGAAAGGTAACTGCTGCAGATCATTATTTGGTGCCGAGCTACTGTGAACAGGTTATTGATGTATTCATAGAGAGGTTCCCTGAGGATGATTATGAAGAACACAAGGACATGGTGGTGGAACCGTGTGAGAATTTCACTGAAAGGTATCCGTTAGTTATGGCCAGTACATTAGTAGATATAAATACGAGTCCTACCCAGAAAGTGAGATTACTTAATCCGTCAAGCTCACCCGTGTCAATAAATCAGGACAGTGTAATTGGCTTTGCAGAACGGTATGATGAGATAAGGCTTCTTGCACAGTCAGAAGATCCAAGTCAAACTGAAAACAACAATGCAGTGCGAAGAATTCAGTTTATGAGCAGAAAGGTTAGTGAAGCTTCACCTTTGCACACCCAACAAGTGGAGCTTGAAAAGGTCCCCTCCCACCTGCGAACACTATGTGAAGATGCGTGTAGCAACCGAACTGAGGAGGAAAAGAGAAAAATAACAGAGCTTCTTGTTAAGCATGAGCAGGCATTTTCAAAAGATGAGTATGATTTGGGTCGTACGCATTTAGCTGAACATGTGATCGATACCGGAGATGCAAAGCCTATCCGATATCCACCCAGACGTGTACCTTTGGCATTTGCAGATGAAGAGCGGCAGGTTATTGAAAACATGGAGAAGCAGGGCATAATACGCAAGTCCTATAGCTGTTGGAGTAGTCCTCTGTGTCTTGTGCGTAAGAAAAATGGTAAAGTGAGACCGTGTATAGATTATAGGGCAGTGAACAAAGTTACCCAAACAGACAATTTTCCAATTCCGAGGACTAGAGATTGCTTAGATGCTGTGGCAGGAGCAAAGGTGTTCTCGACATTTGACGTCACAAGTTCGTATCATCAGATCCCAGTTCGAGAGGAAGACATACCGAAAACCGCCTTTATCACAAAGTATGGTTTGTATGAGCATTGCACCATGCCTATGGGAATGAAGAACTCGAGTGCAACTTTCCAACGTTGTATGGAGGCAGCTCTTCATGGTCTACAGTGGATCACATGCTTGATTTACCTTGATGATGTAGTAGTGTTTGCAAGTAGCTTTGAAGAACATTTGGAGAGAGTGGATGTTGTTTTGGACAGGATTGAAATGGCAGGATTGAAGTTAAAACCAGAAAAATGTCATATTTTCAAGGAGTCTGTGCATTTTTTAGGTAATGTTATAAGTGCTGTAGGCGTGTGTCCGAGCCCAGATAATGTGGCCAAAATACAACAGCTTGCCGTACCAAAAGATGTGAGCCAGGTTAGAGCCTTAGTGGGTATGGGAAGTTATTACAGACGCCATATTAAAGACTTCTCTGGAATGATGAAACCTGTGATTGACTTAACGAAAAAGGGTAAGGAATTCAAGTGGACAGAACAGTGTCAGGAAGCTTTTGAGAAGCTTAAGGAAGCTCTTATCAGTCCAGAAATCATGGCATATCCCTTAGATGAAGGTGAATATTTCTTAGACTGTGATGCAAGTGGTTATGCCATTGGAGGGGTTCTGAGCCAAATGCAGGATGGTGTGGAGAGAGTGATCGCATATGGTAGCAAGATGCTGAACAAGGCAGAACGGAATTACTGTGTAACAGACAAGGAGTTGCTATCGTTACGTTACTTTGTTGAATACTACAGACAGTACTTATTAGGACGGAAGTTTACTGTAAGGACAGATCATCGGGCACTAGTGTACTTATTTTCTTTTAAAGAGCCAAGAGGGAGACTTGCTAGGTATTTGGAGATTTTAGCAGCCTATGATTTTGTTATTGAGTATCGAAAGGGTGGAAGCCACTCTAATGCTGATGGGATGAGTAGATGCGTTAGTCCGTGGGATTGTCAGTGCAACGAAGTTGATACGGTGGAGCCGCTGAAGTGTGGACCTTGTAAAAGGTGTGAAAAAAGGGCATGTGATATGAAAAGCTCTCTACTGGTGGGATGTCAGGGAATGAAATTGGAAGAAATACGTGTACCAGATGTAGGAGCTGAAGGGGTTGTTCCTCTAGGTTTAACGCATCTTCGATCGGGCAATAATACAGTAGAGAATGTAGAATGTGTGCCGACTGGTGGTTTAATAGTAGAGAAAGAGATAGGCTCAATACAAGGTTTGAAATATGACGAAGGAGTCAGAGTAGTAGAGACTAGGTCGAGGAGTAAGCAGGAGGAGGTAAAGCAAAGTAACTCTGCAGGGGGTAAGCCAGGGCGAAATACTAGTTCCTCAACTGTTTTATTAGATAGGACAATATTGAGTAGTTATTCAGATTTAGATTTAGCTAAATGCCAGAAGTCAGATCCCGACATTGAGCTTATATATGAGAGTCTGTTGAGTGGCCGTAAAAGACCACCGGGTGTTGAGGTAGCTGTTAAGAGCTCGGCAGCTCGTCATTACTGGGTGATCTGGAACTCACTGACTATCAAAGAAGGTATGATTTATAAAGAAAGCTTACAGAAGAATGGTCTGAGTAGGTTTTACCAGTTGCTTGTGCCTAGGAAACTGAAAAATGAGGTATTAAAAGAAGTGCATGATGGAAGAATGGGTGGTCACTTTGGTTGTCGAAAGACATATGAAAAGGTAAAACAGAAATACTACTGGTTTGAGATGAAAGATGATGTGAACAATTGGGTACTGAAATGTGACATATGTTCTGCTGACAAGGTTCCGCAGAAGAAGCCGAAAGCACCTTTAGGTAGTATTGGGGTAGGTGCCACTCTAGCAACTTTATCCACAGATATGATGGGTCCTTTCCCGATAACTCCTCGCCAGAACAGGTATATTTTGGTCGTAACAGATCATTTTACTAAGTGGGTGGAGGTGTTTGCAGTTCCAGATCAGACTGCAGCGACAACAGCCAATGTGATACTAAATGAGGTAATTGCCAGGTATGGTGCACCACTTTCTATACACAGTGATCTGGGAAGCAACTATGAAAGTGTGATTTTTAAGGAGCTATGTAGGCTTATGGAGGTAAGAAAGACTCGAACCTCTGTCAGGAATCCAAAGGGTAATGGTCAGGCAGAAAAATTTAATAAAACTTTGGTACGTATGATAAAAGCATACCTCAAGGGAGAACAAGAGAATTGGGATTTGAACCTAGGATGTTTGGCGGCAGCATATCGAGCGACGCCTCATTCCTCGACGGGTTTAAGTCCAAATTTTATGATGCTAGGTAGAGAGGTAAGAATCCCAGCCGAACTTAAGAGTGGGGTAACAGGTGATGTTGATGGGAATATGGTGACTTCGTATGGTGAGTATGTCAACTGGCTTAGAGATAGGATGCAAGTGGCACACGAAATTGCACGTAGTCATCTCCAATCAGCTGCAAGATATCACAAGTATGCTTATGACACACGCCTGAGACATCTGAGTTATGACCCTGGGGATTGTGCATGGTATCTTCATGAACGTAGGGTACCAGGTATAAGCCCAAAGCTTCAGATGGCATATGTATTGTGTCTTATACTGAAGAAAGTAAATGATGTGAATTACCTGATCAGACTAAGGGAGGGAACTGATAGGGTTGTGCATCATGATAAGTTGAAGAAATATGAAGGAGAAAATAAACCCGTATGGCTGACAAAGGCATTTCAGGATTATCGTAAAAACTAGGTTAAGGTCAAGGTCATGGCAAGGTCAAGGTCAAAGTTGTAGAAAATTTCAGGTACTTAGGGCATGTCCCAAATTGTTTTGCAGGCATGGCGTCAAGAATGATTGAGAACTTTGACCTATGGGGGAACTTGTCTTAATTTTTACCACCATTACAGAATGCCCTGTATGACTAGTGAGTGTTCAGATAAGCCTGTGCATACTCTCCGCCAGATCAGAGCCTTCACTGTTCTCATAAAACTTCTGCAGATTGTAAGCTACCCATAGAATAAGAACACAGTCTCTTAGCTTAAAGATATGCTTTACAGCCTGATTTAAATCTACCCTAATCAGAATTTCCCATATTGTTAGAAATCTCACTAGACTGCTCATGTATCTGTGGTTTATATTAATATCTATTTAGAGTTAGGACGTCATATCACTGTCTATCTCAGTTCCGTTGCTATTTAGGCATTATATATCTCACAAAATAACTTTTGGTGCCCCCAGCAGTGGCGGGGTATTATGCAGTGCTTGCGGTGCTTTTATTTAAAGATATCTTGTAACATATGCCTTCAATGATTTTTCAATAACCATATTAACGATATCAAATGTATAGAGGATACTTACTTTTTTGAGGTGAATACCAAATATATTTCATCGAGTGTGTTGAAAACATCAGAATTTTCATGAGTGCGCAGCTTTGAACGACTCAAAGTACATTGGATTTTGTTTGATAAACTTTATGACATGACGAGTCTGGGAGTGAAATAACGACAAACCACTAGTGGTTTACAGTTCGTAACGCTGCGTAATGACGTCCATTATAACGTTGCGTAAAAGATGGCAAAATATTTATGTTTTCACGTCCAAATTTGTTTAATTTTTTAAGAAATGCTTATGCCCTGTGATAAATAGAATCTAACATTCTTGTTCCTGTATTATTGAATTTATTAAACTTGTTGCGAAAAAGCGATAAAATGCTCGGCAAGCCTCGCATTTTAACACTTTTCCTCAACTCGTTTAATAAATTCAATAAAACTTAAGAACTCATGTAAGATCCTCTATGTATTTGTTTCCAGCTTTGAACGACTCGAAGAACAATGTTTTTAGTTTTATGAAACTGTATCTGAGCCGCGACAAGAGAATCCTAACAATGTGATATGTGCGACCAGCAAAGCCTCAGATCGGCCTGCGCATATGCGCAGTCTGATCAGAGCCTTTGCTAATCGCTTGAATATTCTACGATGTTTAAGCTACTGAACGAACATCATTTGGAGTTTCTAAGCTTAAAAGGAGGCTACACAGGCTCGTCTGAGTCTACACTTGTCAAAATGCCACATTGTTGGAAATCACATGTTGCGGCTCATTTGATTATAGCTTTAAACGACTCAAAGTACATTGGATTTTGTATCTACAATGTGATCATCATGTGTGCATTCGGTGTGCCTCTGACTCATGCTCTGCCAATTGAAGAAACGACGATGAACTTCGTCCTTCCTACAGCTATGATCATGTTTTGTACAACGATGTGCCTTTGTATCCTGTTTATTCCAAAGGTAAATACCATGGAGTAACGTGTATTGGTAATGCGGTCATTTCTTTTTCAATTTGTTTGCTATTTAGAAAACAAGTTTGAGTTTCATGAGAGCTAATGGAAATTACAAGCATTCACGTGCTCCCTAGATCGGGAAGTTATTTAGAATTTGTCAAAATCAGATAGCCCAGAGTATAGGAAAAAATACAAACACCATAGCAATGCATTGTGATAACTTTTCCTAATTTCACATGCCACAACGGCAGCTGTTGATACTTGTAGTTCTAACGACTGTAAATTCGGAAACTTTTGCGAGGGTTTTATTTTCGATAAATTTCGCATACACAAAGTTTCGTGAAAATAAAATCCTCACGAATTGGCGAAATCACTCTGTCGTTTACTGATATAAGTATATCACGCCCTCGTCACGAATTTTCAGCGCCGCAAATATGTTTTTTAACACTATTCGCGAAATAAAATTCTCACGAAAATTTCCGAATTTACAGTAATCTTACAAACGGGGCCTCTGGATATAGAGTGTCTGAGTTCTGATGTGTCATGCTCATGTTATGTTGGAAAGTTATGACCTAAAATATAAAAAAAACTTCATTGCACTGAAAGAAAGGCAACACAGTTTGGTATCTTCCATTTCAACCAACGCTAATATAAAGCTTATGTAATCTTGCTTAAGTACTTTGATGGGACCAGCAGAGCTATATATACTCAACTACAAAAGATACCCATCAGTCACTTTTTGGGGCAATTATGGAAGCATAATTAAGAAATGAAATTATATTTTATATCATTTTCTTTAACAATCAATTATGCGTCAAATTATTGAATAATATAACAGTTTTATTTAAACCCATTCATGCTGAACGCCAGTGTATAGACAGGGGATCACTTCTAAAAATGACACGTTTCAGACAATTGGTTCGTCCAAATCAGTTCATTTTGTTCAATAACAGGTATGCCCCTCTCTGACGAGTCCAAAACAAACCACGTTTCCTGATCTTTGCACCCTTACTTACTTTAAATAGTAAGACCGGATCTCAGTCCAATAGAGCAGCTGGCGACGCATCTAGGATCGTTCAGTGCAACCTCTGAATCTTTGACAGCTTCAGGTTGCTCTCCATTAAGAATGGGCACGGATTCTCAAGAACGTTGAGCGAAGTTACGTGCTTTGGATTCGACCTCGTTATGATGCAATTATTGCTGCTAGAGAGGATCCTGTCTGTTTTTGACGAATTTAACTTAAGTGAGCTGATTTAGACGAGAACGAGATATTCATTCTCCAGTTAAAAACTTGTCATTTTTGAAAATGACCCCTTGTCTAAAGACTGGCGAACAGCATGAACAGATTCAAGTAAAACTGCTACATTATTCAATGAATTGATGCAGAACTGATTGTTATGGAATATGGTATAAATATATTTTCACTTCTTAATTCTGTTTTCCATAGCTGCCCCGAGAAGTGACTGATGGGTTTCTTTTGTAGTTGAGTATATATTACAATACGAGTATGCTATATTTGCCGTATGTCATATAACTAAATTTACTTTCTAAAAAGTCATTCAGTAAAATACTCTGGGATTTTAAGTTTAATGACTATCAGTGCTGTGGCCATACGAAAAAAGTAATCTAGTATGACAGGAAATGCCACACTCACACACTGCAGATCAATCAACGGCACCGTGAGGAAGAGACACAAGACACTAACAACCACATGACAGCAAGAATACAAGTAAAACAAACAGTTCTATCTTCTCCAACAAAATGATTGCAAAGTTAGAAAAGGAATATTTGCTACTTTGTAATACATAGCAATTTCAAATGCAGATATCGATGCTAAAGTGATACATCTACCACTTTGGAAACAGTCTCCAACAGGATTGCAATTCTAATACATGGCTTTAGAAGGGTTACTTTCATGAATAACTTGAAAGATAAAAACATGCAGCTGTTTTTTAAGCTTTTACTCCCTCAAATTAAGCCTTTTGGATGTAAAAAGAGGATTTAAATGTTCAATCCCTTTTTAAAAAATCATGATTAACCATAGGTTTAAAAAAACATTTTACTGGCGCCGAACCTTCGCCGCAGATTCTGCTGTACTCAAAGCACAATTTTTGCTGGCTCGCATGGAGGCTTTCTAACTTTTGCAATTCATCATCACAGAATAGCAATTTATCATACTATATTGAAACAAAGAAAACAGTTCACGATTCACAAATAGTCAGAGCGAAAGAAATCATCAAATTGCAGTATGCCCAGCCAAAGACAAGCATCAGGCACAAACTCATCGATGGCGGGCGTCACTGAGCCTGAGACCTGACCCACATTGTGTAATTATAAAGGTTACCAGTGAGGATCATCTCATTTTCATTAAGAAATTGGGAATTGTAAAGTTTAGATTTGTTAAAACTACAGTTTCGTAGGAATGTGTCCTATTTGATTATTGTCAGAAACAGACAACATGATGTCTCTCTTATAACAAAACAAAAAGAAATCTGCAATTAGAGGAGCACAATTAGTGCCCATTGGAATACCTACAAACTATCTATACATTTCAGATCCAAATCCCATAAATTTAGTGTCCAAAAGATAATGGGGAGTGTCACAGACTTCCTGGCAGGACAACATATTATACCTTTTAGGTCGTTTAGATGTTAAAAAATCATGTTTATAAATACAGCCAAATTAGCAAACCATCTCTATTAAATGTTTGCTCAATTAATTCAGAAAGAGTTGTTTTGATTAGACTATGAGGGAATGTAGTATAGAGTGTAGAGAAATCATATGTTGACAAAACCTTTCGATATAGATGAACTTGTATAAAACTAAAATATATTTATACCAAAATTCTGCTGGACTCATGTGGTGTATATTTCACGCAGTCTGGCATCCTTAACTGAAATGTGAAATATTTTAAAGCAGACCATTACCATTACATCTCTGGATTGATTAATCCTTTTTGAGTGAGATGTTTTGGTGATGTACTATGGTCTAGGGGCCAAATCTCAAATTTTTAGTTCTGTTGCACCCCCCAGGAAGAAAAAGTTGGTTACTATTTCCGGTCAGGGACATGTCTGGGGGCCTCAGAAACCCATGTTTTACTAAGTTTTCTGTGGTCAGGTTTCTGTAAATGGCCTGTAATCACCGTTACCCCACAAACATTGAAAATAGCATTACACAAAATACAAGACTAATAATATATTTTATAATAGTATAAATAGATTTATTTTAGGTCTAAATGTTTGATCTAGTCATAAACATTTATTGCAGACATCTCTGAGATGTTTTGCCGCTCATCAGCATTATGTATGTTACATTTTATACGAAATTGCAGATAATGACTTAATAGATTGCATATAAGAATGAACTATGTTCCCCAGCCACAGGAAGAGAAACTTGGTTACTGTTTTCAGTCTGGGACATGTCTTGGGGTATTCAAACCCACGTTTTAGTAAGTTTTCTTTGGTCATTTTTCTGTAAATGGCATGTAATTAATGTTACCCTACTAACATTGAAAATAGCAGTTCACAAAATACAAGACTAATATGGTATTTTCAAAAGTATAAATGAAATTATTAATTTTGAACTTAACATGTTTCAGCTAGTCATAAACATCAATTGCATACATGTGTGAGAGGTATTTCTGCTTGTCAGAGTTACTTATGTTACATTTTTACGAAATCGCAGATAATGAATTTATAGATTGCATATTAGAACAAACCCTTCCCCCAACCTTAAATGTGTATTAAAGATCTCTATTCTAATGATAAATTTCCATTTTCACATATGTAAGGCTATTTACAACTTGTAACTGGCAATAGAGGTTGAAAAATAAATATTTAAGTATGCTTATGAGCATGTCACTTCTAATATTAGAAGTAGAGATTTTCTATTTGACAATTTACATTGCATTGGAATGTACAATGTCTTTTTCACCACTTTCACAATGAAACGAAATAATACTTATAAATAAATTTAACTAGGATGGATAGTTTGTTGCTGTAAATATATATCAGGTAACGTAGGTAACAACATTGTCCCTTGCATAAATGGATAAAAATACTAATTTTACCTGGGCCTGACAACCAGCCAGGCTCAGAATATATTTGAGTTCTCTCCACGTATTATTTAAATATTTTCAATTATAGACATTTTTTTCTAAATAAACTCTTATTCAAGAGATTTTTGTAATTTTGATTGATTATTTTACTTTGTTATGACAGTTTACAGGTTTTTAATCAATTGTACATGTCAATATGTAAAATATCTACTTCATAAGTCAAATATTGTACTGAATGTTTAACTACGTTTCCTGTGGTCTGTTTTACCACGTTTCCTATTGTCAAAGTGTCATAATAGGCCTGTAAATTATGTAACCTAATGAATAAGGATAGAAAATTTGTAAGCCAGTACAAATTACATGCTAATAAGAATATTTATAAATTAATTTCACTACAGCTACAAGAAACCAACAGCTTCAAATATGTAAAAATGGAAATTTACCATTAGAATAGATATCTACATTATAAAACATGTTTTCGTTCTAAAATGCAATCTATGAAGTCATTATTTGCAATTTAGTATACAACATAACATAAGTAACGCTGACGAGCAGGAACATATCTCACAGATTCTTGCAATTGATGTTTATGCCAAGCTCAAACAAGTAAAGCTAAAATAAACTCATTGATACTATAGAAAAATATCCTATTAGGTAAGTGTGTCTTTTTTGGCCTTTTGGTGTCAAGGTTATTCAATGATATATACACATGCTATGCAAGAATCCATCATTCACCATATTGCAGCAGCTAATAGCTTGAGTGCACACCCATTTTATCATCAGTTTATCTGAGGTCATGTCTAATGTTTGGAGAAATTACACCACAAAATGTTTATCTAACACAAAATTATGAACATAATCAATTGGTTTAATGTCTGATTTGCTTGATGTAGAAAAAGTCCCTAGGGTTGAAAACTCGCTTGTACTTACATATAAAAAAATCCATCTGTGTTTTAACCATATGTGTTTGCTGAAACAGTGATACGTTGCATAAAAGGTTGGTCTTTACATTAAAGTTATCCACTACATGTATAAACCAGTGTTATATACAAGATTAGCTTGCACTTGTACTTTGTAACATACTCATAATTTGTAATCTTAATATGGCATTACGCCTGAAATAAAATTGAAACACTTTCCTTTAACCAGAAACAGCCCTCAAACAATGTAAGTATTAACAAATATATACATGGATATGGGTGCAAGAATGAGTAAGTTTATAACTAAAAATATGTTTACGAGCTGTTGTTTGCAGTATTGCTCACAATTTTTGATTGTTTTGCATACAATAAGGCTAAATCTTTGAAACCAACAAACTGAGCATAAGTCTCTTACTCCTCATGTGTAAACATGTATCAGTGGTACAAATAGCTCAACAAGACCCAAAGTTACAAAAAAGAAAGAAAAAGAACTTCCTTGTGAATAATGTAAGAAAGCTAACAAGTGCGCGTGAGTCGTGGCACTGGTTTTTCAACAGACACTCAGGAGACAATTTAATCTCTGGTTTTCATAAATTCAAACCATGTTGTTGAATTACAGTGAGTCATGTTTATGATTAAAGCTTTAGAATAACTTTTTAAAATGGACTTTAAAATAAAGCTTCACTAACAGAAAATTCATGTGCATTTAATGTTAACATGAAATAGCTTTGTAATTAATGTTACCACGTAATATGCTTTTAAGTCTACGCATATCGCTTAAGTTGCTTTACCTCAAACTTGCTTGGTTAACAAACAAAATTATTTCTTTCGAAATTGCTGTATAATAAAATAAGATAATAAACATTTTACAATATGATATAATGAGATCGTATGAGAATAGTGAGAATAGACTATTGCAATTGTGACAGGCCTAGGGATACATTGATTTTTTTAAAAAAAGTAATTATCAACAGTGAAAATTAATGTATTAAGCATACAAGAAAAAAAGTAAATGCTAGATCTACAAACCACAAGGTACATTTTGGTATCAACTGTGCTATTTCTGTAATGATAAGTACTTTGAGTGATATCATATTTGTACTTTTAAAAACGGTAGAGGAACTTTAGATTATAACAAAATGCAGCCAAGACCTAAAATGTTCTGTGTTTCTTCCTCACTTTACCTTTGTTTGATCTACAGTCTGTGATTGTGACATTTCATTGTCATTCTCACTTTTTAGCAAACACAGTTTTTTCAGGCATGATAAAGTACTTCTACTACCTGCAAAAAAGGAGCAATTTGTGGCAGGAAAACATATTTAAAGCTAAAATAATCACAATGTGCTGTTACATATGTTATGGGCTTGACAAATATATGCATATAGTATAAAGGGTAAATATCTTGTAAAAACAGTGAATCGTCAAATTTGACCAATTTGTTACCCATTCAAAGAAGGCTCAGCTGGAACTTTACTAGTTTTAAGATATGACCTCTGTGTAAAGTCGACAGAAAGCCCCTGCTCTGGAAGACACCCACACTATCCTCATGCCTTGCCACCAGATGCAGGAAATATTGCTTTTCTATTTAAATTTATTTATTGAGGTACGGTATATTCAGTCCAATATTTGAATCATAAAGTAAATATTATGTTCATTGCTATGAATCATTAATAAAAAAAAATCTGTAAATTACCATACATGTATCAAAGTAACAGGATCAAGCAAAATTTCAATACTCTCTTAGATGAATGTTTATTTTAAAATAATTTGTCTATTAATGAAGTTATTAAAATATGTGGAGAGTAGACCCTTCGTGTCGTCAGGCTTAGGTAAAATAGGAGTCTACTCTCCACAATTATTAGTATATCCATTTACGCAAAAAACCATTGTTGTTACTTATGTTACCACATTCATATATTGACAGAAATTAAATGTCCATGGTAGTAAAACTTGTTTTTAATGCTGTTATTTCATTTCATTGCGACAGAGATGAAAGAAGACACTGTCAATTCCAATGCAATATATATGGTTGAAATAGAAAATTTGTATGTTAGTAGAAATGATATGCTTATAAGCATATTTTAAAATTTATTTTACTACAAATTATCTCCATTTACAAGTTATAAATAGATTCAAATTTGGAAAAATGGATATTCATCATTAGAATAGGGATCTTTATCGCACATTTAAGGTTGGGAACATATTTTATTATAATATGCAATCTATACAGTTTTTATCTGCATTTTCGTAAAACAATGTAACATAAGTAACTCTGACGAGCAGAAATACATATTACAGATGTCTGCAATTGATGTTTATGTCTAGCTTAAACATGAAAAACTAAAATAATTCCATTAATGCTATTGTAAACTATCCTACTAGTCTTGTATTCTGTGCACTGCTATTTTCAAAATTAGGGAAACATTGATTATAGTTCCCTTACAGAAAACTAACCACAGAAAACTTACTAAAACATGGGTTTCTATAGCTCCAAGACATGTCCTAGGCTGAAAATAGTAACCAAGTTTCTCTTCCTGTGGCTGGGAACATGGTTCATTCTTATATGCAGTATATAAAGTCATTATCTGCAATTTCGTATAAAATGTAACATACGTAACACTGATGAGCGGTAAAACATCTCACAGATGTCTGTAATTAATGTTTATGGCTAGATCAAACATTTAAACCTCAAATAAATTCATTGATTCTATTATAAAATATATTATTAGTCTTGTATTTAGTATACTGCTATTTTCAATGTTTGTGGGGTAACGGTGATTACAGGCCATTTACAGACACCTGACCACAGAAAACTTAGTAAAACATGGGTTTCTGAGGCCCCCAGACATGTCCCTGGCTGGAAATAGTAACCAACTTTTTCTTCCTGGGGGGTGCAACAAACTCGCAAAATAGCCCATATATCTCAGTTTGGCCCCTACACTACTAAGCATGGTTATATTTAGATCTTCTGACAGTTTTTCTAATGTTTGAAAATAAACTGTCAAATATAGTGTTCTTTTTATAATCAGAAAAATGTGAAACCTGGGCAAAAGTTGCAGGCTCCATATAGTGTTCATTTCTAGCGGTTGACTTCTTAATAGGTACTTCGGCAAACAGTTCAGAACCTGATGAAATGCCACATCATGGGGCATTTCACCGGGGTCTTTACTGTTTGCTAAATCAAGTAAGAATATGCATCAGGGAAGAATATGCAATATTCTTTGGAAATTTTAACCTTGACCCATCTATATATACAATGTAACATCCCATGTTTATAGTATTTAAGCGAATAAAGAATCGATTGGTACATAGAGGATTAAAGTCCTTTGTGTGTGACGTAGTTTCAGTTTTATTGTTTGGTTTCTCTTCCTTCTATTTTATAATTTTATTTTACTTTATCTTTGAAGATAAGGCTACGGAAGCAAGTTAACGAAAGGTTTCTAAACCCATCAATGAACAGCCAACAAATAGCTATATCATCAACAAGTGAATCCCACAAACCCATCGCAATGAAAGGAACGGATGAAACAGAAATACGTAAGATATGCATACTAACCATATATATATAATGAGTTGACGTTACATGTTTTGTTTTTATTTAATATAAACTATGCTAAATAAAATGCCAACGCATTTCGCTGAGCTCTTCAGGGCTGTTGCATAGTAACGTCGTAACGTCGTTTCGTCACGTTGAGACGTTAACTTATATTATAAGCACAGATTAGCATGTAAGTGTCATATAGTAATATCACGGCCATCAATCTAGCTCCTTCATCGTAAAATGCAATGATAATAAATTCATGGGAGTGACTTCCTACAATGCAAAAGCAGGACTCGATTCATGTAAGTAGCAGCGTGTTCTCTTATTTTGTTATCAAATACTCGCATTTTATGAGACGTTTCGAAAATCGGAGAATGTTTTTCGATGGGCCATTAATCTAGATTCGCTGTCTTACCAATCGATCGTTTGTAGCCAGATGAGTGTCCGAATTTCGCTTCAAGGCGGACGCAATAAGGTGTGTCTTGATGTCAACATTGAAATTATGACAGAAAACTGTTTGAAATCTCGCCACTATGAAGAGTTCTTTTTGAAACACAGGGCTTGGGCATCTTTAACTGTTCATGTATCAACAAATATCACAAAAATATTAGTGTTTATTTACTCTGTGTTAAAAACAAAGCTATACTTTGAATGAGATTGATCTACGATGCAAAAGATGTACTAATTATGCAGAAGATGGGCCAGCTATGAAGGAGTGGGATCATTAACGAAGTCGATTTTTTTAGATATCTATCAACCCCGATCTTTGACATTCATTAACACACGTTCCTTTGTAAAATCCTTTGTAAAAGTCCCTGCCCTGGGAGATCTTCAACTACATCAAAATCAACGTTCTGAAAAAAATGAAATAAAGTTGACAGTTTTTGCCAGAGCGTTATCTAAGAAAAGGTTATATATATAACACCATATTTCCAAGGATGGTCAAGTTTCGCTGTGTCCATTAACTATTATCCTGTCAATTAATTTTTGGTCTAATAATATTGTCCGTTTTTTACATCTTCGAAACACCTCTTAAAATGCTGCCTCCCCCCCCTAATCAAAAGTTCTATAGGTTCCTATAGAAATTCACATCTTGACCCCCCCCCCCCCCCCCCGAAAAAAGTTAAACTCCCTGGGAAAACGAAGGAACCCCTCTGAAACCTTGGAAAACAATAGTTGTTCCTAAAAAAACATTGGACCTCCACCGTAAAACTGTAAAATAACTAATTCTTAGTTGTCAGAACTTGGATCAGCGCATGGAGTTCTTCCGCCTGCCCTTCCAACACTATCTTATACCTTCAACCTCTTTTGGAAAGGTCATTCTTTTCACGTTTGGGTTATCTGTCCTACTAAGCTATGATTCAGATAGCACTATTGTACATATCGCATAGGGCAACATACGAATAGAGCTGCTTCATAGCTGTATTTGAGGGAAGCCTTCAACTACATATGAATGTTGTCACCTATCACTATATATACTCAATAAAAATGTAGGCCATACGTTGTAGGCTCTACTAACTGAGCCACTGCCCCGCTTAGTTATAGATAAGAAAAACAGAACAGGGGGCCTATAGATTTCTTTTGACTGTTTTAACAGGCTGGTTTTGATCGTCATGAGAAAATCAGTACTGGAAACTCCATATCGGAGGAAAGGCCGGGGCGGGGGTAAGATAACTAAGAATTCATGCAAATACCAAAACTAATTTGAGAGAAGAAAAGATGACTGTACACTGTTTAAGAAAAATGTTTTTTTCACAAAATGAACAAGAAAAACGAGGGCATTCGTATAAGTTTTCTCAAAAAGGAGAGCCAATCTAAATCAGGGACCAAGCGGGCCACATAAGGGATGATCTGTAATATAATTCTCCACCCCAAACAAGGAAAACCTATCTTGATCTTGTATTCTTGTAAGAACATGAAGTCAGACATTTAAATCAATGCATGTCTGTTGTTGAACGCTGTCAGGCAGTATTGTTAAAGCTAAAGGCAATACTTTTTAGGATACATGACCCAACAGTGCCTAAAACTGTGCGATCAACTTGATCCATCTTCTTCATAGTAAGATCCATCCCCTTCATAGCTAGTCCCCTTTCTGCATACCTAATCCCCTTCCTTCAAAGTATATCGATTACTCTTCAATAACAGGCGATTAAACAATATTGATTGGTGACATATATTTATTATCTATCAAAACAAAGTCGTAGAAATTAATATAGAAATTACACAAGGTTGATAAACTGTTTTACGCGGTATGTTTAGGCTGAAAATTTACAACACAACCTGAAAATATACACACTGCATTCACGTCGTATTTGTTCTTATGTCTTTGGCCAATCGAATAGCATTCTCCAATTTTTGGAACACCTCTTAAAGATCATGTGAAAAGGTTTTAGGAATGAATTTAAATTAAACACATTATATCATACAGCAAAACGCTGAAAACCACATAAAAAAATCCAATTATTAAAAAAGTTATGGCTATTTGAATTCCAGACTTGGTTTTGGTTTCAAAAACAGACTTGGAAAACTAAAAAAAAAGATTCTATCCTACAATGCACCATTCTGTGATGTCATATGAGGTTTAAAAATGTTGTTTAACTTCAAATATCTCAAACTGTGTATTTGAGAAGTTTTATCTTCAGTTTGACAATGCCAATGTATTAATTGCCTAAATTACAGTTTGATCGATTAAATGATTTTTTGTAAATTTGCGTAGAAAAGCAATAAATAGAATTTTTAATTTTTGTTTTGAAATTTTAAAATGTATTTTTTTTCTTTCAGACAACATGTTTTTGGATTAACTTTTTAATGTTTCAAAATAAGTTAACATAAAAATTGGATTTACTTACTTTTGTTTTATTTAGAATAAGAAATGCATGGTAAAAGTGAATTAAAATTTTTATATAAATTTGAATTTAAAGCATAAAATCTTAATTAAATGAAAGTTAACATATAGAAAACAATTTATGTGAGATCAATCTTCATTGTTTCACAGAAAAGCATACTAAAGTTTGACAACTTCTTTGAATTTGCAAATATTTAAATTCAATGAACAATTTCAAACCTCATATGACATCACATAATGATGCATTGTTGGATAGAATCTATTTTTAGTTTTTCAAGTCTGTTTTTGGGAAAAATTTCTAGTCCGAAATTCAAATAGGCATAACTTCTGAATGGATACGAGTTTTTAGATGCGGTTTTCAGCAATCTCTTTCTCACAATAACTGTTATAATTTGAAATTTTTGGCTAAAACTAATTTATACCTTTTCAGATGAGCTTTAATATGCGAGTAATTGATAACAAAACAAGAGAACACATTGTTTCTTACACTAATCGAGTCCCACATTTGCATTGTAGGAAGTCCCTCTCCTGAATTTATTATCAATGCATTTTACAATGAAGGAGCTGGATTGGTGACCGTGAATATAGCATATTACGTACAAAACAATATCAATGTAATATGGATAGCTATTCTACACAAGAACTTTTTACAGTATATATGCTATTAATCCTATGTATACTCTTCAAACCCGTTTCAGTAATAGTTTTGAATAAAAAAAAATATTAACAAATAAAAGGAAAAAACAAAGGAACTAAAGGGGAAATTAGCGAAAAAACTACTAGTATGCCAATAAAGCACATAGGAATTTTCAAGCATCTGTTACATGCGTATGTATACCACATAGTATGAGAGAGAGAGAGAGAGAGAGAGAGAGAGAGAGAGAGAGAGAGAGAGAGAGAGAGAGAGGGAGGGAGAGTAAAATTGTTGCTTATATATGTTTTGTTAGTTTCGTTTTTTCATTTTTCCAGCTCTTAACCCAATCACGGTTGGCAACTTTGCTTTCCTCTTTAATTGCATTCCGGTGGGTCAGACTTCAGACTCTTTGACGGTTCTGACTTAAAGACTTATTTATTGATGAGATGGTAGGCGCCTGATACTTTGGCTGTTTGCCGGGCCCAGCGGGGTTTACCTGTTGGATATCTTTTGCTCTGGTCTTCAATTTTAATTACTGTTGAGTCCTTATCTTGGCTTTATCTCCTTTTATATCTAGACTTATATATTCTGGGAGATGATGCATTGATAAGTTAGGGGACTTTCATGCAAACCAAATATCTATGTGTCTTGATCCACATCTAAATTAAGGGCGAGGTTGGCACCATGAAACTGGTTTAAGCCCTCCAGTAAAATGTTTTACTGACCGTTCCAAGGCGGTACTTCTTTTGTGGATCTTTTGTGTTTTTCTGTCTTGTGTTTGTTATGCCTTTGTGCGCGTCTGTTTATTTATGCCTTGTGGTCACCTCTTGGAAAAGGGCTGACCTCTTGGCTCTCGTTTGTGGTGTATAACTGTGAGCTTGTCACTTTCCCATTGATATCCTGGGTCAGGTGTGGTACTTAATTGTATCGATTCCTGATCTTTGCACCCTTACTTACTTTGATATATTTTGATAATGTTTTCATGTCAAAATTTTTCCATGTTATTATTTCTAGTCATTTAAAAATGTCTTCTCCAATCCCTTTGAGGATAGTATTACACATTCAAAAAGTACTTCTCTAAACTCCATGCAATGTTAACAGTCTTGTCAGAACTCCTTCTACTCTTAAGCTTAGCATGTGCAGATATCAAATGCTCTGAGGAAATATTTTGGAACAGGCCGGCCTGTCTGTACAGAACCGGGGAAGGGGGAATTGTATTCTTTTTTATCTTTCCCAACCAGATAGTATTTTGTTTATAACATTTAGTATCTTGTACGTTTAAGGTATTATCTTGTTCATACAAACCAGATACTATCTTGAACGTACAAGATAGAAAAAAGAATAAAATGTCCCCTATGGTTACATAAATCGGGGCGTTTGCAAATCAATGAAATATTATGCATAGCGTACAGAAATCAAGTCTTTCTTTGGCGAGATAGTGTATATACTCTTAGTTATCTGGGTATCAAGTGTTGCACCATGCTTTATGACTTTGCATTGGGTTCTACAGAATTAGTACATTAGTACATTCACACTTATTCCTTTACACTGAGTTGATCACACTTCCATTTATTCTAGTAATGGGCCCCTGTGCCCGGTCAGATTATTTTTGTTTGTCTGTGGAACAAAAAATGAAAACAACGCTGTCAGTATACACTGAACCGAAGTTATAAGTGGCCACCTACACATTTTTGCGCCCGGTCAGAAAGTGAACATCGCTGTTAAAAAATCGAAATTTCATAAAACAATTCAAGGCTTTTTCGATACTCTGAAAATTATTCAATTTCAAAATGACTGGTAGATCTTGCACCAACGAAGTCAGAGTAAAGGTACCTACATTTCAAAACGGCACCCTTTTTACTGTGATATAAAATACTCCTCAAATATGTTATCCTTACAAATTTTAATTAGTTTAGAGCTGTTAGAACAGATGCCATATAAGATGAAAAAGAATCAAAAGTTTTGTGACAATTGAACGCTCCGTTTCTCCTCTACCTTAACATGAAGGCAGCCCCTATCAGCGACTTAATCAAAGAGTTTTAGCTTTAACCATTCAATTTGCATATCAACTTTGCACTATTCTGAATGGAGTTAAGTAGGAACACAGGTCTAAATTCTGTCTGAGCTTTCACAGTCTGTCAAACTTCAACTTGCCAGAGCTTTAGGTGCTCGCTTATGCGATAAACACCAACATCATATGTGCTGGTCTAATTGTTTTCATGCACTGATCCAGAAAATTTCATCAAGGGATCCAAAATATTTTTAGTCATCACCGTTTATTTGCATTTTCAAAGCAAGCTTTTAACGAGTCTTTAGATTTTTGCAACCGTTCATTGACTCATGAAATACATAAATTTGATTGACAGTTGCCAAGTTCACTTGCCCGTGCAATATGCTTCGCACATCTAATTCATTCGCCAGAGGTGACACTGGTGTTGCGATGGACAGCGAACCACACCTGAGTCGCACATGCAAAGCATGCCGCTTGTTTGCGCCATTGGCTGTCTGTGTTCACACTGGCTGT
Source organism: Loripinus fragilis (assembly GCA_964019695.1). Lineage (NCBI taxonomy): Eukaryota > Metazoa > Mollusca > Bivalvia > Lucinida > Lucinidae > Loripinus > Loripinus fragilis. The sequence goes on along the minus strand of OZ026522.1, from coordinate 86,751,477 downwards.
TCTGCTTTTCCGTTTTACACTCCAACAAAACCGTTATTATGATTACACTTCACTTCAAACGATTTCACTTACTTTGCATGAGACCCGAAGTATTCGTGGTTCCATGAACATTCCAAAATCGAATTAATTTCTTAAATATCACAAAAGGTTATATGGACCTCCTTCGAGGAGCAATTGGACATTTGCTTCTAAAAGGGTAGGGGTGTCCGTACCAGTATTTCAAAGGAAGCATACAGCAACTTGTGATTTTCCAGTGGGGTCCGGGCCCCCCTGCCCCTCTGGATCCTCCCATGATTTTATCTTCTAATAATTATTTCAGCTCACCTGCCCTCTACAGAATCGGACAAGCATTCCTGCCAGAATATGGAGAAAATACAGGAAGAAAATAAGCGATTAAGGATGACAATAGCTGCGGTATGTGAGAATCACACAAAAAAAACGATTGCTTTTATTTACCAAATCCAACATGGTACTCGTTCCGAGACTCTGTTGTAAATAAACAAGAAGAACGCAGATTACCTGAGCACCGGCATAGCCTGATCATTGTATGTGTTCTAGAAAAGTTTGATGCGAATATTTTATGGATGCGAAATTTCAATATGTCAGCTCGCCTCTGTAACTGAGCAGCCTGGTATAAGGCCTGATGACAAACCCCAATATACAGGGTTTCACGCAACAAGGCCAACATTCTATCTGACAGAAATTATTTGAGCTTAACATAGCATCTAAGTATTAATGTGCAGCAGTAGATCGCAACCCATATCATAGTTTATTACCAAACTATATCATTATTATACGTATTTAAGTAAGAAAGAGGGCAAAGATCAGAAATCGATACAATCAAGTACCACACCTGGCCCACGATACCAATGGGTAAGTAACAAACTCGCAATAAGTTATCACAAACGAGAGCAAAGAGAGCAGCCTTTTCCAAACAGACGTGCACTAAAGCATAACGAAAACAGGAAAGAAATAACATGAATGATCCACAAGGAGTACCACCTTGGAACGATCAGTAAAATATTTTACATGGAGGGCTTAAACCATGTTTATATACAACATAGACTAAATTATTAATAGATTGGGTTTGACCCTTTTAATTTAATTGTCTTCGGAATGTCCTGTGGCTGGTGGTGTTCTGTGTCTCTTCATCATGATGCTGCAGGTTGGCATGCAGTGTGCAATTGTGACATGCAATGGTCATACTCACTTACTTTTTATTAACATAACTTTTTATCACATTACTTTTTGATTCACTTACTTTTTATCAGTGTTTAAGAACATCACATTATATTTACACCAAAAAAACCTTTGTAAAATCATTTGTAGATTGTGTTTAGCTTAATATTGATAGTGGCTTTGTATTGGTATGCATTACTGTATGTCCTTTCTAGTTTTGCAATAATCATGACGAGGAAGAGAGAGCTGGATGCTTTGCTTTTATTGTGTTACTGTAAAGTCCTGTAGCTCTTCCTGAAGTTGACATGGGTTGGTATGCAGATTGTGATTTTGGTATTGTGTGATCATACTCACTTTTTATATGTCTTTGTAATATATTGTGAAACCATTAGCATAAAGATATGTGAAGACACATCCGTATAAAGAGGAAAACATTAATTGATATAAAACGATAAATAAATCCACAAATTCAAGTCTTGAGGGATTTTTTTCAAATTTTGATTCAATATCATCTGTGATATTTTTTTGTTTTCTGCTTAACAAATAAGAACCAACTATCAAAGGGATCTGTTGTATAAAATTTAAGAAATATTTCATTTCAATGCTGTGATTTTCTTTACCAGAAATCAAAATTCCATTCTATCATACAAATAAAAAGATCCGGTGATAATGTTGTTCACAGGGGAGTCACAATACTGTTTAATTGCAATTAATGTGTTGTTACACGAGCAGTGTGCTAAGGATGTAACCACTAACCACTGCAGCCTATTGGGAGGCATGCCAGTCCATTGTGAAAGGCAGTTTTAATGCAAAATGGGTTCCATACCAAGTACTAAAGGCTGTCAACTAATTCATTGGGAAACTAAATTTGCTGGGAGTCTACTTTAAATGCTCATCCGAATCGTGGTGCTTAATTCCTTGCCTGTTTTTTCGTTACAGGAAACCATTGCTATGACACGTCTAAAACGAGACCTTCTTCAAGTGACAGGAAACGTCAATTTCTACAAATCTGGGGGCCTTTATGTTGTATTTCGCACTGACACGGGTAGTCAGCAAGCTGCACACTCACTTGTAGAACTGCGGTCAAGAACGAAAAAGAACACCAGCAAAGCCTAGTTCAGATCATGCATTGTCTTGAATTGAAGAAGAAAACATTATATCGGAATATGTGAGCACGTCATTATAAGAATCTAATATCATAGGTCCAGATAAAGCCTGTCTCACACAGAACACGGTTGGGAACACGGTTCGAATACGGTATACTCGGTTATGCACGGATTGACTGGTACGAGTATTGAGCTCCAACCGTGCCTGGAGATTAGTTGGTACGATTTAGACTCGAATGTAGCACGAAGCACGGATATACTCGATCAAGCAAGGTTTGTCACAGTTTTAACACGATTTGCAAAACGGTTTTCATACGATTGTTGTACGGTTCCAAGTATGGTCTAGTATGGTCTGTTACGGCCTAGTACGATTAAACACGACTTTTACTCGATCGACTGGACATTTACAGGGGTAACATACGGTCCCAACGACTTTTGTTCGAGTTATGCTCGAATTAACACATATCCGTGTATGTTTTGATATAAAATTGACTCGTTTTGATGGCCAAAAAAAATCGAAGTTTCAATAGAGAAAGTATAAAAATGCCAGATGAACATGTATATTTCATACTTGAACCGTATTGGTCGTATGGCGATCGTATGAAACCGAATTGGTCGTATGGCGATCGTTTAAAAACGGTTGAGCTCACTCGCGGAGTGGACTTCATGTGCGGTTGTATATACGGTCTCGTACATTCTTACACGTTCGCTCACGGTCTTGTTCGATCGCTTATATACGATTTTACACGGACAGGGCACCCGTGTCAGTTTTTTAAAAGTTTTGAAAATCAAACACGGCTTTCAAGGATACACTCGAATGGTCCGAGTGTAACTCGGATAAGGTCACGGTTGGTTCGGTTGTATGTACGGTTTACACGGATGGCCAACCGTATAAGCCGTGTGTTCTGTGTGAGACAGGCTTAAGGAAATTTTATGAGCGTAAAATTATAAATGTTTTCTTACCCATCAATTTAAACATGTGTTTGTGTGCTCAAAAGAATCGTCTCATTGAGACGGTCCTTTCGAGTACCCACAACATATGTTTTGGATGAGAAATGAAGATATGCATTTTTATCTGGAGGCCTGAACTATCATGAGTGTGAGGGTACAATAGAAAAATCCGCCCCTCGTGATCATCGTTTGGCATCATTTGGCATAGAGTAAAAAACCCAAGGACATTTATCAGTTTGGTAGCAAGAGGCTTGCCAGGTGATGGTAAACGGTAATCCTTGGACAGATTTGTTTATCCCATCCTCACACAAATAATAGGAAAAGCAGCTGAGTTCGATCAGGAAATAGCACAATCACAAACTGCAGGCCAATCCACGACGTCATGGGGAAGAGGCGCAGCTTACTAACAGTCACAAGACATCAGAAAAACAAGTAAATTAAAGCAACCAGCTCTCTCTCTCTCTCTCTCAAGACGATTGCAAAACTAGAAGGACATACATTTTGTAAAGTAATGAATAACGAAACAAAGACCAATCACAGAACATAAAACATAGATTCTTTTTCTTGTCCACAATTTAATACTGCATTTGTAGGCTTTCAAAACGTTTCAAAAAGTTTCTGAATACGCTGAGATGCGATATAACATGGTGCCGTCACATTAACATAACAATGACGCCATTTCCCAGCAGGCACACTACCATTAAACAAAGTTGTATTAATTTTGACAGTGATACAACGTTGTTTCGACGACATGTGACTGTTGGGTTGTCTATCGACGTGTGGCTGTTTGTTTTCTATCCTTCCCACAGGTTGATACGGGTTATGTGAGTTCGAGTTTTCTCATTTGGGTAAAAAAGCAAAAAATCCTATCTTGTGTACAAGGAAAATTTAGCAGCTACCAGTGCTGCTAATTAGCCCAATTTCCTCACTCATTTCTATGTGTGTGTGTGTGTGTGTGTGTGTGTGTGTGTGTGTGTGTGTGTGTGTGTGCTAAACGTGTGCAGCCTGAGATCAAACCCAGATAACCTGGTTTGCATGACGAGTGGCTTATACACTACACCACGGCGGCTCCAATGTTGCTTTTGACTACAGTCAACTTTTTGCTAATTTAAAGACAACAAGTGGATTTCATTTTTAGCAGTTATCATTAACTGGGGTTGATAAAAAAGTAGGTCTGTAAATGACATTTAACTAAAAGTATGTTATTTCTTGATTTTTAATTGATTATATGAACTTAAAAGAAAAGTCAGAGAACAGTTTTTAGAATTCAAGTTTGTACAATTTTAGCTTTCCTTTTTTAGACAACAATGTATGATATGCTGAACTCGATTCACACCACAAACATACAATGTTTAAACATTTTGTTCCAGGAACACCCTTAATATTGACTGGTAGCTCAAAGTAGTGACCCACCAATACATCTGTATCCAAATAAATGCATACAAAATGACATAACATTTAACCAGTGATCTGTGTCTACACTTCTTGTAGTCACAACTTTCCTGGAAAAGGGTACATGTAGCTGGTTCCCAGGATTGCTTTGTTTGTGTTCCCAGCTTTATACTTGGTACATAAGCTGATAAAATTACTATTGCAATCTTTGTAAAATTATGACCCCATGCTCATAGAAACAATTGAACATCAGAAAGAAGTTCGTTCAGCATACAGTAAAACCTCTGCAAAAACCGCCACTCTAAAACAGACCAGAATGGTTTTCAAGACTACTTATCGTTAATGCAGTTCAAAAGTCTTGCAGAATGCTCCAAGGGAAGAATTCTGCAATGCTTTTGACCTTAATTAAGCTACCATTTGTCATTAAGATCATTGTTTTTTCTGTTTGTGAGTGGTCATTTTACTGTATTCTTATAACATATGTTGACAGTCTTTTCACAGCAAATAATCTAATCATATATATCAAGCAATGTTCATGGTTTTCAAATGTTTCTGATGTAAATCATTAAGAATTTATAGTTGGTTTACTCAATGAAAAAGAATATTCACTTAGTTTATTACTGTTTTTTAATGTTATTTGATGCCAAAACAGTAAAGGCAGTAACTTTGTTCCTTTCATGAAACCTCTCATTGATTAAGAAAAATATAAAAGGTGGATTGAACCCTGCTACAAGACAAAAAGTTTATTCAACATCAACAAGATAGCCAATACACACATATTTGCTAAAAGGTATTGAATCTTGATATGTTCGTGCAAAACCAAACATAGAATGGCAACATTTGTGTCAGCTGTAAAATAAAATTCAAAATGAAAAATGTGATGCATTGTACTATGGGTACATGTATAGTATTACCAATATTTGCCTTTGTGCAAGATTAGCTCGGTAACGGAAAGAGTGATACCTGTTATATGTGTAAAGATGGGTGTTGTCTTACAAAGTGGTTGTTAAGTTGTTTGTATAGTGTTCTATATTCATTTTAAGTGATAAAAATGTGAACATGAAACAATGTTTTAACTAATTAAATGTTCCTCAAATACTGTGTTTGTTTCATAATGTGTTGTAAGTGATATAAAGTAAGTAAGGGTGCTAAGATCAGGAATCGATACAATCAAGTACCACACCTGACCCAGGATACCAATGGGAAAGTGACAAACTCACAGTCAGACACCACAAACGAGAGCCAAGAGGTCAGCCCTTTCCCAGCAGGTGACCACAAAGCACATATAAACAGACGCGCACAAAGGCATAGCAAACACAAGACAGAACAAAAACATAAAAGATCCACAAAAGAAGTACCTCCTTGGAACGGCTTAGTAAAATATTTTACTGGAGGGCTTAAACCGGTCTAACGGCGCCAACCAAATTTGTCCAATCTAATGATTTCGTTAGGTCGTATGCAATATGTATCACAATCAGAAATTAAAAACCAACATCAATGACAAACACCTGTACTAATTATATTACAAAAGGCTGCAGTATGGGTTATAACGTTTAACCCCTAACTACTTGGCTGGTATGTATCTAAAATTGACAGTAGTTGACTTGTATGTGTGTGATGCGCTGACATTTTTGTTGGACACCATTTTATATGATTTGGCACTAAGTTGTATAAACAAGTTGTAGGGATTCCAACGGGCACTAATTGTGCTTCACTGGTTGCCAATTTATTCTTGTTTAGTTATGAAAGGGACTAAATGATGCCTACGCAGGCTGATAATATTGATTCATTTTAGAAGCTTTTAATACTACATCCAAATATTTGGATGATATTTAAACATAAATAATATTTATTTGACAATACGGTAAGAAAAATATATCTGCAGAGCTTCAACTTAATAAAGCAAATACCTCTGATACTAAAAGTAAGTAAGGGTGCAAAGATCAGGAATCGATATAATCAAGTACCACACCTGACCTAGGATACCAATGGGAAAGTGACAAACTCACAGCAGACACCACAAACGAGAGCCAATAGTTCAGCACTTTCCCAGCAGGTGACCACAAAGCACATATAAACAGACGCGCACAAAGACATAGAAAACACAAGACAGAACCAAAACATAAAAGATCCACAAAAGAAGTACCGCCTTGGAACGGTCAGTAAAATATTTTACTGGAGGGCTTAAACCGATTTAACGGCGCCAACCTCACCCTTAATTCAGATGTGGATCAAGACACATAGATATTTGGCTTGCATGAAACACCCCTAACTTATTAATGCGTCATCTCCTAAAACATATAAATCAAGATATAAAAAGGAGATAAAGCAAAGATAAGGACTCAACAGTGAATAAAACTGAATACCAGAGCAAAAGAAATCCAACAGGTAAACTTCGGTGGGCCCGCCAAACAGCCAAAGCATCAGGCCCCTACCATCTCATCAATAGATAAGTCTTTAAGTCAGAACCATCATAGAGTCTGAAGTCCGACCCACGGGCGTGGAATTAAAGAGGAAAGCAAAGTTGCCAACCGTGATTGGGTTGACTACCAAGCATGCAGTCTGTTGCAATACATTAATGTTATGGCCAATCTTTTTATAATGGGAAATTATTTTAATGAACTGCGCTGAAAAAATATTAGAACCAACAATCCTCTTCAATTTATACACCAAGTCTTCGTAGAAATCAGGTTCCGAAAGTCCTTGGTGCAAGAGAGATTTAAGTCCAACTTGGAATTTAGAAATCAAATTATAGTATCGTCTATAAAATTTTGAAAAAGTTTTGCAAAGTTTATGATACCGATAGCCTTGTTTAAAAAGTTTCTGAGTTAACAATTTATTGCAAGTGTTGAAGTCAGCAACATAGCTAGATGCTCTAGCAAAATGAATGAGTTGAGAGATATAGACTGCATAGGATGTAGAACGAGGAACATCACCATCTAAAAATGGGAAATTGACAACTTCAAAATCAAAGCCGTCACGTTTATCATAAATTTTGGTAGAAACAATATCATTAGAAATTGACAAATGCAAGTCTAAAAATGCGGCTTTGGTATCAGTCTCGTTTAGGGACTTGCATTTGTTCATTTCAAATGATATTGTTCCTAGCAAAATTTATGGTAAACGTGTTGCAGAAATACCACGATTTTTTATTTTATTTTATAAGCTTTAACTTGTTTACCTTGATTACGCATATGTGTGTTTATTTCTTACCGCTATACATTATTTACCACATTTACGGCACTTAAGTGACTTTTAAATGATATAGAGAACATTTGGTTTGATTAATAGCGGATGTAACGTCATCGCGACGTTACGCCGTTGTTAGGGACGATAACGTCGTTAGTATGGAGGAGAAGTCAAGAAGAGGATAGATAAAGATAGATGCGTGAACATAAAGACTGATGTGATCAATTGCGATGAAATAGAAAGGATAGATGTTACCAAAGGGACAGATTATGTTCAAGTATAGTGTATTTAGTGAAAGGTAGAAATAGTAACACATTTCTCATTTAACGATATTAATTCTAACGTAAACTCTGTTAATTTCAATTTGTATATAAACAATTATACTATTCAACTTGTGTTTTATGTGTTCCACCACATAAATTGGCGCCGAAACCCAGGACTGAAGATTATAAAAGGGGCCTGAAATAGGTTAGTGAATTATTACCGACTAAACAAACAACATGTCGCTTCGTAGCTTAAAATCAAATAGGACACGATATAAGAATACCCTGGACAAGGAACTATCAATAGGAAACGCTCTCCTAGAAGAAAACAAAGAGTGTGTAGATGCAAAGGATTTTGCCTTAAAGCTAGATGCATGTATAAAAAGATTGTCAAACTTCTCTGACAAGCTTGAAATTACCAATGAAAAGATTTCTCTAGCCGTTGAACGAACAGAAGAAGATGCCATGGAACAATTATTGACAGAAGATGGCGTGTTTATGACAGCGGTTATAGACTGTAGAGATCAACTGATTACCATGGAGAAATCTCTTTTGAATGTAAATTCACCATCAGAAATTCCTCAACAGTAACTATCACTGAAGAAAGGTATAGTCGCATGGAAAATTTACAACTGCAAATGCAGCAGTTAATGGTAGATCAGCAAACGATATTCTTACAACAAACGCAAAGACTACAAAATTCAAATGTAACAGTGAAACTTCCGCAGCTAGACATGCCAACTTATAATGGAGATAGACTGAAATGGACAGAATTTTGGGACACTTTTGAGACCACGATTGACCAAAATGGCAGTTTATCAGAGGTTGAAAAATCAAAGTATCTAAATAGCAAGCTCACAGGGGAGGCAAAACTAGCAGTATCAGGCATACTTCTTTCAAATGAAAATTATAAGGTTGCCGTAGATATTCTGAAAGAAAGATTTGGAGACCAACAAACAGTAGTAAACTCACATTATGCTGAACTAATCAATCTTTCATCTGCTAACAACACAACAAGAAGCCTTAGGTTTTATACGATCAAATAGAGAAGAATCTGAGGAGCCTCAATGCACTGAAACAAGATATAAATCAAGATATTTTTGTATCATTAGTTACTGCAAAGGTTCCAAGAGATGTCCTCATACAGCTTGAAATACAAAAGGGTTCAAAGATAAAATGGACTGTTAGCAAATTTAGAGAACTTCTGAATGAACACATATCTGCTCGTGAAAGGGCAGAAAATCAGGTCCTAACAGAGAATAAGGCTGTGACTCAAAAGTCTCCAAGATTTACAACAGAAGCACTCGTGTCTGGATTTAGAGCACAAGGATCTTCTTATTCCCAACAGTCCATACCCCCATGTTTGTATTGCAGATGGAAACACTGGAGCGATGAATGCCGATCATATTCTTCACTAGAGGCAAGAAAGCAAAAGGCCAAAGGACGCTGTTTTATATGCCTAAATCAGAGCCACAAAACAAATGAATGCACCCTTACGAGAACCTGCTATTATTGTGGAAAAACGAACATTCACCATAGAAATCTCTGTCCGACAAAGTTTGGATCTGTGCAACAGGTACCTGCGCATTTAGCTGATGAACTTTTAGAAGAAGCCGTTGAAAATGCAACAGAAAATGTTCTCATGTCGCCTAAAGAGATGGTGCTCATGCAAACAGCCAAATGTAATGTCTTTAACAAGGTAAATGGAAAACAAGAAAATATCCGAATGCTATTTGACTCTGGAAGCCAAAGGACATACATCACAGAGGAACTAGCCAAAAAACTGAGTTTGACTTTGGGAGAGAAAAGTAAGATCTCCCTAGTCACATTTGGATCTTAAAAACCTCAGCTGTTGGTGACACCTTCCACAGTTTTGAACATCGAACTTAAAGATGGCAGCGCATTACAAATTACAGCAAATATTATACCAAAAATAACTGGAGAAATGCAAAGACGACCATTCAGTACAAGCTGCCTGCAAAACTGGGAATATTTGTGGAAAGACAATGCTCTAGCAGATACATTGCCAACTGAAATAGAGAGTTCAACGATTGATTTACTTATAGGTAATGACTATTATCTTGACCTCATTTTGCCACAGAAGGTGGAAATTCAACAGGGTCTGTATATGCTCGGTTCTAAGTTAGGGTGGATACTAGCTGGAAGAACATCTGAATCTGTCAAAACAACAGAAGAACAAAGCTTGTTGGTACTAACTTATGGGAACGAGATTGAAAGAAACACAAACGTTTTCACAGCTGTAGATAAGGCCCTTCCTACCAAACCAAATTTAGAAGATTTCTGGCGTTTAGAATCGATAGGCATACTGGACACACCAAGAGATCCTAAAGAAGATCAAATTCTTCAACAATTCAATGAAACAGTACAATATGCAGATGGCAGGTATAAAGTTTCCTGGCCCTGGAAGGAAGAGGTTGAAAATCTACCAGAAAATCATGGACTGGCCCTCGGCAGATTAAAATCTCTGCTAAACAGATTGAGAAGTAATCCTGATCTTGGAAAACAATATGGAGATATAATAGAAGACCAGCTGAAACAGGGAATTATTGAGAAAGTCCCACCAAGAACATCAAACCAGTTTAGAAAACACTATATTCCACATCATGCTGTAATTAACCCAGCAAAGACCACCACAAAAGTGAGAATAGTGTACGATGCTTCTGCAAAGACAAAAACGGAAAACAAAAGTTTGAATGAATGTTTACATAAGGGTCCGGTAATGTTACAGGATCTGACCGGAATCCTCCTTCGGTTTCGCTTAAACAGGATAGCATTAGTCTCTGATATTGAAAAGGTATTCTTACAAGTAAGCTTAGCTGAAGAATCAAGAGATATTACAAGGTTCCTATGGCTAAAGAACAGAAATATGTTAACTATAGAAAATAACATTCAGGAATATCGCTTTTGCAGAGTGCCCTTTGGAATAATTTCAAGTCCATTTCTTCTGGCTGCTACTCTAGAGCATCATCTACAAAAATATAACTTCAATACAGCAGAAAAGATAAGACATTTTATATATACGTTGACAACGTCATAACAGGAAGTGAATCTGTGGAGAATGCCGTCAAATTCTATACCTAAGCTAAACAGTTATTCATGAAAGCTGGAATGAACTTGCGTGATTGGGCAACAAACAACCAAGAAACACTAGATATCATAAAAAGTGAAGATAAGTCATGTGCAGAAAAAATGAAAATACTGGGTTTCACATGGATAATGAGGACAGATCAGATGGTCATAAACGTACATACTGGAGCTGACACAGAGTCAATTATAACCAAACGGGCAGTGCTGAAACAGATTGCCTCAGCCTTTGATCCATTGGGGCTGTTTAGTCCAGTCATACTGCGAGGTAAGATTTTCTTACAACATTTATGGAATCAGAATCTTTCATGGGATGAGACATTGTCTTCGCAAGATGTCATACAATGGTTGGACATTGAAGAAGATATACACAAACTAAAGAGTTCAACTTTTCAAAGATACATTGGATTCATGCAGCAAGAAAAATGCACATACCATTTGCTAGCCTTCAGTGACGCATCAAAGAGTGCATATGCAACATATGTGTATTTATACCAAGAGTGTGGAAAACTGCGCAAGGTTGATTTGGTATTTTCAAAAACGAGACTTGCACCGAATAAAGACATTAGTATTCCAAGATTAGAACTTCTGGCAGCAGTAATAGGTACAAGATGTATTAGGTTTGTTCAAAAAGAGTTGAAGTTAGATATTTGTTCAAAACACATCTAGTTAGACTCACAGTGTGTATTGTGTTGGATTGATAGTCAAAAATCTCTTAGCAAATTCGTGGAGAATAGATTGAAAGAAATAAAAGAAGAGAAAGACATTAATTTTCACTACATACCAACAAAACAAAATCCAGCTGATATAGCTAGTAGCGGTACATCGACTAGTGAGCTTCAGAAAAACAGACTTTGGTGGAATGGACCCGACAGCTTACTAAAATCCATTGATGAATGGCCTGTATGGAATTTTAACAAAGAAAGTGAAGCTCTCAGATCCAAGACAGATTCAGAACTGAAGAAATCCAAGGTCTTGTATGAAGCAAAACTCGTCGCTGTAGATGGCTCCACAGGCAAGAGTGGAGAAACAAGTAAGTCACCTTCACCTTATGGTATTGACATTACAAGATTTGCATCATTTACAAAACTACTGAGAGTAACAGCCCTAGTTACAAGATTTATTGAAAATCTGAAGAAAATCAAGACAGGAAATGAATCGCTTGAAGCTGCAGAGATACTCATTGCTGAACAAAAGTGGATAGCTTACATTCAAACTGAACATTATAGTGATATAATTCTGGCAATCAAAGAAAAGAAGACAGATAAATGTAAAAATAAGATTGACCTTTACATGGATAAACAAGGACTACTGAGGTGTGGTGGTAGGTTAGGAAATGCAGAGATAAGTGAAGGAGCAAGGCATCCATTATTGCTACCGAAACAGAACAAACTCACAGACATTATAGTTGAACACTGTCACAAAAGGATGCTACATGCAGGAGTTGCCCAAACATTAGGGACAGTAAGACAAACATACTGGATACAGTTGTGAAAAGAGTTCTTAGAAAATGTAAGGTGTGTCAACGACATGAAGGGGGTCCATACAAGATGCCACTGATGCCACCATTACCTACAAGCCGTGTTTCTGAGTCTGTTCCATTCACATACACAAGAATAGATTATTTTGGACCAATGTTTATCAAGAACAAAACTGAAATTCAAAAGGTATGGGTATGCCTTTTTACATGCTTGATAACAAGAGCAATTCACTTAGAACTAATGCAAAATATGTCAACTGAGCAATTTTTGTTAGGATTTAGAAGATTCCTTTCAAGACATGGAAAGCCCAAAGAAATTATTTCAGACAATGCACTGCACTTTAAGCTAGCAGCAGAAACCCTACACGATGTATGGAGTCAAGTAGTGACACAGCCAGAGGTTACAACTTACATTGCTAATGTAGGAATACAATGGAAACATATAGTAGAATTTGCACCATGGATGAGTGGGTTCTACGAACGAATGGTAGGGTTGGTAAAAAGAACATTAAGAAAGACTATCGAAAGGCAAGTTTAAGTAACGAGCACCTATTAACTGTGTTAAAGGAAGCAGAAGCAGTAGTGAACTCAAGACCTCTAGTTTACATTGGAGATGACATCAAGTCACCTATAACTCTTACCCCAGCTCATTTTTTAACTCTGAATCCTAAGATAGGAATATCAATCCTGGAAGCTGATGAAGATGGTGAATTCAACCCAGATCTGAATGTAGCAAACAAATTGATTAAAACATGGAAAAAGGGAATGAAACTGTTAGATAGATTTTGGCAAATATGGAGAAATGACTATCTCTTAAGCTTGAGGGAGAGATCACAAATCAAACTGAAAGAAACACGCGTTAAGTCTCCATATTCAGCAACAAAAGGAGACATTGTTTAAATCAAAGATGAACTTCCTAGAGGTAGCTGGGGGATTGGTAGAATCGTAGAACTAGTAAAAAGTGGAGATGATGAAATACGCTCAGCAAAAGTTTTACTCCCATCTTGTCTTGTATCCTATTGAGTGTCCACTGGGAAACGAAGAACATATACTAGACAGAAACAACAAAAACTCTCACGGAGAATCCAAAGACAATGACAAGACGATGGTACGACCAAAGCGACAGGCTGCCATACGAGCTCTTGATAACATAAAACGCCAAATGAATGATTAACTTTTGTGCAGGAGTGTCGCGGAAATACCGCGATTTTTTATTTTATTTAATAAGCTTCAACTTGTTTACCTTGATTACGCATATGTGTGTTTATTTCTTACCGCTATACATTATTTACCACATTTACGGCACTTAAGTGACTTTTAAATGATATAGAGAACATTTGGTTTGATTAATAGCGGATGTAACGTCATCGCGACGTTACGCCGTTGTTAGGGACGATAACGTCGTTAGTATGGAGGAGAAGTCAAGAAGAGGATAGATAAAGATAGATGCGTGAACATAAAGACTGATGTGATCAATTGCGATGGAATAGAAAGGATAGATGTTACCAAAGGGACAGATTATGTTCAAGTATAGTGTATTTAGTGAAAGGTAGAAATAGTAACACATTTCTCATTTAACGATATTAATTCTAACGTAAACTCTGTTAATTTCAATTTGTATATAAACAATTATACTATTCAACTTGTGTTTTATGTGTTCCACCACAAAACGTGACCATTTTGATTTTTAATTTTTGTTAATTTCCCTTTTTAGATGGTGATGTTCCTCCCTCTACATCCTATCAATTTTATGTTTTTCAAATCATCTGATTTGCTAGAGCATCTAGCCATGTTGCTGACTTCAACACTTGCAATAACCAATTTACTCAAAAACTCAAAGGCTACTGGTATCATAAACTTTGCAAAACATTTTCTAAATTTTACTGTCGATACTACCATTAAATATCTAAATTCAATATTGGACTTAGATCTCTATTGCGCCAGAGGCTATCAGAACCAGAATTTTATGGCGACATAGTGTATAAATTAAAGAAAATTGTTGGCTCTACTAGTTTTTCAGTGCAGTTTATTACAATAATGCCTCATTATTTGAAAAATGGTAATAACATTTATGTATTGCAACAGACTGCATGCTTGGTGATCAACCCAATCACGGTTGGCAACTTTGCTTTCCTCTTTAAATGCTTGCTGGTGGGTCGGACCTCAGAAGTCGGGCCCACCAGGGTTTAACTGTTGGATTTCTTTTACTCCAGTTTTAAGTTGTATAAAGTGTTGAGTCTTTATCTTTGTTTTATCTCCTTTTTATATCTCGTTTTGTATTTAATAGGAGATGATACATAGATAAATTGTCTTGATCCATATCTGTAATAAGGGTGAGGTTGGTTAAGATCAGGAATCGATACAATCAAGTACCACACCTGACCAAGGTCACCACATGGGAAAGTGACAAAAACACAAGAAAATATCACACATAAGAGAGCCAAGAGACTAGCCTTTTCCCAGCAGATGTCCACAAGACTTCAATGAACAGACAAGAACGTATGACAAACACAAAACATAAATAACAAAAAGGATCCAAAAAATAAGCGCTGCCTTGGAACGGTTATAATTCGTTTCTTGTTTACTGTCGTGAGTTGGCTCCCGGTACCGTTAGTTTAACAGGTGGCCGGACCCAGGGCGACGACAGTAAACATAATTGGCACTATAGTATTTTTTTTACTTGAGGGCTTAAACTAGTTTTATTCAATCAAAAGCAATTTTATGCCTCAGAAATTCATATATTATACTCTGGACAGTCTAGGCTATACCCACCACGGTGTGTGACCTTAATGTAATGGCAAATTAGGATTTTATAATCCCTGAACCCTTTGTGTATTTGATACTGACATAAGTTTGTAACCAGCTGTTAATGAAACTAACTGTAACTTCACCTGTGCCAACTTTGCCTGTTTTATAGGTTACTACATGAGCGAGGAACAAGTCGTTCATCAAAAAAAGCCGTGTTTATTCAATATTTTCTGCGTAATTAATTTACTTCATTTCCAATCTGTAGTCTAGTCTAGTAGAAAAATGTCACAGTGACCGGTAAACAGCAAGCACGTGATTTTCCTCAAAACCATCTCATTTCGACGCTGCTTTTAAGTAGGCCTTAACACAAAACTCTTAAAACTAAAGAATAAGGCAAGATCAGGAATCGATGCAATCAAGTACCACATCTTACCCGAGAAACCATGTGGGAAAGTGCCAGAATCATAAGGAAACATCACACACAAGATGGCCAAGAGATCAGCCATTTCCCAATAGCTGACCACAAGGCTAAAAGGAACAGACAAGACGGTATAACTAAGACAAACGCAAAACGTAAATAACAAAAAGAGGGCCAACAGTAAAACCCCGGTAGGCCTGAACAAAGACATGACAGGCCCCAACACACTTGGCTATAGATAAGTAACTCACAGGACCACTTTTCGCAGCTGTTTTTGAAGCTACAAATCCACCCCGTTCAGCTGGGAGTCATTGGTTTGGGCAAACATAATCGTCGTGTGTGTCCAGTATAGTGTGAAACTATCATTTTGTTCAACATCTACAATCAATAAACGCTGAATAGTGATGAACACATATAAAGTACAATTTACTTTCAGTCAAGTATGCAAGTGCCCATGTGCATGAATATAGACACAAGAACATGTCTAAAACATAGGTGAGCATGGCCAGAAAATACCACAATAACACACGGCAGATCAACCAATGGCACCATGAGGAAGATCTACAGAACACTAACAGTCACAAGATATCAGGCAGACAATTTCAGTATTAAAAGAACAAACCCTCTGCCTCGTCAAGATGATTGTAAAACAAGAAAGGACACTAAGAACTATGAATCAACAACAACAGAACCATACCGGGCCACGTAGCGCAGTCGGTAACGTGTCTGGCAACAGATGCGATTCTGACTGCAGATCCAGGGGTCGGAGTTCGATCCCGGTCCGGTCTCATACTTTCGTGGAGATTGATCATGAAATATTTTCTACGGTCATTCTCCTCCATTCCGCTGAATCATTCAAGAAGGGTTGTTGTCAATTACAAGCGAAAGTATGTGCACGAAGTACTGGTTAACTTGCCCAGGAAAAAGTGCGGTTGGGTGAACTGACCGTCCCGCCATGACCATAGCTGTTGACTTGGGACGTAAAGCAACAAAAATAAACAAAACAAAACAAACAAACAACAGAACCACCACAGTGACTTTCGAACGGACAGCAGCCTAAGCTACCAGGGTGCTAAAATGCATTTTACTGGCGCCAAATCTTCGCCCTAGAATCTGTTGTTGTTAAAACACAAAATTGTTCAGCTCTCATGGAGGATTCCTTATTAATGCAATGTATCATCACAGAGAAACAATCGAATCAAATTAACACACTATGATGAAACAAAGAAAAGGACTCATGACTCACAGATAGTCAGATCTAAATAAAACCTCAAGTTGAACTAGGGTGGGCCCAGCCAACGACAACCATCAATCATCAGCCAACGGAATACTGGTACGGATCAATTGCTTGAGGGAGGTCCGTACGGCCCTCTGTGCAATATATGTGTGACCTTTGGCCTCCCAAATGAATGTTAACTTGGAGTGGGCTCCAGAAAACTTGCTCTGTTTGACGTCTCTGATAAGCATCATTATAAAGATTTCCATAGGACTCAGTGCACTGAACCTACCCCTTTGGCACTTGATAACCTTCGACGAATTCATATCCTCTTTTAAAACAGTTGAAAGGTTACATTAAGACCAGTGGCAGTACAGCTGCGACCAAACGAGGTGTAAAGTTTCACTAAATTAATGAGCTTGTGCATGAGACTTCCAACAACTTGGCATTTTGACAAGTGTAGACTCGGATGAGCCTCTGCAGCCCCCTTTTAAGCTTAGAAACTCCAAATGATGTTCAGTCAGTAGCTTAACAATCATAGAATACTCAAGCGACTAGCAAAGGCTCTGATCAGACTGCGCGTATGCGCAGGCTGGTCTGAGACTATGCTGGTCGCACGTACCACATTGTTGGAAATCGCATGCACTGGCCCAGTCTTATCTTTTACAGTGTACTCGTGCCTGTAAATAATATGATATCTGGCGAGACTGCGAGGCTACATGTTTCAGAGGGGTGCAGGGGGTACGGACCCCCCCACCCCCCTTGGACAATCAGAATTGATCATATGTTACCTTAAACTATTGGTACGGACCCCCTTGGATCCAATTGCTTCTCGGATGAGGTGCGTGCGACCCTCTGTGAAATAAGTTGAAAACTATGAGATCCGCCCATGTGTTGGTACCAATTTCCCATGTATTGACTCAATAATATTAACTCAAGATCTTGTGTAGGATCACATTGGCTTTAGAGGAGTGTTTTTTCGTCGAAGATTTAGGAACGCTAGCAATAATAGCGATGAAGTAGCCGGTTTTCGCTGCCTGATTCACATCACAGCCATGGACGCCATAATATCTGGCATCATTGTTTTTGGAAAGTCACGCCAATACTACTGATACAGAAACGAACAACATTATTAGACATATACATGCAGTTTTCTAGGTGGTCTCAGGGGTTGAAATTCGGTCCCATTTCGAATGGAAAATATGCATGGAAGAGCTATGTGCATTAAGGGGCTCATTTGGTCCCCTCTGGAGCTAAAAACTGAAAGTTGTTTTAACCAATAATTCTTTTGATTGGTTTATAAGACGAATAGCCCAAGTGCAAAGGTATGTCTTGTTCAACTTTTACTGTTGCAATAGAAACAAAAATCGCCGCCAAAATAGGCTTAAAATAGAGAAATTGTCATTTTGGACCAAATTTAAGGCTTGTGGAGATAGATTTTTTTAAGATTTACATATTAGCACAGCTAAATACTATAGACTTCGAGCTAAAAAAGGTCCTGCTCCCCCCTAGGGAATTTTGCAGACATATCCTATCTTAAAGAAAATTTCAATCCGCATCTTTTAAGAGATGTTTGCACTCTATGCTCTGGGGCGTTTCTCTCTGACAGCCTGTTACATATGTTACTATAACAAACTAAGGAAAAAAATCAAAATAAAAGTTTGAGCTACAGAAAGAAGACATTAAACCATCTAATTATTCAAAGGTTTAATGAAGTTTGCAAGCTAGATGCCTAAGCTACATAAAAGCAGCATTTTAAACAAAATTACAGCCTTCAATGGTGTTATATGCGTTACATAGATTAAATTTCCCTTTGAAAGTTGAAATCGTGACTAACATCATTTAATTGTACAGACGATTTGTGCATTTTACAAGTGTTTTAATCTTAGTTTACTTAAATACTCATTCGACTAATAGAAAAAACAAAGTTTGCTTTTCTATCTCAAATACATTGTTTTGTATGAGCTATTAAACAACCCTACCCCCAATTTTTTAGTATCCAATTTTGGTAATTATGATTGAAGAAGAATATATGAAAATATTTGACGCTCGTTGGTATCTTCTATTTTTGGCACTGTCTTGCTAATGCAATAAAGAATCATACATGTGCAAGTTTGACATCAGGATCAGAGCACTTATTAAAGTATGTAACATATGTTACATGGCATAATGAGTGAGCAAGGAAACTATCTTGGAAGTAAGAGATAATAATTCAGAAAAAAATACTATTTTTCACATGTTTTCCTATTAATCTCTAGCCTCTAGTGCCTTAGTCTTAGTAATTACAGTCATTGCTGATAACAAGCCCATGGAATTATGTTACAGATGTTATATAATCTTTTTATATATTTCCTAATATTTCCTAATGCCTTTAATATTAAAGTATATAGACATATAGATAGAAAATAATAGTTCTCATTTAAATGACACAATTTAATATTTATATTTCCTAATGCCTATAATATTAAAATATATAGACATATAGATAGAAAATAATAGTTCTCATTTAAATGACACAATTTAATAAGTATTCCAATTAAATATAATTATTCAAAAACAATCTTTATTCAAGTCACCCTCACAATGCCTATCATTGTGTCTGCTTCTATTGCAAAATAATCACCCATTTCATCACAACCAGTAGAATCATGGCATAGTATTAGGACTGCAAACTGAGTACAATCCTGTTCCTCTCCACCCCTTTGGGAGTTGTGCAGACATATCCTACCTTAAAGAACAATTCAAGCTGCATCAAATAAGAGATATTTGCACTGTATTAACCAGGGGGTTAGCCTGTAATGGTATGTTACGTATGTTACAATATCAATTTAAGAATAGTAGAATTGAAAGTCTGAGAAACAGAAAGAAGACGTAAAACTATCTATTTACTTGAATTATTCATGTAGTTTGCATGCTGAATACCTTTGATACATAAGAACGTGTTTTTGACAAATATACAGCTTCCTATGGTATTATATGTGTTACATAAATTAAGATTACTTTTTAAAATTGATAATTGTGACAAACATCACTTATAAGCATTTCGTTTGATCCTCCTCTTTTGCCATCAAAAGACTTAATTTTCTTTGTATGTGTGTCCAGTGCCAGCGTCGAACAAATTGACTCAGCTATTGCTTGAATCCTTAGCATTCTTCAAAAGCAAAAACAGCATGTCAGTGTCATGGGATCAAACACCTGATTAAATATGGTTTTAATGACATTTCACATGTATGCATTCAATATAGTATGACTCTGGTATAAGTCTCTTCCTGTGAAGTGGCAAGGGCAATCTTACTGCAGCTGCCTCTGCATCCGTGCTAGTCAAATGATAACTTTGCTTT
Organism: Loripinus fragilis; assembly: GCA_964019695.1. Taxonomy (NCBI): domain Eukaryota; kingdom Metazoa; phylum Mollusca; class Bivalvia; order Lucinida; family Lucinidae; genus Loripinus; species Loripinus fragilis. The sequence continues at coordinate 86,731,089 of OZ026522.1, read as the reverse complement.
GATTTTGCAAAAGCTTTTTCACTACCGTATACCTCTAAGAATACTTTAAGATTTCTGATATTGGTCAAACAGAAATTTAATGGGCTGCTTTTTTGCATCATTTGCCATAGAACGTTTCCAGTCGTTTGGTGCTTAAGTCCTCAGGTCTTAGATCAAAAGTATTTTGCTGCGCCCAAAAAACTTAATAAGTTTTCTTTAGTTACAATGTTGACTTTTGATGGTTTTGGCAAACCATCTAAAACAATTTCTGTTATGCCTTGAAAGTTATCTGGTATTTAAGAATGCACATGAAATTGGGCATTGCCATCAATTATGTTTGCAGCTGGTTGTGTTTTGTTGTCAGTACCTTGAAACTAGCCTTAAAATAATGTAAAACCTTTGATTTCTTAGTTTTTACAGCCATATCATTAGGGGTTGCATTCAAAAGAAAGAAAGTGGACTATGGGTAGAATAGGATAACCAGTAGTTCTATACTATGCTCTATGGAAGATTAATACAAAGTAAACAAATTGATAAGGTTGCCTCATTTCATGATCCATTGAAAACACTGAAATTAAAAACACTTGCCTCTGACTGTGTAATCAAAAAGGATGTCACGACAATGCCCTTGCTCATTTATTATGACGAGTTATATATGTTACACCCTTTGATAAGCACTCTTATCTTAGAAACTAAGTGAATCATTGAAGTGAAAGGGTCTAAGGATCATTGACACTTGCTATGGGTAAATGCCTACGGTTTTCAGTAAAATAAAAGTTTGTCAATTGTTCCTTTCTTCACCTTGAAGCTACCCTGACCTGAGTACTTTATGGCTGTGAAATCCGTTTTCGATATCAAATGCTTCAAAGATGTAAAATTTTAGGTAGAACAATCAGTTTTACATTAAGATATATAGAAATCCGAAAACATTCCGAAAATATAATTCCCCCCCCCCCCCCGTGTGCCAGCAAAAGCTTTTGCATGTATATGTGTTACCATATTTTGCACATTGTGTGGAAGTGGCTTGCTGGCACAAGGGGGGGGGAAGATGTTCAGCAGCCCAAAAAACCCAGGGCCTAAGCCCATAAAATGCCTTTTTCTTCCAAATAAGAATTTAATGACAGTAATGAAGTTCTCTAGAACCAACCTCCTAAATTGCTTTGTATTCTGTGCTTGTTTAATATAAAGTACTTAAAGATTAAAAGTAGAATTAGCAAGGTTTTATGCATTTTTTCATAAGAAGAAATCTCACTGTTATTAAATGACACATTATTTTGCAAACGTCCTGTACTTATCTATTTGCATGCTAGGGAATTGTTCATGTTTTTATTTTCATCTGCTGACTTTCTTCAAAATTAAGTTTTTTAAAATAAACCACCCAGGATCACCATCAGAGTGTCAAACAGTTTGGATCCAGATCAAGACCGACATTCTGTTGGTCTTCATCTGTGTTCAGACTGTTTGCAAAAGGCTATAGGCAGACGACAAACTTATCCACTGGCATGCAAAGAGTTATAACAGGTAAATACTTTAGTGTTCAATATATTGTCTCACATAGGGATATAAATGCATATGTATACCATAAATATTCGGACACTTTAAATACATTCAACATGCTATGCCCTTTGAACAAAGCAAAAGTTATATTCAAAGGATCTAGTTAGAATCAGTTTTACTTTCCAATGCTAAATGGGACACTTTCATTCCTTCACAAATATAAATTTCTTTTGTAGAGCTTTCAGTTTTGTATTATTTACGGTACATGTAGTCAAAAATGTACAGGCAACTTCTAAAGTATCTCCCCAAAATCACTTTATTACAAAACATATTTTGTTTTTTAAACAATTTCATCAATTATCGTGATTCGTTAATACTCTGCATATGGTATGTTCAATAGATATCACCATGCCTACCAAATAAATCAAGAAAACGTGCAAAAATCACTTTTTAAAGCATTTTTTATTTTCATGAAATTTCAGATCCCTCCCCTTTCTACCCGCCATAACTCTCGAGTGCGTAGGAATTTTGAAAATGTTTTGCTAGTTGGCTCTTGCCATTAGATTCACCTATTGCACTGATACTACATGCACCACACTAGAAGCTCAAAAGCAGCGTTCTGGGAAGCAGAAAAATAGGCGTATAAGACCCAAACCGTCAATGATCCTTTGTGCTCTGTTTATCCTGCATTTCATTGCTTTACCTGCTGTGATACATCTAGTTCGTTTATCTGAAGGGAAAGAATTACCTTGGTTTCAGCACTTCAGAAGTAATAAGACTTCAAATAAGTTTTTGAATGCTTGGGGAAAGATAATAAGTGCAGAGACATTATTAGATGAAAATATGTTTGTTGCATGTATGGATAGGCTACATTTATAAAAGTTAACCAGCTAAGATATGATTCTTTATCAAAGAAATATCAAGGTACATCAGTCCAGGTCTCATTGCTCTTAATGGCATAGTTTTCCTACTTGTAAAACTTTATGCTTTCTCCTACTGGCGGAGCATCACTTGAAACATATACTCAAAAGGCCAACTATTAGGAATTTATATCAATTTCGTAATGTTCCAAGCCATGTATTTCAAAATTGGAAAGTTGAAAATGGCTCATCAATTTTGAGTGGACTGGTGGTCAAATTTTATAACAGTAAATGATCGAAATATTGTGTGATGATTCTACTAGTTGCAAGGAGGCGTGTGATAATAATGATTACCACAGAAGCAGACAACGACAAATGTTTAACATGAGTGCTAAATCGATGAGAATTAGTTTGGACCATTTCATTTATTGTATTGTCTTCTACAAATGTAAAGCTATCTTTTCTATTTTTGGCTCTATATTTAGCATTATATGCACAGTATTGGAGGTCATTGATAACATCCGTAACAACAGTCCATGGGCTTGATAATCAGAAATTAATATAATTTCTAGTGTTTTGGTACCAAAGCCTTATAAGTACACATTAAGTGTCCTGATCTTAAACTTAATGACATCTTGCAGATATATGAGCAAGACAGACTAAGAAAATGTAAAACATATGCTGCAATCGCTTTCATGTGTTTTACTTAAAGAGTAATAACAAAATTTGCTTCTCAGTATAACTGGGAGTAGGGCTGTGTATTAGCTTCTATAAAGACAATATATTTAAGATAGAAAAGCAAACTTGGTTATTCCTATTCATCAATTGAGTATGTTTGTAAAATCTAATAAAAACAGTTTGAAACCAAGCCATAGTAGTCGTTTAACTAAATGACGATACCCACAATTATGGGTTTTAAATTATAATAAGGTTCATGTAACACACATAACACCAGAGATAGCCGTATTAATGTTAAACAGCTTCCATATGTAGTCAAGACATCCAATATGCCGACTATAAGAATGTCAATTTATTAGATGATTATAATGTCTTCTTTCTGTAGCTCAAACATTCAAATTTCTTATTCTCAAATTGATATAGTAACATATATAACAAGCTGTTGCAAGCTAACTCCCCGACTTACAGAGTGCAAACATTTCTTATTAAATGCACCTTGAATGGTTACATAAGATGTAATATGTCTGCAGAATTCCAAAGGAGATAAGGGTGGAGCAGGGCCTTACTCAGCTTGATGTCAAAATACTGTTTGATGATTTTACTTATCACGCTAACATATATAACGCTCTCTGATCTTTAAAACTTCGTGACAACTAGCAGATCTATAAGTCTTTATCATACGAGCCAACTTAAAACCCCTAAACAATGTAAGATATCCAGCAGCTGCGAGTTTTTTTTCACAATTTTAGCTCAAACTTTCAAACTACATTTCCTTTATTTGATATAGTAACGCATGTAACATGCTGTTTCAGACTAACCCCCCAACTTAGAGAGTGCAAACATCCCTTATTCGATGCAGCTTGAGTTGTACTTTAAGACGGAATATATCTGCAAAATTCCCTCGAGGAGATTAAAACATTTTTAGGCATATCTTACGTAAAAACAATGAGCTTGCCTATTTATTATATCAAGTAACATATGTTACAGCCTCTGATATTAAAACTTTTGCAACAAACTTGCAGATTTATGAGTCTCTTCATATAAGCAAATAAATCCCAAACAATGAAACATATTCATCAACTGCAAATATTTTTAACTATTTTTACTTTAGTTTTAATACCAAATTTTTCATCTTAAAACTGGGTAGGGGTAGGGTTGTTTAATTGCTTATTCCAGAAAAAATATTTAAGATGGGGAAAAAACTTTAATTTTTCTGGTAGCCAATTGCATAAGCTAGTCAGACATGGTTAAAAACATTTTGCAAAACACACAGAGAGATTGTGAATGTAAGTGATGTTAGCCAAACTTGCAAATTTTAATGGGTTATCCAATTTATGTAACGCATATGACACCTTAGGAAGCCGCAATTTTGTTCAAATGGCTGTCATACGTAGTTAAGATATCCAGTATGCAGACTATATGAATGATTTTTTTTAAAAAAAATGTTTTAATGTCTTTAATTTGCAGCCCAAACTTTCAATTTACCTTTTCTTAATTTGATAAAGTAACGTATGTTACAGGCTCTTACAGACTAACGGCCCAACGCACAGAGTGCAATCATTTCTTAAAAGACTCGACTTTTAATTTTCTACAAGATAGGATATGTCTGCAAAATTCCCTAGGGGGGAGCAAACCCATACTCGGCCATCCGTCTACCAAACAAACCTTTTAATATGTTGTGTGCCGTGCTAATTCAAGTCATCTGTTAAAACATCTTTTGGGTATTTGCTTGTGCTCTATGTTTATTTCTCTGTCAAATGTCTCAAACGTGTCCCCAATTGGTCAATTTCTTATTTTCAGCCTATTTTGGCGGCCATTTTTGTTACAATAGCAAAGGCAAAAGTCTAATTAATACCCGACTTTAACACTTGGGCTATTGTTCTTAGACTAATAATGTAAGGTAAGGCTGCCGTAAAAAGGTCGCCCCTTCACGTGTAATCTCGCGGAGATAACGCTGAACGAATTTATTTATCTATACAATATTTCCAGAAGGTTGCTGCAATTTTAGCTAGAACAGCCAGTCTATATACCAAGTGGCCCTCTAACATGTGCGGATCCAGAAAATTTTCCCAGATGGGGCCAACTCTGACTTTTTTGTTCGTTTTTTGAGAAGGGATGGTCCAAATACATCTATAATCCGTTTCTTCTTTACTGTCGTGAGTTGGCTCCCGGTACCGTTAGTTTAACAGGTGAATGGGCCCAGGACGACGACAGTAAACAAGATTCGCACTATACTATAAGTGGGCCATCATCGGTTCGTCAGCGAAACGCCGTTTCGTTGGCATGCCGATGATGGCCCAACATTGAATGCTGGCTTGGTATCTTTGTGATTTTTAAGGTATCCGGACCAGTACTGCTAAAAAAACCTATATGTTTGTGATTATCTAGGGGGTCCGGACCTACCCCCCACCCCCCCCCCCCCCTTTGGCTCCGCGCTCGTGATAATAGTGAAAAAAGTCAGGCTCAGATGGAAGAATACTTTAGTATGCAAAGGTTTAAAAGGGTGAGAAATTATATGACATACCTTTTTTATGAGTTTATTAAAAAGATTATTAGCCAAGTCCTGGGAGCTGTGGACACCCGTATCTAAATTGTATCATCATTCCATATATCGTTCCAGGAATACAAGCGATAGTTGTTCACCCCTTTCATTGGTTAGGCACATGAGAGCCTAACCACAATATATAAGGTTCATGGAGGAGCATGTGACCGAATGTAACCAATCATGAGACTTTTTGTCTAAAATTAAACTGATGTCATTTGTAAATATAGATTTCTGGTAATCCCAGTCTATTTTGATATGCTGATTGCATCATGCTCTTCAAAGATTGACCTAGACTGACCTGGTATGACAAGCCAATATTCTGCTGGAGAGAATAATGCTCAGAGCAAATTAGCAATAATGAAGACTTTGCCATGTGCAAAAAAAAATAAAGTTTGGCTACCTTCCCTTAAAACAATGCCTTTTTATCAGAATTCCATTGGTTCACACTTTCCATCCCTTCTTATCACTATTTTAACACCATATAACACTTACAGTTACATATGTCACTTAGTCAATCAGCTGAGCTTATCCTTTCAATTTATGTAAACACACACACTTCGATGACATGATGATTTCAACATTTAAATGGACCCAATATACCTAACTAACCCATCTAAACCGGATGGAGTTTCCAACCCTTATCAGAGGGATGAACATATTTCCAATTTTAGGGATGGTGACATTTTTCGTTTCTCTTCACACTTTAATAGAACGTTCTGTGCAGCAAACAGGGGAGACCCTGATCCGATGCAGCATTGTGTGGCATCTCATCTTGGTCTGCCCTGTTTGCCTATGATGTCCCCTAAAAGGACATTAGGCTTATATGGGATTAACAGATTTCAATTAATCCATTTTTTCTAGCTTAGAAATTTAGTAATGTTACAACAGAAGAATTTACATGATTTTCTTAGTTGGTCAGTCAGAAATCCAAAGCAAAAAGGGAGTTTATTAAAACACGGATAGCATAAAATTATACAAGTAACACGATACATGAATTTGGAAGAGGCAAACAGTCAAATAAATTATTTATATGGTGCCTTACCCAAAGATAATTTGCAAATGCAGAAATGCAGAAAGTCTGACATCCATATCTCCTTTGATTTAGAGCAAAAAGGTCTGTTTACTAAGATCATACCAAAATAAACAGTTCGACTCTTTGCATGCTAGTCTTACTGAAAAACCTTAGTTTGCAAACAGTTCAGACTCTAATCAGACGTAGCAAAATGTTGGTTGTCATCCAAATTTAAAATGTTAAGCTTAGACTTGTACCAATCCTGACAAAAATAATACACCAGAAAAAATCAGAGCATCTTTTATTTTCAGTTGAAGGTATACAGTCAAGAAACCAAAAAATCCCAATTTTCCATTCAAGCACTCTTACTAAATGACTTCAACTTTTAGGTTGCTTATAGATACAATTATATTGAGTTATTTGTAGTTTGTATTTTGTTCAGTGCAGGAATGGAACAGTTTGTTCAATTCGGTACTAGGCATTATGAGGATCATATATATTTCTAAGGAGCGCAGTGGCTCAGTGGTAGACTGCTTGACTCGAGACAGAAGGGCCGCGAGTTCGAGCCTCACCAGCTTCACTGAGTTGTGGTCCTTGTGCAAGACACATTTATCCTAGCTTAGTACTGGTTCAACCCAGGAAGACCCGTCCCTATATAACTGAAAGATTGTTGATGGGACGTTAAGAATCAAACCAAAATATATTTCTTTGAAACTATTTAATTCTTTTAGCAAACCATAGCTATATGATCAATGTGCTTTTGTGTTCTTAGGCTATCCGTCATTCGTCTTTCCATCATAAGTGTCATCAATATATACAGACTGACAAAAGAAACGCTACATCAAAATTCAAAGCTATGTCACATGAATAAAACAAATATAAATTTGGATTATTTTTTTAATTTTAAAGGTATGTTTGCGTTGTACCTCAAAATGTTCTGTCTGAGAAAATTAAATATTTAAAATCAAAACTTTGAAAATTGATGTATTTTTTTTTAGTTCAAAAAGGCATACCCATGATATAATGGTATTCTTTAATAGAACAATAATTTTTAACAAAGACTAGAACAGTCGGACTCCGACAAAGGGCCCAGCCTAATGCCCAGCAGCGAAAAGGGGATATCTGTTTTGGGGAAAATCTTGATAATCATTCGTCTGACAAAACCCATATTCAGACATGAACAATAGTTTGATGATTTTAGTCCATATATGAAATTTGGAAGAAATTGGGGGATAAATGACTAAGCTAGAGAGGCCAAAAGTGTAAACTGATAGGTGACGGCCATTTTGGCGGCCATCTTGGTCATCAGACAAACCGAGAGTTTGATAAAAGTAATCCATGTATGAGATTTGGGGGTAATTGGGTAATAAATTATTAAGGTAGATTGTCCACAAAAGCAAATTGATAGTCGGCGGCCATTCTGTCGGCCATCTTGGTTATCGTTCATCGGAATAAACTTGTATTCTAACTTGAACAAGAGTTTGATGAAAGCAATCCATGCATGAAAAGGGTACGTGCATTTAGGGGCTAATTTGGCCCCCTTTGGAGCCAAAAACTGAAAATTGCTTTTCACAAATTTCTTTTGATTGGTTATTAGAAGAATGCCTGAAGTGTAAAATTTCGGCATTTGTCAAAATAGGCATGAAATAGAGAAAATGCCATATTTTACCAAATTTAAGGCTTTTAGAGACCGATTTTTTTAGAATTAGATATCAGCACAGCTAAATACCAATCAATCCGTTTAATATGTTGTGTGCCCTGATAATTCTCATCACCTGTTAAAACATCTTTTTTTTGGTATTTTCTTGTGCTCTTTGTTAATTGCCCTGTCAAACGTCTCAAATTTGCACCAAAATGGTCAATTTTCTATTTTCAGCCTATTTTGGCGGCCATTTTTGTTACCAGAGCAACGGTAAAAGTCAAACTAATATCAGACGTATACACCTGGGCCATTGTTCTAATAAACTAATAAGAAGAATTGGTGAAAAGCGAATTGTATTTTTTGTCCTCACATATGGGCCAAAATAGTCTCTAAATACACGTAGCTCTTTGGAAGAAATCTGATAAAAAATGACTAAGTAAGAGTGACCACAACAGCGGACACTGATAGGCACCGGCCATTTTGTCAGCCATCTTGGGTATCGTTCGCCAGACAAAGTAAGTAAGGGTGCAAAGATCAGGAATCTATAAAATCAAGTACCACACCTGACCCGGGATATTAATGGGAAAGTGACAAGCTCACAGTTAGACACCACAAACGAGAGCCAAGAGGTCAGCCCGTTCCCAGCAGCTGACCACAAGGCACATATAAACAGACGCGCACAAAGACATAGCAAATACAAGACAGAACAAAACCATAAAAGATCCACAAAAGAAGTACCGCCTTGGAACGGTCAGTAAAATATTTTACTGGAAGGCTTAAACCAGTTTCACGGTGCCAACCTCATCCTTAATTTTGATGTCGACCAGGAAACATTTGGGAAAGTGACAAACACACACACACACACACACACACACACACACACACACACACACACACACACACACACACACTATAGCCAAGAGGTCAGCCCTTTCCCAGCAGGTCACCACAAGGCAACAAAGACAGACGCGACATTACAACACACACCAACATGAAGCATAACTAACAAAAACGATCCATAAAAGAAGCACCGCCTTGGAACGGTCAGTAAAAATACTTTTACTGGAAGGCTTAAACCGGCTTAACGGCGCCAACCTCACCCTTAATTCAGATGTGGATCAGGACACATAGATATTTGGTTTGCATGAAAGACCCCTAACTTATCAATGCAACATCCCCAAAAACATATAAATCAAGATATAACAAGGAGAAAAAGCAAAGATAAGGACTCAACAGTAAATAAAACTGAATACCGGAGCAAAAGAAATCCAACAGGTAAGGCCATATTAAAACTTGAATGAGAATTTGACGAAAGCAATCTATATATGAAATTTGAAAGAAATCCCATAAAAAAATGACTAAGTTAGAGTGACCACGACAGCAGACATTGATAGGCGGTGGCCATTTTGTCGGCCATCTTGGTTATCGGATGTCGGATAAAACCCATATTCGAACTTGAATGAAAGGTTGATAGAAGCATTTCATATTGAAATTTGGAAGAAATCTAATTAAAAATGACTGAGTTAGAGTGGCCACGACAGCGGATATTGATAGGTGGCAGCCATTTTGTCGGCTATCTTTGTTATCGGATGTCGGACAAACCGGTATTCGAACTTGAACAAAAGGTTGATGGAAGCAATCCATATATAAATTTGGAAGAAATCCGATTAAAATGACTGAGTTAGAGTGACCACGGACAGACGGACAGACAGACAGACAAGCCGAAAACAATAGAGCTCCGCCAACATTCGTTGACGGGGCCCTTATTGCATGTATCATGACCCTATCATTTGGTACTAGTTTGCATCGCCTACATTTTGATTCCGATGTACAGATGGTATGCAAAGTTTGACGTTAACGTCTTCAACAACATCGACAAAAATGTCGCAATTTTACATTTCAAGACAGATATTGCTTACACATGTTGCAAACAATTTATGTGTACAGTACCTATCATCTATTTATCCCTCGCCGTTTTGAGGTACACATGGAAGATCCAGAAACGTCAGTTTTTGTAAGTTTTGAAATTGTTGTAGACACGAGTGGGCAGAATTCCATATAATGATACGGTGTTTTTCTTAAACTTTGCGCCATTGACTAGGCCTGCACCAATGCTTTACCATCGTAATGGTTACCAGTTATGTGGTGACGGCTGTAAAACCTCTGCCATCATTACGTCAACTGCAACAATTACAATGCTAAACGTTACCTGGACTCTAAACTACAAATTTCACTTATAAAATATAGCATGTTTCTGGCTTTTCAAAGTGCCTCAAAATCACAAAGTATGAAACGTTTCTTTGTCAGACGGTATATATTTCTTCCTAAACTACTTAGTGGAATTTCATCAAACTTTTACCAGTAAAATGCATTTAAGCCCCCTGGGGGGCTTAGGCTGCTGTCCGTTATAGGGCGGTGGTTCTGTTGTTGTTGACTTTTTGTTTATTGTTACTCCCATTGTGGGAGTCTGTAATTGTTCTATGTTTTGTTGTACGTTACTTTATGTCCATTCTAGTATTGCAATCATCTTGATGGTGAAGAGAGAGCTGGTTGTTTTGCTTAATTTGTCTTCCTGGTGTCTCGTGATGGTTGAGCGGCTCTTCCTCGCGGTGGCACGGGGTTGTCTGCGGTTTGTGATTGTGGTATTTCCGGATCATACTCACTTACTATTTTTACAGTGACGACCCTAGTGTGGTCTTTTAAGTTCTTCAAAGATTTTTTTATTCCCTGCATGATGCTCGGTGCCATGACAACCAAAAGGGAAAACAACTTTTGATATCTTCTTGACAAAAGCGTATTGGACTATTTAAAAAACTGGTCGCTGTGGCACCTCATGGTGAGGGGCCATACTCTGCCGTCATCAAAACTGAACATAGTCGTAAGCTATACTTGGTCAATTTGAAAATAACTTACTATACTATTGCCATAAAGTTAAGCATATTTTTATACGATCCCGATTTTCGAAGTAATGAAAACTAATTTGAGTTTTGGGGTTTTATTTAACATGTACATTTGTATTTTGGTTTCCAACTTTGGATAAGTTCGATTAGTTTCATTCACTACTGTCCATGAACGAGTAGTTTACGACACAGTGCTGTCCAGGAGTTGATGTGCAAGAATTAATTTCTTTTGCTGTTGAATCATGAAATAGCCTTAAAACGCGTATGTTGGATGAATCTACAAAGAAGAAAGAGGGCAGAATGTGAAAATATTGCCATTAGGAAAGTTGGTATGAAACAAGATGACGTTGCTAGGTCATTAAACGTGTCTCAGGGTGTTGTAAGCAGACCTTTGAAAGAACATAGAGACAGTGGCAGTATTACAAAAAGGAAACGGTCTACATTGATTATTGAGTGCAAGGAATTGCTTCTGAAGCATTATGGTACGTGGTGCATTATCTGACGATCACCTGATGCAGTTAAAGGTGGTTACAGGGACTTTGAACTCTCAAAAGTACCAGGACCAAATCCTGAAATCTGCGGTTATGCCACTCTTGGACTCGCTAGATGGCCAGAACATGGTGCTCCGAGATGATATTGCAAGACCTCACTTTACTCGCATCATTAAGGAATACGAAAATCAACAGAGCATCGCTAATATTCCACGGCTGAGCTTGTTATGGACTTGAACCCTATCGAACACGTGTGGGACAAGCTCGGCTGACGTGTTTGAAACCGGGAACCAGCCGTATCAAAACCATTGTGAATTTTGCTAGACTCTACTGCAGGAGTTGGAAAGCATTTCATGTCTTGAACGCATTTACCCAGTGAATTTAATGATGAAAATGTGCCAAATTTTTATTCGACCATGTAAAGGCTATACACAACATAAACCGGGAGTAGGGGATTATTGTGAGCCATCTCGTGACTTTTTGCACCAGATCCCGGAGTGTATGCTCCAAAGAGAAAGTTTTGAAGAAATAAAACTATCACAGCCTTATTGTAAAAATTTTGCTGACTCTTGGTCTCCATGCTGTTTTCATTGAATTTTGTACAATTTATGTGTAAATTTTGTATGGTATTTGCAGCCCATAAACAAGTCAGAGATTCCACGGCTTGTCTTTATCGAATCGCTGGTATTCTGCTTTTGTTGTCTACCACAATAAATGTTTGGTATCTCTCAAAAGACTTCCTTCTTACCGTTCCTAAAACCTAAGTGGTGTTATCAAATGGAATATGCTTAACTTTATGTCAATAGTATATATTAGTATTACTAACTTAATAGTCTTTGTTGGAGGCTGATGGGTCTACTTAAATGATAAGAGCATGTCAGTCCGTTATGTGGTTTATTGAAAAACATCAATATTAAAATTTTGATACTTATCGTGTTTGAGAAAACTCTATAAAGACCTACCCAGCAGCTTAAAGGTCTAGATTATGGTCAGAGTTTTTATCTTGTAGCGAAGGCTCATTCGCAAAGGTTTTAGCATAGCATCTCGATGATTAAATCAGTACCAATATCTCACACCTATTCTGCTGACTCTTAGTTTTGTTAAATAATACCTGTTATAAGAATAATAAAAATAAAGGAATGCTGGCATAAAAACAATCTATTTGCCAAGCCTAACCTATTGGTGAGTTTTTAAAAGCAGCCAGCTTGTTTTGTTAACAACGTCCTGGATTTGGTCTACCCAGTCTCGTTAGTTGCTGTAATGGTGAAGTCCTAGCGAGCATCCAATCTTGGGTCAATATCGGCCCGCCAGCGAAACGCCATTCGGATGGCGTTTCGCTGGCAGGCCGATAGTGCCCCGACTTTACGTGCTTACTGGAGTTAAGCGAATGTTATCGCTGACGCATAAGCACGGAAAAAAAGGTTGAAAGCACCAATCATGAAACTATGTTCAATGTGAAATTGACATCGAGGAACATTCCAGAATGTCTGTTCACAACTGTTCCCAGCATAATGAAATGGTATAATTTGGTTCCTGCATCGTGGTAAGATCTTTCACACGTTCGTAAAAGTTCGTGTTCCTGAGAGTTGTTGCCATGGGTGCTCGTGGCAGCACTGTGATAGCCGTATTCTTTCTTCAGGGCTGTGATACTTTTTCTTTGCCGTTGATACTAACTTGTGTCGACACAAACGATATGGCTCTGTGTAATTGTCCAAATTCCTTGTCTATTATGTTGAATCTATGCTGCCTGTTATTGAATAAATCCTCAATTGCCTGCAGTTCCACTGAAGGCACACTACCTAATAGGCTAAATAGTATAAAGCCAAGAAGTGGGTTTAAATCCCAAGGTATTTGAGGCTGCTCCAACTCATGACAGCACTGAAGTCATTGGTGTCTATTTGATCGATAAGCGACTCGGTCGTGGTTTGTCCATCTTTAATATGGTCTGTTGTAACCTCATTAGTAAGGAACAGCTTAAAGCCGTTAGTGTGCGATTCCCCTGCATTAAGATAGCCGGCTAGAACTGCCAGTAAGGTACAGAGACCATACGTCTTCATTCTAAACCTATAAGAGCCACGACATGTGATTTCGAACAATGTGGTATGTGCGACCAGCAAAGCCTCAGATCAGCCTGCGCAAACGCGCAGTCTGATCAGAGCCTTTGCTAGTCGCTTGAATATTCTATGAGTGTTAAGCTACTTACTGAACATCATTTGGAGTTTCTGAGCTTAAAAGAAGGCTGTACAGGCTCGTCTGAGTCTACACTTATCAAAATGCCACATTGTTTAAAATCACATGTCACGGCTCATGAGGTAAAAAGGTAAAGCCTAAAACTTGGTGCACTGTGAAAAAACAAGTGTAACAATTTTGGTGGCAGATGAACTGCCACTGATTTTGACGTAACATTTCAACTGCTCAAATAATAACTGCGGATAATATCTACAACAACAACAGCATTGGCAAAAAAGCGTAAAAATGCTTTTATTTTCTTATCCCTTAGTTTAAACATGTTGTTTGGGTGCTCAAAAGAACCGTCTCGTCGAGATTTAAAATCCCATCATTTACAAGGGGAACACAGTGGCTCAGTGGTAGAGTGCTTGATTCGAGACCGAGGGGTCGCGGGTTCGAGCCTCACCGATGTCACTGCATTGTGTCCTTGAGCAAGAACTTTAATCCTAGCTTAGTACTGATTCTTGAAACCAAGGAAGACCCGTCCCTTTACAAACTAAAGATTGTTGATGGGACGTAAATAATCAAATCATCAAGCATCATTTACAAGCCCGGGTCGCACTCACAGCCCTGGCCACCTTTTGTGGGTATTCCGTTATCATCTAACTATATTTTCGCAATATCATATTCTGCTTCTGCCATATAATAGCCTCCTTCATCTTTCTGAAGATTATGCTATGTTTGAGGCACATGGAGAAAGGAAGAGTTCTTCCAGAGTGTTCAGCTGAACTTGAAGCCAAAAGTTTATCGAAAAGTCTTGTCTGTCAGAGATAGATTAAAATGCCAATATATACAATTAAAAACTTCTGTCTGGTTCTGATAAGTAGTTCTGCTTTGTCACCTGGGATTTGAATGCGGCCAGGGACTCTGCTTCAGTAGTGTCTGGAGGGAGCGCATTCCAGTCACGAACTGTTCTTGGGAAGAATGAATTCTTTCTTCGGTCTGTCCTGCAGCTCAGTGTCTGGTATAGGCTCTTGCATGAGAGTGCCGGGTTCTTCTCTGGGGTGGAATAAGGCGTTTGTCTTTTTAATAGCCACCAATTTCTGTCTATCTTGTAGAGCATACACAGCCTGGCATCTCTCCGTCTGTCTTGAAGACTTGCCAGTTCATGGTGCATAGCATATCTGAGACACTAGAGGTATTTCGGTGTCTATTCTTCACATATCTAGCAGCCCTCCGCTGCACCATCTCTATCTTCTGTATTAGAGTCTGGGTATATGGATCCCATACCGTGCTGGCGTATTCAACAAGAGGCCTCACTAAGGTGAAATATGCTCTCTCCTTTAAAGCTGTAGCACCAATACTTAGGTGTCGTCTTAAGAATCTGATTGTCCTGTTTGCCTTACCGCAAATGTTGTTAATATGCTGGTCCCATTTTATGTCATCAGTTAGGGTCACTCCGAGGTATTTGGCTGATTTGACTCTGGTTAGTGTTTGGTCGTGTAGTTTGTAGTCAGCATGGACAGGAGCTTTATTCCCTGAGACAGTTAGCACCACGAATATAGGAAAAAAGCCCACTAGGACAAAAGCCCACTAGGACAAAAGCCCACTGGACATAAGCCCACTAGGACAAAAGCCCACTGGGACAAAAACCAGCTAGGACAAAAGCCAACTTTTATGCATTTAACAGGGATAGGTTTGAACTGATGGGCAATCAGACAGACAGACCTAAGATGAAGAATCTTCCTTCTCAAATCTAAAAATTTCAAACATCTCTTTTTGCTTGGCACCTCTCATAAAAGTGCATGCTTATTGTTACTACCAGATCAAAGGTCATTTTAATTAATTAGACATATGTTTCCCAATTATAATAATCTGTTTGACCCAAAAACTGTTAATTGATTTTCTTCAAATATCTATGGATTTTAAAACCAAAATTAAGTTGTTTTTCACAATATACAGGAGAAATAATAATGTCAGTGAAAACGCAAACGTGACTTACCCCAAAGGAGCAGTCTGATCAGGGTTAAGAGTTTTAAAAAAGCCATAAACCTATTTGTCTAAAAAAAGTGGGCTATTGCCCACCCTGCCAAAGTAAGCAGTGGGCTTTTGTCCAGTGGGATATTGTCCAGTGGGCCTTTGTCCTAGTGGGCTTTTGTTCCAGTGGGCTTTTGTCCGTTCCCCTAGCACCACACACTTGTTGGCGTGGAACTCCATGTGCCACTTGTTCTTCCATGTAGCCAAATCTTCAAGGTCTTCCTGTAATGCCTCTGTGTCCTTTGGTAGGATAATGAGGAGATATGCGATAGTGTCGTCAGCGAATAGCCGTACTCTTGACCTGAGCCTCTCAGGAAGGTTATTGATATAGTATAGGAACAACCCCGGGCCAAGGACCGAACCATGGGCACCGGAGTCCACACTGACCGGCTCAGACTTTTCTCCTTCAACGACTACTGATTGTGTTCTGTCCTTTAGCCAGTTTATCCATGTATTGACCTCTCCTCTGATGCCGTAGTGATGAAGCTTATGGATGAGAAGGATGTGATCAACTTTATCGAAGGCCTTGGCGAAATCCATGATCAAAATATCAGTCTGTTGGTTGAATAATGTACGAAAGTTTTTTTAGGGCATTCTCGGCCTCTTCGGGGGGTGGGGGTGGAGGGTGGGGAGGGGGGGGGGGGTAGGCCGGGCACTGGGAAGGGTGGTAGGATGAATGGCCAGCCAGATGGGTAAGTGAATGGATATGTAGTAATAACAAGGGGAAAATATCTGGGTCCGCCAGGATTCGAACCCAGAACTCCTGCGTGACAGTCGACCACTCTAACCATGTCACTAAAGAGTAAACCCAACAGCGAGGCTGTTAGGAATGGCACTGTCACTACACTCTTCCTCCTTTTATTTCTGAGCGCCTGGCATCAACCACTACCTAGGGGATCCCGCTACCACTCCCAGAGGCCAACTCAGGCGCTACCAAATTACTGCTGCCACCAGTGTAGTAATTCCAAGGGGAAAATATCTGGGTCTGCCAGGATTCGAACCCAGAACTCCTGCGTGACAGTCGACCACTCTAACCATGTCGCTAAAGAGTTAACCCAACAGCGAGGCTGTTAGGAATGAGGCTTGTATAGGGGGGTACCAGTATCCTATATCCCTGGAAGTAAACAGGAAAGTATCCTATATCCCTTTAAGTAAATTGGAAAATATCCCCTAAATTAAATTTCCTGAATATCCTGTATCCCTTGAAGTAAATAGAAATATCCCTGAAATTACCAACACAAAATAGACCTACGAGTACAGGGACATTTTGTTAAACACAAACTTCATGTAATTGTTTGTGCTCTATAACTTTGCGCATTCTAATTGCTTTTGAGTGTTCTATTTCATCGACTTAGTTTTTCCATATACATATTCAAGTTAGCAAAACAGACACTACACATTGATCCTTTTAGGTAATCATCATTTTTTGCCCCAAAATGTCTTCTTCCAGTTGCAGTATATCACCCTTACAGTTATAAGCTTATATGATCCGAAGGCTCAAGCGAGGCCTTGGAATGGTAATGGTCTGACCTCTTTGGTCCATCTAAATTTTGAAGAAGTATATTTCTAATGTCAGTCAGCCAATTGTGATCAAACTACACGTGTATGGTGGAAAAGGTTACATAAGTTTTATATCCGCTTGTATTGGACATATGGTTGCCATGTCAACATAAAGCTTCCATAGACTTGTGATGGGAAATCTTTAAAATACATGCCATGATGGCAAACAACTCACATATTTAGCATGTAAGAAGATATTGTGGTCTCCAATATAATCGTGCCATCAAGTCCCTTTCAATAGCTCCTATATACTTTTTATTGAGACAACTTTAAAACATCTTTCAAACCGTCATGCTTACTGCAATCAGTAGTGAGTCCGATTGTAGATCCAGAAGCCATGAGTTTGATCCTGGCCTGGTCCCATACTTTCTTTGAGTTTGATGGTGAAACATTTTCGACCATCATTCTCCTCCTTCCACTAACTCAAGAAGGGTTTTGTCAGTTACAAGCAAAGGTATACTGAAACAATAAAGGTGTGTCCGCTTGACGTTTATGTCTGCCAGTTCTAAATGTATGACCGCATTTCATACAAATGTTTACATTACAAACTGCTATCATTTAAAAACATTATATACCTTAACGAAATTCATTTGATAACCAGTAGAGCCGCTGAAAACTCAGAAAACACGTGTACCCTTAAAATCAAGTCTCAACATCAATAGCTTGGGTGTCCATCATAATTCTGAACCGTTCAAGCACATTTAAACATCTATGAGCAAACTCTCTAGTAAGATGTTATGCATGTTAGCTGTATGCATTGCTTTTACGGCCATAACCATTAATCTGTAGCATACTCTGACGTCACAAAACATCGGTCAAGAACGTGTGTGAAAGCCTACAGAAAATTCATTGTTGGTCCAACATTTGGATGATCAACAGAGTTTGTCAAATTTGAATTTCTTTTTCGCCTTTTTTAAGCATTTTAACATTAATTAAGTCTAATCATCATCAAAACAATTGATACTGGAAATTCGCTTGCGTTTTTTCTTCAGTAAGGGGTGTGGTATAAAACACAGATTTAGTGAGCATGTGATTGCCGACATCAGCCAAAGTTTTATTTTGATCTTTTGTGCAATCGTTGTCATACACAAGCACAACAAATTAAAACAAAAACGGTGTCAAAATGATGTTAGGTTAAGGAGAATCGGGGGTGGGGGGTATTGTTAGATTGTTATTTGTTGAATTCAACGGGAGGTAATTTCTGTTAATTTCGTATTGAGGGTTTTGAATTGCAATTTCGCTCGTTTAATAAGCACATTTGGGATTTTTAGATGTTTTTTTCATCGCTGGACGTTACTGGTTGCCATTTAAAGTAAAATTTGTTTGTTTGTTTGATTTGATCCTTTACGTCCCATCAACAATCTTTCAGTTAAACAGGGACGGGTCTTCCTGGGTTGAAACAGTACTAAGCTAGGATAAGTGTGTCTTGCTCAATAACGCCGGTGAGGCTCGAACCCGCAGCCCCTCGGTCTCGAGGCAAGCACTCTACCACTGAGCCACTGCGCTCCCATTTAACGTAAAATGTGTCACGTTTTGATGATCAACTAATGAGCTGTTTTCACTTTAAGTTAAATAACTCTTTTAGATAAGGAGATAAAATCAAATATTTACCGTTTTATTTGTGTCGGGCGTTTGATAGTTTTTTTATTTATTTTTTGCTACGACATCTCAACTGGATCGAAAGATACAGTACCTTGAAAATCGGACGTTTCTTTTTTGTTTGAGTATATGTGCACGAAGTACTGGCTAACCCCTTAGTCATGCTTGACCAGGAAAAGTTTAACTGACAATCCCGACATGATCATAACTGGGGCCTAAAATCACTAAACAAATCTGTATGTGCACGAAGTACTGGCTAGCCCCTTTAGTCATACTTGACCAGGAAAAGTTTAACTGACTATCCTGACATGATCATAGCTGGGGCCTAAAATCACCAACAAATCTCAATAAAAACAACTTACATATTTACTTTGTAGTACTGTTTAGTGGTCCCCTACATAAATCCTGCCAATCATGTCCCTGGAGTCCAAATTGGCCACATCTACATTTGTATTCAATAAACTTAGAATGGAAATAACTTACAGTGAGGCCACAGTTTAAATAATTAATTTCTAGCAATATCTAGTGGCGCATTATAAATCCTGCCAACCGTGCCCCTGGAAACTATATTGGTCATGCCCCAAGGATCAACTTCTATTTCTGTTGTATTGCTTACACGTTAAAGCTGCTTTTGTGGTTATATAATGTAGTTTCAGGAAAGCATAATTTACAAAATCCCCCCTTGGGGAGGGGGTCTATAGCCAGCTCAAGGCCTATTAGTGGTACCCTTATACAATTCCTACCTACCATGTCCTGGCTGCGTATTAGTTATGCATGGTGCATACATTCTCAGTTTGATCATGGCTGTGATCTCGACTTAAGACATAATAAGAAGAGCTTTTATACAGGACAATGTCTTGGTATGGTGGTCATTTATGCTAAGAGCTAAGATTTAATAATTGGTCGAAGGCTTTGCAAATAATAATCAGGCAACAAATTTTCAACAGCAAAAATGACCGACGGCCAGAAATCAGTCTAGACAATTTTTTTTAGTCCTCAACTTATTTTACAGTTTACAGAGGGGATCCAATGGTTTTATTACATAGAAAACTAAACTTTACCAAGGATCCAGTCCAGAGGGGGGGGGGCAATATTTTTCAGGGGAGGGAGTCCAACTTTTTCAGGGGGGATCCAAATGCTAATTTCAATAAAAACCCATATAACCTAGTTATTTTCCAGGGGGGTCCGGACCCCCTATATTCCCCCCTCTGGATCCGCACATGATACCCTTAAACACAATTTCCCAAAACATTTTCTTTTTGATATCAGCCTGTTACCTTGCCCTACTTATATTATCCACTGGTTATGTTGCACAGTGATATAGAAATCGAAAGGAGGGTGGAAACATGACCTTGCCAGAATCAGAGACCGTTGATCATCCTTGTAAACGTGAGGAAAACACACAAAACACAGACAGACATAACACAATTAAACTAACTAGCAACCAACTCAACTATAAAGGACACTTTAACCACACCACACTACAATTACGGACTCAACACAAAACACCACACAAGTCTGAGGAAATCAAGCGACGGATATTTGGAAGAGTCCACTATATACAGTATGCTGTCACCTCCATTTCCTTCAACATCTTTGTTGAGGGAATATATTATAAGTGCATTCGCGCCACAAGATATACTCTGTCTTATGGTCTCGGTCGAGATAAACTTGCCATGTCCACAGTATGTGGGCACCGTGAACTAATTATTTATCCCATTGACCCCAATGGTGAAACCCTAGTTTTTGACAGTTTATTCTGCATCTCACAACACATGTGGGGCATCACCATATGCCTTAAGTTCAAGCAAAAACATGAATTAAGGGAAAAAGAAAGGAAAAAACATACCTTCACCCGCTCTTTTTTCAACTATTGCATGTTGTGTAATGGCTGCCATATTTTGGGAAAACCCCGTCCTGGTTCAAATTAGAAATCACCATTTTTACTTTTTGGTCCAGAAAAACACAATATAAATGCATCTGGTAGTAAACTACACACCAATTTGAAGAAAATTAAATTTTGCATCTGCTAGAGAGAAAAAAATACTTTTACTTTAGCAATATCATCCAATCAGAAGCATCCATTGCGAAATAACAGCCTCGGAGCTCCTCTCAGATTTTGATTCATGGGATATGTTGCTATAATTGAGGCCCCCCAGAGGGGGTCTGTGCTCCCTTGATCCCTGAAAATAATGCATTGATCTCCCCAGATCCCTGAAAATAATTGCCTCGGCTCCCTAAAAGTATTTTCCTTTGCTCCCTAAATCCCTAGAAATAGACCAGCTTCTCCCCAGATCCCCAAAAATATAAGTCAATGCTTCCTAAAATGTATTTTTCTTTTTGTAGGATTAAAATCACATACTTAAAAAACTATGAAGCTATACAAGAGCGCATGACTTAATGATAACTTAATATATTGCCTTATACATGTAAAGACAGGGCTTTGTCATGGAATACATGACATAATTATTTCAATGAAATGCATGGTATATGGCTCAAAGTATGAGGCCATTCCTTAAAATGCTGTTGCTGTATCTGGTAGAGTGGGCATGGCGGAATGCTCTCTAGATTTGATTTTTTTTTTAATTAGAGACAGACTATATGTTTTTCTGGTTGGGGGAAGGGGGCAGGGGCTGATTTTTTCCAACAGCTTAAACTAGATTTTTTATAGACAAAGTTAAAGTGTTTTTTGTGTAATACAATTGTCTACAATTGCTATTAGGCCCTATACACTTGTTAAAGTTCAGTCTCATCAAAATAAGTATATATCTTATCAGCATTCTTAAGTTTCCTCATAATAATGAGCTTGTTATATAAAAAGAGGATTACATAGCAGGTGCATAGATACTAGATAGACTGTAACAATACACAGCCTGACTTGTGCTAGGGGGGTCCGGGGGCATGCTCCCCCCCCCCCCCCTGGGAAAATTTTGATAAAAATGGTGTGATCTGGTGCAATTTGGGCGTTCCAAAGTATGCTATTACCAAGCTAGAAATCAGCAATTTTAAGGTTAATAAATCAACAAGAACAAAAGTTAATTGGCACATTTTTTTCCTGAGGTCAACCTAGATGTACATGTTATACGAAAATAAATACATGTAGGATTTACAAGGGGGGTCTGGGGGCTACCCCCCAGACGCAGAAGAAATTTTAAAAAATCAAACAAAATGGAGGCTTTTCCTTTATTTATTTTTTTTTTTTTTTGCTTTTTGGCAGGGCTCCCTAGATCCCCAAAACTATGAGCTTGCTCCCTAGCTCCCCTAAAATAATTACCAGTGCTCCCTAGATCCCTGAAAATAAATAGCCATTCTCCCCAGATCCCCAAAACCCCTGGGGGCCCCATAATTAGTTCCCGGTCCCCATGTAAACTGAAATAAACATCCTGTACCCGTTCCTCCTAGCTCACGCCTTATACATTAGGGGAGATCGGGGCAAAATGATCCACTTATTTGAAATATTTTTTTCCTGCTTTTATGACTTGATATATCTTATTGCTTTTAAATGTATAATGCACTGTCAAGTATTGGCTACAACTTGAGAGGAAGAAATACAGACATAAAGTGACATGAGTGCTTGACACAAACCATTCAAAATGTGTGGTTAGCTGTATCATTTTGCCCCATGCACGGGGCAAAATGATACAGTACATGGGGCAAAATGATACAATAAGACTTTTCTCATCTCAGATTCATATATTCAAGACGTAGCACAGAAATAACTATAAGCACAATTAAACAATTTATAATGCTATATATTGTCACGGAAATATGATTGAACACGATCAGTTTTCTGAATTTTCTGAGTCACATTTGTTACCCTTCATGTTTCATGTTTTGCCATGGGGCAAAATGATACAGTTGACCACACATTTTTAACATTCTGAAAAATGAATGGTATTTTTCTGACATACCAGTATCATTTATGTTTCTTGTAATAGGAATAGACAGTTTCGATAAAAATATCTTGAAAATACTTTAAACCAGAGTCAAATTAGATTATTTTCAGACTGTATCATTTTGCCCCGACCACGCTGTATCATTTTGCCCCAGTCACGTCTTGTTTACTGTTTTCGTAACAATTCAAAAATACGACACCCCACAATAGTTCTGATTATTTGCAGACATACAGTATCTATATAGTTCAATTTACACGATAAAACAAGAATATATTTCTTCCAGATTTTTCACCTTCATAAAAAAACTGATACCTTCGAAATTTACTTAGGGTGCCTCAAAAGTCAATTGTTTATATAACAAGCTAAACTTTGCTCTGTTTTGGCTGAGCGTTTCTTATAATATGGCGGATTTCAATATGCGCATTCAGTTTGAGTAAGAAAGGTCATATATGGCATCATCGTTTGAAAAATCGCGATGTTTCATTTTGCTCCGTGGCCCATTTTGCCCCGGTCTCCCCTATGAATCACAGCACTCGTGCGTAACCAGTTGTCGGAAATCGTGATATGAGAGTTGTTGGTACAGCTGTAATTGCGAGGGCTCACCTATTAAAATTCATTTTTCCAGAGATCTAAGTAACTGTTACAGTTACAACCATGTAATCATGTATACATGTTATTGCCAATTCCACTAAAACCGTGCAATCTGGCATTTAAGCTCGTTTTCGACACAGAACGGCTTTGATTGTGAGCAAGTCGTTTTTTAACAAAGCAAAATGCAAAGGAGGAAACCGTTAAAATCATGGAATAAAACGGAATAAAATAGATAAAATGGCTCTTCTTGCCTTGTTCGAATGTGTATTGTCTGTATCGCTAATAATATAAATCGAAACGTGTACATGTACCCAAATACACGCATTTTCCGACTACTGGTTACGCACGAGTGCTGTTATTCATGTTTATAAGGCGTGAGCTAGCGGAGGAACGGTACTGGATGTTTATTTCAGTTTACATACTGTGATATCGTGTACATACAGCTTTTCCTCCTTAGTGGAAAAATTGAAATGATTTCTTATTGATGTTATAGGTATTTCTACTCTGTATTTGTATATTTTGGAGGAAAAATAGCAGTATCCCTGAAATTGAACATAGTATCCCATATCCCTGGAAGTAAAATGGAAAGTATCCTATATCCCTGGAAGTAAAATGGCAAATATCCTGTATCCCTAGAACCCTAAGCCGTCACTACAGATAGACGGATAGGATTGGTGGATTGATATATGGATGAAATATCCGTATGGTTTGATCCGCGGCACCTTTTTTTTAAGATGTCAATGAATGGAACGATGGATGGACGGGTAGATGGATGGATGGATGGATGGATGGGTGGGTGGGTCCGTGGAGGGATGGATGGATTGAAGGGGAATTATGAAGTTTCGTTAAAAAGCTGATACTTGTAATCCTTATGTCACGTGACGAAGAAAATGGCTGACCGAGAACCTCCCCCGATGGATGATGAGAACTCAAAGGACGAAGATGATCTATTTGCTGATGTTGACGATGTAAATTATACATATATGTCTTCATTGAATATTTACCATAATTCTGACTGCAAATTCCTTTGACTTCCCTTCATTAAATGTGTTATTCCCGGGATATTTACTACGTTTTGCTGTTTTTAATAGTGGGTGGGGTAACATTGCCGGTTCCAAAAATAAAGGCTTATTTTTGAAAATGGCGTTGATTATTATATATATATATATATATATATATATATATATATATATATATATATATATATATATATATATATATATATATATATTAATTGTTTACTTCTTAAGAATTGGTATTCATAATGCCTATATTTGTTTTTAAAATTCAATTGGTATACAGTTGAGTCCGATGAATCTACCTTCACCTTTATTGAAACGCAGTGTCTCGGAGTCCGGTACCGGACCCCTAGACTCAGAGGCTCCGGATCTGGTATTGGACTCCGAGCCACTCCTCTGAGGAATGGCTAGGGGTCCGGTAGTATGTATAGCGGTAGTTGTTAGGCTACCTAAAATACTTAGAATTAGCATTAAAAACCTCAGGTTGAAATTAGTGCATGATACAGACGCCATCTTATGGGAACATGCTCTCGCGAATGCTATAACGATATGCAAACAAGGTAATATAAAATGTATTTTACTGCTATAGATATAGAACTATGATCCAACAAAAACTTGTGTTGTAGTTTCTTTAAATAATTGTCGGGTGTCTCCTATGGATATATGTGGATAAACTGTGAAAATCAATTTTATATATATATTGTTTTATCGTCCACTAATTTCTCGTCTGCAGTGTGAAAACAACTTATTGTATTAGTTTACCACACATTTACATTAATAATGGGCCTGACGCGAGAAAACGTACCTTTAGTGGTTTGCAAACAACAAAGGTGCAGACTAGCCTGCGCATCCACGCAGTCTGATCAGCACCTTTGTTATTCGTATATTGGAAAGAACCATATCTACGGTAAATGTTCTAAAATTTCGAACACTCTAAAATTACGAACACCTAAAATTATCGCTGAAAATAATTTTTAAAACATCCTAAAAAATCGAACACTGACCTTTTTTGGAAAAGTGAATTTCTAAAATTACGAACACAAGTTATTTTCGGCGGAAAATCGATGTCCGTTTACCTGTTTGTCCCATCTGTGCAACGTACAGCGCGTGAGCGGTAGCGACATTTGGAAGGTTCCATTCCACTTAAATGGGTAATCTGGCACATGACGTTCTTTTTCGCATGCCGAGCAAAAGACTATACTTTTTGTCTGCTAATTGTGCGATACATGCTTTCAAATAAGATCAAAGACAAGTGCGCATTAAAAGCATGGACTGTCCTACATGTAGTACGTGACAAAGTTCGTGCATGGTATTGGTATTGGCTGTCTATGCAGCTATCGGTGGAAAACAGTGAAGGCTACCTGCAGCGTGTTCAATCATTTTTAAAACCCTTCATTGGCAAAATTTTTACCTATAAGAAGCATCCGATCCATCGGAATTCTTCAACAATGGTCGTTAACATGGATTTCCTTTGTCAGTAAATTGTCACAGACATTAAACAGACATGCCTCGGGCAAGGATTAGCAGTTAAAATTAACTCGAGAAAACGCACATCTAAGCTTGTGTTCACCATGAAGGACTTAGGACATACCAGTGACCTATATATATAGGTCACTGGTCATACGCTGCCTGGTCGTCAAAATTGAACATTTGCAAGTAACAGTAGATGTTGGTCCTTTAAAAAAGCCATGCAAACCACTGCGTTAAACAACTGAGTAAATTTGCTAAGTGAGTTTGCTTATACAAACTTATATACAAAAGGGCCTTTTTTCCAAGTTGTGACACAAAATAAATCCATTCAACATAAAAGCGGTGATGCTTGACATACCTGAGCCATCAATGCTGTATTAAGAATGCACACTTGCCCAGGCTCGTCTGAGTCTTTGTCGCACTTTGTAAGTACCAAAATATCATGGAATTACATGTGCGGGGGACAGGGGGTCCGGACCCCCCCCCCCCCCCTTGAAAAATCACAAAAATACAATGTTTTCTAGCAATACAGGTCCGGATCCCCTGAAAATCGCAGCTGCGAAGCCAGCATTCTATGTTGGGCATTCATCGGCATGCCAGCAAAACGCCATTTAATGGCGTTTCGCTGGCGGGCCTATGATGGCCCGCTTAAAGTGGGACTTGGATCCTCCATCCCCTCATCAACTTAAAAAAACGTTGTCAAAGTTAGATCCCCTCTGACAAAACTTTCTGGATCCGCGCATGAATTATGTTCGTCAACAGTTTAATTTCAATCGAGCCGGTTCAGACGCACTGCATGCATGCGCGGATCCAGAATATCTTGTCAGAGGGGGTAGTGAGAGAGGACCGAAATGCCACTAAAAATGGACCACCATCGGCCCATCAGCGAAACGCCATTGTCGATAATGGCCCACCGTTGAATGCTGGCTTGGTAGCTTTGTGATTTTTTAGGAGATCCGGATCAATATTGCTAGGAAACCCTATATTTTTATGATTTTTCAGGGGGGTCCAGACCCCCTGTCCCCCCTCTGGATACGCCCATGGCATGCATCTGAAAGGAGGCATTGTCTGAAATGTCCCTTTCAACGTGTGGTGATCATCGGACGCAAAGTCGGACTAGATTATAACCCTTGTATGCATGTTTGCCCCTGATCAGGCACGCCGGACGATCTTCTGGATCCAAACTGCAAACTTTGATAGCAGGTCGAAAAAGTAGAGAGAGAGAGAGTGGGAGAGAGAGTGAGAGAGAGAGAGAAAAATACTGCACGGTGTTTGCACACGAATCTTTTGTTTTGGCTTGGTTTCTTAGAATATCGAAACGCAATGTTTGGGTCAGTCAATCAATCTTGTTACAACTGCTTCCGATGAGGACCCAAAACCCAAACTTATCATGCGCATCGGCTTTTGTACGGCACAGTCGGACATTCCACAGTATTAACGCTTTGCGTACTTTCCACCGCATGCACACATTTTTAAATTGCCTGAATACCATTCGGGTCTGATCTGGATCCAAACCATGTTTGCAAATGTAGAGAGAGAGAGAAAGAGACTGGTGCAGGCACATCAAAGTAAACATTCCATCGGCGGATCGACAAGTAGAGAGAGAGAGAGAGAGAGAGAGAGAGAGAGAGAGAGAGAGAGAGAGAGAGAGAGATGTGTGTGTGTTCTTATTGAGTTTCGTCAGTTTTTGTTGTTGGTTTTTACTCTGGGAACTTGTCTATGTATTTCAAAGTTTGTGTAGATCTTTGCAAAAAAAATCTGATCGTACAAGATGTCTAGCTGTTTCAATTCTTGAGTACAATATAAACTGGAATTCGAAGTCGGCAGAGCTTGGTTTTCTGAAGGAAGAAGTGATTCATCGGTAGTCCGAGGCGAGTGAACATAGGAGACCCGGCTTTTATGACTTGTAAGTAAATTGAGTGACATAATATGCACGTGCCTGGCTCTCGACTTGGTGAATACCGCACGAGCTGAACATTTTGCTGACTCAGTCCGCATGAATTTAGTGGCCGTTTTAATAAGATTAGAGAAAAGAAAAATGAGGAGAAAGCACAGAATCATATCGCCTTGTTTTCAACATGTTTCTATCACATTTTGACATCCATATATACCGTTTTTCTCATGATAAAGCCCACATTCTAAAATTTCGAACACTGGCATTTTTTCATTAACTTAATTTCTAAAATTACGAACAGCGGAAAAAATAATTATTTTTTAGTGTTCGTAATTTTAGAACATTTAACGTAATACATGTATGAGCAAATTTTCAATTTTCTGGCTAGTATCTGTAGCTGAGCAGGCAGGTTTGAATATCAATTTGATAGAAACCCCGAAGACGGCGCGGTCCAGTATTGATAGCGCATCCATCATCCATTAAATACTCAATTCAAATAAACTTTTAATCAGTCCATATATAGCCTTTTTATGTCAACAATTTGACATTTTTTTTCTGTCTTTGAAACTGCAGAATGCCGAGAGTATTAAGTGTTTGCATTCCTGGAGACATCTCAATGTCGGACGCCCAACAAGCATGTACGGTGAATTCACCAGGCGAGTCCTACCACTGTATGCATGCACAGACCCTAAATTTATGATCTGTGTTGTATGTTGTAAAAAGACAGATTTTTCCCCAACAGTTTTTCCAGTCTTTTTTATATTTTCCTTTTATTTACAACTAAAATGACTTACTTTGAATACATACAAACAGTCTTAACCAAGATCAGACTGCTCTGAATTGGATCCATAATGTGTGCTGTGTACAGAGACATTAAACTGACTCTATATTGATTGCTAGACTCGACCGCGTAAATACATCTAAAATGACGTCTGCTGTAGTCATCTGCTGCATGCTTTAAATAGCTTACCTCAACGGCTAATTTCGGTATACAGAAACATTGTGGACCCAGATCAGACTGCTCCTAGGATAGCAGTCTAAGCTAGGTCACACTGTTTGCTACAAAGACGTCTTAAATGGACTAGCAGACTATTATAGGGTCGATAAAATGCATCTAAAATGACCTCTCAGCGGCTGCCTGTAATAGCTTACGTCAATAGCAGACAAGCATTGTAAAAAAATCAGCGCATCCCACCAGTGGAACTCCATTTAGAATGCATTCCGTTGGGGTCGTCAGTGGCCCGCTTTTAAGTCTTCTGCTTAGCTTTGACATTAGCTTTTGGGTGCGGAAAAGAACCGTCTCATTGAGGGGCAGAACATATAACTAAAGCACAAATATTTAGGTGTGAACCGAAGCATTACCGTAATCATGCTGTTATGCCGTCAATAATTTCTTATCCCAAAAGAATCATGATATCGCAGAGCTTCATTAAAAGTCTTGTTAGAAACTCAGCCCTTTACAACTTTCATAGACCACGAAGTGTGAGTGCACAGTTTCAAGGATGATTTGTTTCAAATTGTTAATTGTGTATAATTGTACCGTTTGCTTGAATTAATGGAAGATTTTATCATTATCTTTGTCAGCGACCAATAAGTGCAATGTGCCTGCAATTGCCGTTTGCTTACTTCAGTGAAAGTGCAAGTTGCCATTTACTTCCTCATGGCCATTAATAAACAATTGCAGATAGCAATTATAATAGGAACACTGAGACAAACGCTGTGAAAGAGAAAAAAATACGGGCATTGCTGGACCCCGAGCCATTCCTTATAGGCGAGGCTCGGTGTCCGGTACCGGACTCTGAGACTTTTAGTCTAGGGGTCCGGTACCAGACCCTGAGACAATGCGTTATTGAAATTCAAGGCATCACATTCCAGTGGATTCTCTTAAACAGTGATATGTCATATACAGCTCTTGATCATCGAGGCGCTTTATGCACTCGGTGAATACACAGGTAATTTTTCGTTATCCCTACGTATTTTGGTTAATTTATAACTTGCAATATTTTTAAAACTACTCAAAATTTTGCAATGAAATTTTCAGTATCGATTAGAAATATGATTTTCTTTTGATACAGAAAGTGTTTATAAAATAATTGGACATCTTTACGCCAGTTTACGGACATATTATTGATTAAAATTCTGGTATTTTGAACACCTTTTAATAAGCCTCTGGCATTTTTTTCATCGAGTATCTCAGGGGAGCTCTTCAGAGTGAGGTTACATAAAGCCTAAAATACCTGGATGACTTAACAAAAGAATACAGTGATTTCTGTCATCAAGGCACCAGCAAGTGGTAGTTGATGGAGCAACCTCAGATAAAGTACCCGTCATCAGTGGAATACCTCAAGACACAGTGTTGGGTCCATTGCTCTTCCTACGACTTACCAGCCTGTGTTGAATCCGAGACAAGACTATTTGACTGTATCGTTTACAGAAATGTGAAGACCATCAAAGACTGCCAAGAACCTTAGAATGACCTCTACAAGCATACAGACTGGGAACAGAAGTGGGGTGTGTTATTCCACCCTGACAAGTGTAACAGCATGCAAGTCACAAAGTCAAGAAATCTGCTGACGTTCAAGTACAGTCTCAAAGGTCAGGACGGGGGACAGGTCCTAGAACCGTCAATACTGCCAAATAAACTGGTCAAAATAAGTTTACCCTAATGTCACTTTTTTCCATAGCCATAATGTTAAATTCCCAAAGTTTAATTGTTTATATTTGAAAATATTGAAGGTAGTTGAAAATTCTAACTCCACCCAAGTTAGACAACAATATCTTAGGTGTAATTACACAAAGTGTCAATTGAAAATATCGATTTACTTTGGGTAGGTGCTTAATTTTCCAAGAGTATCCAAATTTTTGCCAAATTTACTATAGGAATGGTAGGGAACGAAACGGGACATTGACTAGAATGACTGAAGCTGTATGGAAAATTTATCAATAAACATGAAACCTAGCACATGTTGAGAGGTATCATTGCTGCTTCTTCGCTGAAAATTTTTATTGGAAAATCTTGTTTCAGTAAACTGTTATGATACATCAAACATGAATGCATTTACATTAAGTCTATGGGAAAATATTCAGTGGGGCTTAATTTATTTTGACCAGTTTACCTCGGACTGGACTTGTTCAACAACCTGTCATGGAACAGCCACAATGATGGAACAGCCAAGAAAGCAAACAGTATGCTGGGATTTCTACGAAGTACGAAGGAACCTACGCATAAACAACAGCCATAGCTCCCTATCACACGATTTTTGGGCCGAAATTCGGCCCCATTTCCAATTCCAAAAATAATGTTGTTTTTTTCCCAATTCCAGACAAAAATTTTTTTTGTTTTTTTTTTGCTCTTGATCTTTACTTCATATAATACACATGTGTACAGAACATACTGTTACATAATTACAATTTTACAGAATAATAGAATACAATCACTCTTGCTTCTTTCAATCACACTTCCCCTTTTCTCATAGTACACTAATTAACATTCATTATAGCATTATATTTGTTTGGAGAAACGCAAGCTTGGTCCCAGAAAACTGCAGATGTATTTGATTAAACTGAACTAGCTGTCTTATTACTAACAATTACATTATATATCAAGAAAAAAGGTAAGTTTAATAATTGGAATCAATCTAGCAAATTGGAAACGTCATACATAAGGACGATGTCAAATTTCTCAATTTTCGTCAAAACGCCGCTCATTTTCCCAATTCCATGTGCCCTGACCCCATTCCCAAAAAGTGGTGTGAGAGCCCTGACAACCATACTAAGGCTGCTGCTTACAAAACGCTAATTTGACCCAACCTTGAGTTGGGAGTCCATATACAGCAAATTACAAACAGAAAATCGAGATGGTGCAGAGACCTGCAGCGAGGTACACCACCAACCGCAACCATAATACAAGTTGTGTAACCGAAATGTTCCAAGATTTGGATTGGGAATCCCAAGAATCGAGGAGAGAGAAGATACAACTGACCTTACTCTTTAAAGTTATCCAAGATCTAGTGGATATACTCACGCCAGCCAGCACTCGGATTAGAGCCAATCACACAAAGAAACTCAGACAGATTTCATCAACATCAGATGCCTACAAATTCAGTTTCTTCCCTGAATTCTTTTCCAGCCATTGTGGCGGAGGCCCCTGACTTGGTATCCTTCAAACAAGGGCTCTCCACTCTTACATTTTAAGCTAGGGTAGGGGGCAGTCTGCAAGTACATGTAGGGTCAGAGGGTTTTTAGACTGAGCTGTGCCGGTTGGGGGACCATACCCAGTGGCAGTTGCTGTAGCCGGATTGGTATTTTACCTGATGAAGATTCCGGAAAATCGGACTGCAAACTTTTAATTTTTTCTGCCTTTCTATCACCTTATTTCTGCCCATCCTAAATTTCCCTCTTTCCCTTTTTTACTGCCACAGAGACATAATAATAAAGTGTGATTGCCATCTCTTAACATACAGATGGACTTGCAGGTCTGATGGACTTAGACATCTCAAATTTTCTTATTTCTGGTCCTGTTTACAACCATTTGCGGAGAAAAATTTAGTTAAAATAAATTCCTTTCATTCACCAAAAATGCATAACAATATCAAGCTCTTTTAGTGTATTTCATACATATGTTCATTTTAAATCAAGTACACCTTAGCCTGACAATTATCTGTCCTTAAAAATACATTTACCTATTACCTCCTCTGCATATATCCAAGTTCACACAAAGCTATTTTAACATGAAAGCAATCGGTACTAATACCCTGATCAGACTGCTCATGAGGATCTGGTCTTCATTGTTTAAATTGAGACTATCATAAAAAAAGAAAGAAAATTCCATTCTGTGAAGCTATTCAATATTTTTCTTCCAGTTACAATTAATCCCTCTCTCCCCATTCACAAAAATAGCGTCTGCTGGTTGTAATATGATCTACTTTCACTTTATACCTTTACTGTACCTCTCTACTATGCATGCCCCACTTTCACCTTCCAGCTATCTCACCCTGCTGCTGGGCAGTTGGTAAATAAAGTTTAGAGTACAAGCACATTTTGTGTTTATACTTGAGTTATACGATTCCACAATTTGCGGCTAAGAATTGTTAATTCATTACATACAAACAGAAAGACAAATAAAACATGGTGCCAGTGTGGTTAATTAACATCTAAAACAAGTGTCTGGAATAAACATTTTGTTGAATTGGAATCAATTCTAGATCTAAAAATATATTTTTATAAACTGGAAATTATTAAAAAGCCAAAATGGATGTTAAACATGACAAACCAAAGATGGACTGGGACTCTAAGGACATATACAGAGCATTCAAACATTCTCGTGATCACGCTGAGTTCATGTTCAAGGGACCTTTGCAAACAAAGAAGAAGAAGTACAATTTAATTATTTAATGCTCTGGATAGGGGAGACAGGTTGCCAAATATTTAGTACATGGACGCTGACAAATGATGAAAAGAAGAAACTGAAAACTTATTGTGACAAGTTTAATGAATATTGCAAGCCAAAAAGCCATGTCATCTATAACAGAGATCTGTTCAGATCATGAGTTCAAAATGAGTCTGAACCGTTCGAACAATTTGTTACTGAACTGAAAACTTTGATACGAGACTGCAATTATCCAGCAGAGTTCAGAAACAAAATGATACGAGACCACATCGTCTATGGAGTTTGTTCCAGCAAACTCTGTGAAAAGGTGATCATGGAAGGGTCTGATCTAATCTTGGAAAATAGCCTAGATATCGCTCATTCGTATGAGTTGAGCCAAGTAAAAGCTGAAGCAATCAGGACCCAGGCAACACCAAAAGCAATGGAAGCTCTGAAAATTAGCAACCTCTTAGAACACTTATATACCGCATTAACTGCATACGCAGGCGATCAATCTTACAGTGCGTGGAAAAATAAATTTAACATGTGCACACTGTGACACAAAAACAAGTCTGTTATCACTTATTTCTACATTGTGGAGAGCACCTCTTTTGATCCTTAAAACATCATAAGACCTTGGTCTCATTCAGCTAACACACTCTATAGACCGTACAGAATACTAGCTTGACAAAACTGCCATTTTGAAACACAGTTCAAAGACCTGTTTGATGGCACATGCTCTTTGTATCTGAAGGAAAAAGTCATACCTGCCGTTTGTCCCCCCAGAAAAGTGCCCTTTAGACTTCAAAATAAGTTGAAGAAAGAACTTGATTCTATGGAATCAAAGCAGATTATCTGTAAGTTTATGGAGCCTACCAGTTGGGTTAATTCACCAGTTTGTGTAGAGAAACCAAATGGTAAGATACGGATATGTCTGGACCCCAAATCATTAAATGACAATATTAGTAAGCCGCATTACATCATGCACAGCATTTATGATATCACAGCGAAGCTAGCTGGTGGGAAGTACTTTAGCATGCTCGACACAACAAAAGGTTACTGGTCAATCTGTCTTGACCAGGAAAGCTCATTTTTGATGGTGTTTAATATGTCGTCCGAACACTACCTTTATTTAAAGCTGCATACTCTGTAACTATGAACATTTGTCGGAAAATTTTATTTTCTTTTTAAATCATTTGTAAAAGTAGAATTAAGCTATGTTTTCACAAGAAAAATGTTCAGTTCAGCTGAAAACTGCATGGAAAAGTGAATTATCTGGTTTCTGGACATCTCGGCCCCTAACAAACTCGGCCCCTGACAAACTCGGCCCCTAACAAACTCGGCCCCCACAAACTCGGCCCCAAGCTAACTCGGCCCCTAACCAACTCGGCCCCTATATAATCTCAAAATGTACAGTTTTTTTGCACAGATAGCGTTGTTACTGGTGTCTAAAGTGGGGCTATAGATGTAACATCTTTTGCCAGAAGCGACACCTTTATCACTGCCTTTTATGTGCGAGCTGCGTTGGGTTTCCTCGCCGATCTCGATGCATCCATTATATATTAACGCATTTTCATAACTTCCCACATAATTATCGTTCTGATATAATGCTTGTTCCTTTGCGAAACGGAAATATTTGGAAATATTTCGTTAAAGAAATCAAATTGTGTACAGTAAAACCTCGGAAAATTGAACTCCGATTTTTCGAAACACCCCCTAGTTCGAAATAATTTTCGAACATATTGGAATCAGAGAATACGGGCCTATTTTTATGAATTATTTAATATATTATGTTTGTGTGCTTAAAAGAAGCGTGTCCCTAGCTGAGACGTTTCTTTTATGCACACAAAATATGTGTTTGATAGGGAAAAAACGCTGATAATAATCATTTTTGAAAGTGTATATTTTTATATTTTGCCTCCCTATAATTCTAACTCTCGATATTTGAAAATAAAATCTCTAGTCCCTATGACTTCGAATTTTCGAGATTCGACTGTATATTAAAATTGTCTAAAATTATCCAAGACTGGTATCACCCATTCGATTTCGGCACATGTATGCTTTATTCACAGAACGGAGGTTGAAAGCTCTGTCGAGTCTGTGCATTTGCTCAGGCTCGATTGAGCTATAACAAGTGCGATAAATAAATGATATCACTCCTTCGATTTTCATATGTTATGTATACTGCTCTAGCCACTGCAACATTTTTTTTTATCCGAGAAGCGGTCCAAAACTCTCTCGAGTCTGTGCATTTGCTGAGGCTCGATCATGAGAGCTTTAGCTTAACCAAGACCCATATCACACATTTGATTTCCGCATATGTAAGCTTTATCTACAGAATGGCGGTCGAAAGATCTGGTTTTCTCGTGTCGAATTCTCAACATCGAGACTGTCCCCGGTTTCATGTAGACCGCTCATGCACGTTTGAGTAAACACACCCGAGTATGCATTGTCTGCATACGTTTTTAATGGGCACTAATGTTTTTAACCAATGATTCGCATCTATAATGAATTTAGCCAGCCTCCTGAACCATATTTCGGTTGGGGGCCAAGTTTGTAGGGGTCGATTTGGATCCCCGAATATATGGGGGCCGAGTTTGTTAGGGGCCGAGTTTGTCAGGGGCCGAGTTTGTTAGGGGCCGAGATGTCCCGGAATCAATTATCTCATCAAATAGGTGTGTTTTTCTCTTGTTGGTAATTATTTGCGTTCCTCCAATAATTCTAGACCGTTAAATTTTAACATAAATGCAGTTGTTTTGATGGTGATACCTTGTTAAGATTTACGAAAATGGTAAAATATTTGAGTATTTTTACTGTGTTCTTGAAAAATAAAAACATTATTTTTAAAATTAGAAGATCAAAAGTTACAGACTATGCAGCTTTAATATTACCAATGGGTAGTCGTAGCTTACATGGATGAAAACATTCCATGGCCTTACAGGTAACCGGAAATAACATACAGTACGGGCAAAAACACACCCATATTCGGTAGATACTAATTACCAATTCTATCCATAGTTGGGGAAAACGGACTCATAATTCACGCCTGTATCTATTACTGTGGGAAATTCAGAGCACTTACATTTCACTGTGAGTCAATTCTTTCTGGATGAAATTTGTCAGACTATAAAAAATTATTTTGAATGAACTTTGAAGCTAATGTTTCTTAGCTATAACAGCTGTAAAGCAATTTCATTTGTTAACAGCCTTAAAAAAGACCTTTCCCTTTAACTTTTGAAAATGATGTCAATCGACCCCCTAAAAATAAGGACCAAAAAACTTTCATTTAAATTTAAAGGGTCATTTGGGAAAGATGGGGGGCATTTACTATCTAAATTATTTATTAATTTAATAGGGGGTCAGGGAAAACCCTGCTTGATAAAAATTGTTTCTCTGTGCAAGGAAAACAACATATACTTGACTTTAATACATGTAGTTGCCTCCCTTTGATGTCTTAATTTAGAGTGTTGTGTCTATTTTTAGATAAAGGAAGTAGAAAAAAAGGAAGTTGAAGCTGAGGAAGAGAAAGTAGAGAAGACAAAAGTTCCTGTAGATGTTAATCTGGACAGTGATAAAGAAGAAGAAGAAGATGAAGATTTATTTTCAGGTATACTAACCCCTTGTAATAGGGAATACATGAAAGCACTCCCCATGTTTGCATTCTTCCATTTGATTTGATACAAGGAACCTGATACTTCTAACATTAATGTAACCAATCCAAAAATAGTGTGAATCTACATTCTGAGGAACACAGTGGCTCAGTGGTAGAGCATTGATGTAGCTCTCATTACGCAGTTACGCACATGCTTAACAAAAACAGTAACATTCAAACAAGGTCACCCAATGTGCTAAAAGTGATTTATTTAAGAATTGAAAGTTATTTTTCTGCTACGTTTCACTGAGGTATGAAATGTTGGGAAAATTACATCTAATTTGCATGAAAACCGAAATTAGATGTAATTTAAACGACATTTCATACCTCAGTGAAACGCAGAAAAATAACTTTCAATTCTTATAATTACAACTTCTTCTTTATTCTTTCTTATTCAATATTTATAATTATGTTTTCCTAAAAAATACGTTTACAGCTAATAGTTTGTTTCGATTATGACGTGCGTATGTAGACGTTACGACGCTCAAAAAAATCAAAATGGCGGCCGTTCTCCAATTGAAAATAAACAACTACATTTTGGAGACTTAAATCTCATTTTTACCTCGCTTTTACAGAGTGACAACATAGGTTAGATGTTAGAATGTGTATGATAGTTATGTCATCGGATATGACGTCATTCTTTTACATTGGTGACGAAAGCACCATCTGTCGAAATGGCTTGGAAAGGAAAAGAAATGACCCCAGCAAAAAGAAATTGTGCTATCTTTATCGAGTGATTGAAGAAAGCAAAGGCGAATTGCAAAAAAATGTTGGATAAACCAGGCAACAGTCAGGAAGTTCAAGAAACGATTTTATTGCGGGGCTCGACTGAAAACATACAAAACAAGCACAGATGCAGGAGGTAATCGCCCCGGGGTGATCACATCATTTTGCAGTCTGGGAAACTGAATAGATCGCAGCAGACAGCTGATTGGCATGACTACTGTTAATTTAGGCGTCGTATGTAAGTTAATTTTTGCTTTTCTACCTGAAAATATAGGTGTAAGTGTAAGGTAAACTGTCAGTAGTTGCAGGCTGTCCATTTCTCTTCATAGAAGCATTGCCCAGTATCACAAAAGTAGTACTGTCGTGAATGGCCATCGGAATGGCCCCGCCCCTCATGAATACGGACCGGGTTTATTGAAGAATGAAATACAGGTCAATGCGATCTGATGACCGTTCTTGACCAATCAGATTAGAGGATCTCAATAAATGTTATGACAGTTGTAATCAGTATACCATTAGTAACTGCCCTTAAAGGAAAGAATTTGCGTCCTCTGGGAGCAAATTCTTTCCTTTAAGAGAAGTTCCCATTTTGAAAAGGGACGTAATTGAAGAAAATCGTTGCTTGATCCATTAGGCTCCCTTTGATGTGCGTAACTTTTTGAGTGTTCTGGCTATGCCATTTTAGAGAGTTAGACTTGAGATTGAAGGGTCTCTGGTTCGAAACTCACCAGAGGCACTGCATTGTGTCCTTGAGCAACACATTTATCCTTTGCTTAGTACAGCACTGTTTCAACCCAGGAAGACAGGAAAATGTCCCCACATGATAGAAAAAATGTTTAGTGGGATGTAAAGCATCAACACAAACAAAAATGAATCTACATTCTAACACCCCAAATACATTTTTCTCTCTTCTTCATAATCTAAGGCATTTGAGCACAGTTTGGCAGGTTATGCCATGTCTTACGACAAATTGTTCATGGTAATTAAGGAACATGGCATAAGGTCATAAACAACAGGCTGATACACTTTTCTGATGTGGTGGACTTTATTGGAATATATATAAGTTCAACATAAATTTGGGACTTTTTTGAGCATGGCTGTGAATGTTTTATTTCTTAAATTGGTTCTTTATTGACATTAACAATCCTGTATCCACTTTTGAGTGATCAGGAGTATGCTGTATTCAGGCCACTTGATAAGAGTGTGCATATTTTATCAAAGATGAATTTTCTTAATAATCAACCAAGACATATGTTGTAGGTACTCAAAAGAACCGTCCCATTGAGACTGTTCTTTTGAGCACCCAAAACATGTGAAAACCGTTGAGTAAGAAAATATACTCAATTTTAATCCCTATAGCGCAGTCGGTAACATGTCTGACTACAGATGCGTGTCTGACTGGAGATACAGGGGTTGCGAGTTCGATCCTGGCCGGGTCCCATACTTTCATTGAGATTGATCATGATATAATTTCTACTGTCATTCTCCTCCCTTCCGCTGAGGGCTTTCCCAGAAAAAAACACCTGGGGGTGGGAAGAAGGCACTTTTTTTTACCCAACCACCCATGGAATTCAATTTCCTCCGACACCAACCACCAATGGAATTCAATTTCCCTCGACACCAACCACCCATGTAATCAGAAAGTTCCGTACACCAACTACCCATAGAAGTTAATTTTCCTAAGGCCCAGTGGTGTAAAATTCCCCATTGCACACTCGCATTGGCTAAACGTCGGGTTCAACACGTAAAATGCATTTTTTCCTTTAGAGAAGACGAAACAAAGGTAAAAATACAGCTGGTCGATCTTTTTCATCGCAAACGGGATGTTTATACCAAACAGTTGCAAGTACACATGCGCATCTCTGTGATTAACTCCCCAACTCCCCAACAGCTTGTTCGTTGAATTTTGTAAAATCTATGGGTAATTTTTGTAAGGTGTTTGCAGCCTATAAACAAGTCAGAGATTCCACGGCTTTTCTTTATCAAATCAGTGGTATTCTGCTTTTGTTGTCTACCACAATAAAGTCTTGGTATCTCTCAAAGGTTTCCGCTCTTACCGTTTCTCAAACCTAGTGGTGTTATCAAATGGAATATGCTTAACTTTATGTCAATAGTATATATTAGATTAGATAGTACTGAGTGTCACTGCAAGCAACTGTAGAGAAACAATTTTATTTTTACCTTTAAATTCAACCAAGGGAGGTAAGTCAAAATGAAATCCCTGAAGAGTCTAAAACAGTGTTAGTGTTATGGAACACACTAGCTTTCCCCTTAAATGTTCACGCAAGGAAGATAATTCAAGCATATAGCAAAGGAGACAACTATTTATTACTGCACATAATATGCCACATTGCCCTGATAAATATGCCTGCCATGAATCATCTAAATATTTCAAAATGTATAATAGTTATGGATTAACAAGGTTTCCACTTTAAGTTCTTTCAAGAGAGACAATTAAACAGGAAGCATGGGAGAGCAACCATGCTTGCACAAGACACATCATCTAGATCTGATATGTATGCCTACCTATTACCATTAATATATCTCAAACGGGGTTTAATTTATTGAGCGCACAAGCTTTCCCCTGTCAAGTTTGTTGAAGGGAGATAACTCAAAAGGACAGCTAGAGAAGGCAACCATTCTAGCATGTGACACACTGTCTTCACCTGATATATAAGAATGCCAAATATTAGCAAAATATCTCAAAGGGTATAAGAGTTATTAAGCGCACAAGCTTTCCCCTTAAAGTTCTTTCAAGGGAGATAACTCAAAAGACAAGCAGGAGAAAGCAACCATTCTTGCATGTGACATACTGTCTTGATCTGATATAGATGCCAACCAAATATTATCAAAGTATCTCAAAGGGTATTAAAGTTATTGAGCACACAAGATTTTGTCTATAGATGGCCAGAGAGACAAGACGGACGTATGCCAGGCTGGTTGCTATATCCCCTGAAATTTGCCTGTCAGGGTGTTAATATGTTTAAATTGCAACTTGAACAATCAGTATGTAGTCATCAAACAAGTGTATGTTAATAAGGTGAAGAATTGAACAAAAGCAAAAAACCGATAAGATAATAAAAGCTTATACTTATTAGATGTTATAAAGGGAGACAACCAACCTTTTTTTTTATCAAAATAACTATTTTTCAAAAAACTAAATGAAATCTCTTAACTTATCTTAAATGGAAGAATAAATTATAATGAAAAATATTGAAATGCTGAAAAATCAAATAGTTTTGATTCAAAGCAGAACTGAATTTTACATGCTATTCGTTGTTACAGTTTTATAGCTCAATGACAAGTGAAGTCCATCTTTTTTAATTTTGCAAAACTATATATAACAACCGCCCATGAAATTAGATTTGGTGAAAAACCAACCACCCATGTAATTAGATTTGGTCTTTTTTTTTTTTTTTTTTTTTTTATGGAGAAGCCGGGAATCGAACCTGCGACCCCTGGTTTACAAGGCATAGCGCTTATCCACTACACCACACACACAAATCATAAACCCTCCCGGCGGTACTGGTTTCTACCCAGGGAAAGCCACAAAAAGTAATTAGATTTGGTCGAATACCAATGACCCATATAATTTGAAAACTTTCCGCACCAACCACCCATAGAAAAATATATTGCCTGCCGTCTCCCCCTCCCAGGTATTTTTTTCTGGAATAGCCCTGATTCATTCATGTCAGTTACAAGCGAAAGTATGCGCACGAAGTACTGGTTAACAGCTTGTTCAAGCTTGCCCAGGAATAATTGTGGTTAGGTGAACTGACAATCCCCACATGACCATAGCTGTTGCCTGGGATGTAAAGCAACAACCAAGCCAAAAATAATTTTACGCTTAAAAATCTTATCTGGACATATGTGTATTATTACCACCAGGTGGAGGAACTGAAGTGAAGCTGGAATCAGATGAAGAACCAGAGAAGTCGGAGCCTGCCCCTGCCCCCATTTTGAAAATGGAGTCTCCCAAAGAAGAGGAAGAAGAGAAGGTGCCTCCTATCACACCTATGTCAGCATCTGAGGAGAAGCCAAAGCTTGCGGTGTCACAGACCACGACGGCACCTCCTAAAGCAGCACCTCGTAGTTCTAGAGATGAAGATAAGGTTCATATGCTCTTAGATTTTTGCACTCAGAATATAGCTGTAGCCATTTTGCAGGGCTGTGGAAATACCATGCTCGACTTGTCCGACCTGGTCCCATCTCATTCAGGACAAGTTGAAAATTTCTACTTACTTGTCCTTGGACAAGTACAAATGTATAAAGTGAATACAATTCTGTATTTCATATTTTGATTTATTATTACGAGCTCACATGTTGCTTTATAAACAGTGCGGATCCTGATCAGCTGGCTCCTGAAGAAGCCAGCTGATCTGGATCTACATTTTTTACAAGAGAAGCCAGCTAATCAGAATCCACACTGTTTCTGGTTTCATACTGTTTTCAAACCGTAAATGACTTAGTATAAGCTAATTAGTTGTTTGGGACAAGTAGATTTTTCTTTGGACAAGTACATTTCCCTGGACTATAGTCCTGCCGCAATAATAAGAAACGCGAAAATCTGGAATATTATTTTATTACTTGCATTTTTCCAAAAATAAAGATCAAATCTGGATTAAAAATATCCTGCAGTGTCAGAAGAAAATTGTTTGAAGAATCTATTACCACTACCCTGACCCCTAATCTCTTGGGAATTTCGACATTTTTAGGCTTTCTGAAAAGCGGGAGGAATTTAAACGGTGTTACAGCCATGTGACGGCCTATATATCTGTACTTAAATTTCTACAGGTAAGTGTCAAAAGCATCACACATTTAAAAAACGTGATTGCTTTGTACAAGTCAGTTTTATATTTAAAGCACTGCCATTCAGTTAATAGTATCGATTAAATCAGCGTAGACCCAGAGCCAATTGATTCAATACGATCAGTTTGATCCGCGTAAATTTGCAAGGACAGTTTCTACTATAACAGCGTGATGTGGCTATTATGGACAGTTTTACAGTGGTAAAATAAATGGTCTAAACATTATCAACTGCACTATGTAATTTTTATAGTCAACCATTCATGTTCTGCAATTGTTAATTTGAGCTGTTTACATACATTCTTTCAATGGTAACACTCAAGTTTCAAGTAAGAGGAATACATGCCCAAATTCTACCATCAGAATTATTAGAGCAAAAATTAGGGGTAATACCAGGCAATATCTTTTGTCAAAATTCTGCCTGAAATTATTAACGAGTATTGAATGCTCAAGGTGATATAAATTGAAAACGTACATTTTAAGTCATTTATTCGCGATTCTTATCTATGCAGCAGTACTTTATATGTACGATACTCTTTATGCTATACTGAACAAAAGTGAAAACGCTACACTACAATATTCTATATTTTGTAAGAAAGTATTGGACGAAAAATAGTTACTAAAGCTTAATAATGTTTTCCAGACATCCAGCAAACAATACGTTGAAACTCCACCGATTTTTCTCTTTTGATGTCTGAGTTATGTTCCTTTTTGTGTTTAAAGCTTTATTCACTGAATTATGCAATTGCGCATGTGCAAAATAAGATTGTGACGCTTATCAGAATGTGTCATACTTGTGTTGCATTAAAACACAAGAAAACTGACTTATCACTTGAAACATGTGCAGAAATCAATTTTGAATTTATCAATTTTTAAAAAAAATGTACATTGTCTCCCTTTGACGAAAACAAATAGGGAATATTAAATGATTTATCACGATTTTTGATAGATTTATTTTGCCAAATCAGGTAGACCTATCAGCACATTCTTCCTACCATTTCTCGACCAGAAATGTTCTCAGACTAAGATGCAACAACACATTGGTTTTCCTTTGCAGATTTCAGTGATGAAATTTCAAGCTTGGCCAATTTGATGAAAATCCCGCTTTCTATGGTTACTTTTAGTGATCAAAATACATTTTGATAAGTCATTCACATTTCTGGTTGTCACATGTCTAGACTACCATTACGTTCAGTCGGATCTGGTTGGCAGTGGACTTCTGAAGGCCTAAACTATGTGAGATTTCCGTTCAAATTTGTAACCTGAAAAATTGGACCCCTGTCACATTTAAATGGCTTTCATGTGTTTCCTCGTAACAACATCCGCAAAGCTTTTACTTTTATGCATAACTCAGTCATTGGTTGAGAGCAGGTTGCTTTACTTAATTTGTCTTCCTGGTGTCTCCTAATGGTTGAGTGGCTCTTCCTCACGGTGCCATGGGGTTGTCTGCGGTTTGTGATAGTGGTATTTCCTGATCATAATCACTTACTATTTTTGAACATTCAGATACACTTTTATTTGCTTACTGGTGTGTATCATTGTGCATATAATATAAATGGCAAACAAAATAGGTGTAGTGTTTTCACTTTTGTTCAGTATAACCAATACGCGATTACTGACCTGAAACGACATCGAATGATTAAGTCAACCATTACATATTATTAATAAACTGGGTCAGTTTATGTCCATTCTACCAACAGTAATACTCCCCCGTTGAAAAGAACCAAAAATATGCCAAAATTC
Organism: Loripinus fragilis; assembly: GCA_964019695.1. Lineage (NCBI taxonomy): Eukaryota > Metazoa > Mollusca > Bivalvia > Lucinida > Lucinidae > Loripinus > Loripinus fragilis. The sequence goes on along the minus strand of OZ026522.1, from coordinate 86,686,955 downwards.
CATCTAGTTACAGAAAAACACAGCAAAAACACCAGGTTGAAAATTTTGTCAAAAAATACTGCAGCTTTTTCTTCCCGCATATCGAAAAGTTCAAGAGAAAATAATGTAAGCAGATACACTTTAAGTCGATTTTTCGCGTTTCTTATTAATGCGGCAGAACTTTAGTAGAAAATTTTACTATTTCCACACCCCTGCATTCTGGGTGTAAAAGTTTTTCGAAAAAAAAAATTTTTTTTGAAATATGTAGGGGGCAGTGTAATGCTCTCAGCATGTTCATCTTACTGTCCATCAGTCAATATAGCTTGTAGCAAGATGTCTCATTAACAATAAGAGCGGGAGCGCAGTGGCTCAGTGGTAGAGTGCTTGACTCACGACTGAGGGGCCCGGGGATCGAGCCTTACCGGCGTCACTGTGTTGTGTCCTTGAGCAAGAACATTAATCCTAGCTTAGTACTGATTCATCCCAGGAAGACCTGTCCCTTTATAACTGAAAGATTGTTGATGGGACGTAAAGAATCAAATCAAACAAACAAAAACAATAAGAGCTGAGTTCATAAACTTGGTTTGAGACAATTAGTGGAATACATGATTAACTTTTGAAGAAATTTTGAAAGACTTTAAAATATTTCATTCTCTCTCTAATTACTGCTTACGTTCTCTGGACATTCTAAACATGTGTGCAGTGTCTGTTAGTATGAGACAGACAATGATTAAAAGCATAATTCAGCCGCGACATGAGATTTCCAACAATGTGGTATGTGCAACCAGCAAAGGCTCAGACCAGCCTGCGCATATGCGCAGTCTGATCAGAGCCTTTGCTTGTCGCTTGAATATTCTATGACTGTTAAGTTACAGACTGAATAGCATTTCAAGTTTCTAAGCTTAAAAGGAGGCTGCACAGGCTCATCTTAGTCGACACTTGTCAAAATTCCACATTGTTGAAAATCTCATGTAGTGGCTCATATAGGTGACAATAAAAAGTGGGATAGTGATCATGGTAAAAAACCCACTACCCACAGCATATGTATGGTTAAGGAATAAGAAAACAAATTTTCTTACACTTATTCAGAGGCCTGTATTTTTCTGTCACCTTTACTTTACAGATTGAAGAGGATCCATACATGATAGATATCAAAGTGACAGAACCTCACAAAGTTGGTGATGGTATGGGAGCTTATATAGTTTATAAAATTATTACTCAGGTGAGTTATTGCCCTTCTCACTTTTTCTATTTAAGAATTAAAAGTTAGTTTTCTGCATTTTACTGAGGTATGAAATATCGGGAAAATCACATCTAATTGGCACGAAAACCAAAGGTTTTCATGCTAAAATTAGATGTAATTTAAAAGACATTTCATACTTCAGTGAAATGCAGAAAAATGACTTACAATTCTTATAATTACAACTTTTTTCGTTCTTCTTTCTCCTGAGTATTTTTAATTTTGTTTTCCTAAAAATTACGTTGCCTGTTAGTAACGTTTCGCGCATTTAGACTGTGATGTGCACTATGACGCTTATGTAGACGTCACAGCCTTCAAAAAACAAGATTGGGGCAAGATGGCGTTAGACAGCTGATCGGCATGAAAACTGTTAATTTAAGCCTTGTATGTAAGTTAATCTTTGCTTTTGGACCTGAAAATATCTGTGTTAGTGTAAAGTAAAGTGCAAGTAGTTGAAGACTGTCCAGTTCCCTTCATAGAAGCATTGCACAATATCACAAAAGAAGTTCTGCTGTGAATGTCCCCACCCCTCATGAATACGAATCGAAGTTCATTGAAACATGAAATACAGGTCCATACGATCAGATGACCAATCAGATTAACGGATCTCAATAAATGCTATGACAGTTGTAATTATAAGAGCTTATATACATGTAGTTTATAAAATTATCACTCAGGCGAGTTATTCCCCTTCTCGCATATTTTGTAAGCAGTAAAAAAAGATGATGTTTCAATATAAAGGCCAATTCTTATAATGTGGCATATTAGTGCATGGCTTTGGCTATAAGTTTATTATATATTGTATCATGTCATATCTGAGAGTGATTTAACACTGTGTATTATAATGGATAGTATATGTGTGTTTTATATATTTAGTAAAATGATGTTACGCCCAAAATAGCTTTTACTTAAAAGCAAAGGATTTTCTTGACCCCTGGTAAACAGGCTAAACTGTATGAGTAACGGCAGGAGAAAAGGGCCCATGATTTGTCATGGACAAGGTTGACCTAGAATAGCCTGCACATGGCTTATTAGTCTTTACATTGTTAATAGTACTTTCCGTCTGAATGCAAAAGATCTATTAGAATGTTAAAGGAACTCTTCACTATCCATTGCAATTTGCCCATGGAAATGGCCCAAAATGTAGCTTAGCAAAATTTTGATACTACCCCCACTAGATATCTGTGCATGCCTATTAAAAGAATAACTTGAAAACGTGATTAGTACTAAAATCTCATGAGCCTGGCCGAATAGATTCATGGAGGAATGGGAAATATATGAGTCAGCACAGACGGGGCAAAATTTCAACTCGTCCGCTCGTAATTACAAGTGAAATCTAGAAAGGACAATTAATTATTCCCAAAGTGCTCGTCCTGTAGGATAAGTGCTTTGGGAACAATTACTTGAGGGTATGGGTAAAAAATCTGAGGATGAAACTAGCATTTTCTGAGTATTGATTGTGAAATCTTGTCAGTATATGGGATGCAGTTATGAAACTGACTGGGTAAATATCCTTTTTGCAGTGATATTCATAAGGAACTTGATACGGTAAATCTTGTATTAGTTCGTACAGTAAAAAATAATTATTTTTCGCTGTGTACGAACTAATAAAAATTATTTTTCTGAGAAACGGGACTGTACGAACTAATAAAATGAAATTCTGAAGATCGAAAAACGGGACCGAAAACATGCGAAAATTGCCAAAGAGGGTTGAATTTCTGTTTATCCTTTTAGCCTAAATACAGGCTGAATGTCTGATCAGTATTTTTAATTAAACTAACATTCTTAATAGCCTGGTGAAAGATTGAAAATAAACAACCAAACATAAAAGTCCGGATTGCCGTTTCAACCGACTCACATGCAATGTGCGATATACCCGGCGATATCACCCGGTTACAGGCCAACTTACATAGGCCTGCTTTACGGAAGAGATGTCACGTCAGACTTGTTCTATGACGATTGTCTTGATTGGAATCATACTCGGACCCACTGGGTCCGAGGAATCATAATAAAAATACAACTTCTGTTCACTACCGACGGCTAGCTCTACAACGTAACAGAGCAATGTATATCACAGCTTTCGTTTTTGGTCATGATGTAGATTCTTATTTTCTTAGAACCCTCGAAAATGCAGCAGACAAGTAGACAAGACAATACATGTACGCGCATTCAGTCCTACAGGTTAGACGTGCGCGTACACTCATTGATTTGGAATGAAAACTGAAAATGAAAATGGCGACTTCTAAATATGAAATATGAACAACTGGAACGCAGAATTCTCATGAATCAGAGTAGTACATTTCTCTGCCTTCATATTGTAAAAAGACCCACAACTTACGTTTTTGCGAATGCTTACTCCATTTAAAGACTTTGTATGAACACCTATATTTCTGCATAGGTTGGTTGGTTCGAGTCTTCATCATACGTCTTATTCCTTGTGGCGACATAACATGCTCAGCTTGTTCGCACACCCCCTTACGTGTTAGCTCGGACCCAAAATAGCTTAGCATTCTAAGATTAAGATAATGGCAATCAATGCGTACTTTGTGTCATCTTCGGTCGCTTGACCATGGAAAAGCCATTACATGAGAAAATCTGTCTTTCGTGATTTGAGGCTGACTGACTCTTTTACAGCCAGAAACAGGGTTGGCTGCACATGCTAGTCTTTGCACTGCTATTTGAACACCATGCTATCCCGTGTACACCTTGCTTTCCATGCGCGGATCCAGGATTTTCGTCAGGAGGGTCCAGGTCAATCTGACAAAAAAAGCCCTGACAACGTTTTTTTAGTCCTCAGCTTATTTTACTGAAGTCAAATGGTTAATTTCGAAGAAAACTATCATTTTTCAAGGTTCCAGAGGGGTCCAACATATTCCGGGGGGGGGGGGGGGGGGGGGGGGGGGGGGGTCCAACTTTTCCAGGGGGGTGTCCAATTACTTATACCCTATAGAAACCCATATAACGTGTGATTTCCCAGGGGGTCTGGACCCCCTGACCCCCTCTGCATCCGCACTTGCTATCTCGACCAGCAGGAGATAGCTTTTTTTCTATTTAGTCGTCTTTGGGTGGTATTTTTCAGTTTTATTTAAATTTTGATAGACCATGATTCTGTAAGCAAACAGTGGCGTGTGCGGATCCAGAGGGGGGTTAGGGGGTCCGGACCCCCCCCCCCCCCCTGGAAAATCACAAGTAATATCGGTTTCTTTGGACACCCCACCCCCTGGAAGAAGTTGGACCCCCTCCTCCCCTCTGTAATAAAACCATTGGATCCACTCTGTAAACTGTAAAATAAGTTGATGACTAAAAAAACATTGTCCAGACTGTTTTCTGTGTAATGTACATTTTCTTGCGTCAAGGCCATCATCACGTGCGACCCCAAACTTTAAAACAACACGTGGCCGGAATTGATGTGCGCGGTCTCTTTGATCTTAAATAGATCATGCTGTCTTTGCCCTTGGCGTCAGCTGATATAATTAGCAGACGTTTTGTGAATTGACCAGGCCCAGCAAAAAAAAATAAAATGTGAATTCTCTGATATGGGCGGAGACAGAGGGGGCAGGGGGTCTGGACTCCCCATGAAAATCAAAGTTGCCATTTGTTTTCTAGAATAAAAACTGGTACGAACCTCCCTCGAGAAGCAATTTGGAATTGTCTGGATCCGCGCACGCATGTCTGACGGGACTTTTTTTTTTATTTGTTGCATGTAGCAGGTTTAGCTATCATACTTTCTAGAGATAAGTGGTAGAATTGCGCAGGTGCGCTGGCTGATCTGCGCCTTTGTTGTTTGCATACAAAAAAGTTTCTCGCTGAATTGGGTAAAAAAGCTAAGATACACGGACGGTAAACGAGAGGCTTTTTCGACCATTTTTTTTTCTTATCTGAAAGCAAGCAATTGTTGCGGTAAGCCTAACTTTAGACATAGATGTGCAGGCTCGTCTGAGCCTTCGCTGGTTGCATGCGCGAGTGGTACCATAATCTCATGAACCGGCTCGTTTCATAGACAGCCCAATGTAAAGCATGATGCAGAAGCATGCTTAAATCACTTTTCATCTTGGTTTGTGCGTCTGTGCGTACGTGTGATGATCCACAGGAATCATTTAATGTGTAAGACCCATATTACAATTTCATGAGGACGCCGCGCTAGGCTCATCAGTGTCGTCTTTGTTTGATAAAAAGTTCAATCGGATATACAATGTATATAGTAATTTTATTGCGCTTATTGCGTGCGCGTTTTGGTGAAACTTAGAAATGAAATTGATGCACGCACATTTAAAGCACAGCTAATTAGTGGGAGTACGTAGGTGTCTAGATTCTTCATCAACTCCAAAACTTTGAGCTACCCGACGAGATTGCACAAAAGCACAGGCTCCCCTGAGCCTTCGCTGATAACATTTGTGATAAACACCAGCCGATATGGTTTCATCATGCTCAGATCCAGTGATTCAAAAAAAAAGACGCTTGGGCATATTTATGACACAGAAAGACCAGAAAGGCTCAATGATCACAGACACGTAGGACACTGTGTGCACGCGCGCGTGGTTGTGTACATGTATTTGATTTTTGTCATGACTGGACAAAATATCTCCGCGACTTGCATCAGTCCAGTGACCTATATATTATATAGGTCACTGATCAGTCCGACGCTCATTGAACCTAACGTTTATCCTTGAATAAAAGTTTGGCATGCATCAATGCTGGATGCACGCGCACAAGCGACACTGACGATCGCACTGACAGGCGAAACACTCCTGTTCCGCTGATATGTTTGTAGACTGACGTGCTCGACGAAAAACGAAAGCATCGTAGACAGACACAGTGATTGACCAAATGAACAGAAAAAACGTTGTGTACGAACTATTAAAAATTACAAATAGGAAAAATGACCACTGTACGAACTAATACATGACATTTTGAGCTGACCGGTCATGAATAATTTATGGTGTACGAACTATTCGAGTGTACGAACTAATACAAGATTTACCGTAAGTCATATTACATATTACTCCCTTGTGTTCTTTATTGCATATGCTTTTAAAGTTTGCAGGACGAGCAAAGATTGTGAGTCGCTCGTCCTGCAGGACAAGTGCAGTAATGAAATATTTTTTCCCCTGACAGAGATTTTGGTACTTATCACATTGTCAAGCATCGAAGACTCAGCCGAGCCTGCATAAGGTCAAATAAGAAAATATGTATGTTTAGGGTAACCAGACCCTACCTACATTTACTATTGAAACCAAGAATCTTTTCAGGTTTTCTGGAAAAAAATATATAATTTTATGCATTTTGAAAGGCATTCTTGCCATTGCCCGAAACACATTTATTTTTTTATGTGACCTAAATGTGAGACTTGACAAAGCATTCGCTCCTAGCATACAAAAAAATTGCATGTAGACCAAAATTTAGATTTCTAAGTAAGAAAGGCGACAAAGATCAGGAATCGATACAATCACTACCACACCTGACCGAGGATATAACACGGGAAAGTGACAAAAACACAATTAACATGACAAACAAGAGCCAAGAGGTCAGTCCTTTCCCAGCAGGTGACCTAAAGGCAGTAATGAACAGACGCGAAAGCACGACAAACACAAGACATAAATAACACAAATGAACCACAAAAGATCCCTAACATTGCGCACTAGCCCAAGTGACTATGCCACATTCAATCAGATAATCTCTTTTTTGATATTTAGTATCAGGCTGCTTTTGGAAAGAGAAAAACAGCAAAAGGTTTTCACTTTAAGCTTTCACTACTGAACAGGGGAGGTTTTTGGCAAAAATTTGCAAAAAATGATAAAAAATTTCAAACCTAAATTTCAAATGATCCAGACTTCAAATTATTTATTTTGAATCAAGTTTTTGTTGAAGAAAATTGTTGAGAACAATCTGGTGTTACTTTCCCTGGTGTATTTAGTAAAAGCAGTTCATTAAAGAGGTTATTGAAAATTTTGCAGAAGGTGCGCAATGTTAGGGGACTATTTTCGTTATCCTAAAACAGGGGGGTTGTGCACTTCAAATCAAAGTTCTAGAGATCAGGAAAATATTTTTCATTTTGAACTCTATGTAAATAATATATAATGATTACTTTATTTGGCTGTACACACTTTTTCAATTTTGTTTCTTTCTTATTGTGCCCAATGGAGGTTAAAAGGCTTAAGTGCGCAATGTTAGGGGCCTTCACCGTACCACCTTGGAACAATCATTTAAAATATGTTACTGGAGGGCTTAAATCGGTTTCACGGCGTCAACCTCACCCTTCAAAATCTAAAGCACCACTGGATATATAAGCATGGGTGTTTTGAAGAGGATTTTGAGCATATACGATAAGTCAGGCCTGTAGTTAAGAATGCGTACAAAAAAAATAATTTTCTTATTTCTCAACCAAAACATATGTTGTTGGTGCTCAAAAGAACCGTCTCAAGGAGATGGTTCTTTTGAGCATCCAAAACATATGTTCAAACTGATGGATTAGAAAATATTTACAATTTTACGCTCAAAAATTTTGTTTATCTAAACTTATATAAGTACCAAAATATTTGCTGTCCTGAACTCCAATTTTATGACTGGAAAAATCTCATCTTAGGCTATGATGGAAATACCCTTAACCACAGGTTTTGATAATAAGATTTTCATCGTAAAATTGTAAATATTTTCTTACCCATGATTTTTAGCATATGTTTTGGGTGCTCAAAAGAACCGTTTCATTGAGATGGTTCTTTTGAGTACCAACAACATATGTTTCGGTTGAGAAATAAGAAAATTATTTTTCTGGTACACACTCTTAACTAAAGTCCTGTTAATCCTTTGTGTACTAATGAATTGTTCCATCTGGTCTGATACAATGAGCCTTGGATAGTTGATAATACAAATCAAGGGGTAAAAGGATAGAATATCCAAATAAAGATGTACTTCAGTCCCTTAAGATTGATTTTATCTAAACAAATAGTGCAGACCCTGATGAAATGCCACACTGTAAGCCAAAAGTATTTGTAAACGGGTTTTCAGTTACAAATGGTTAACTATTTCTTCTAAGCAGTACCATGTCTTAAAGCTAGGTCTTCTTTGCTACAAATATTTGATGTGTTTTTTTTTGTTTTTTTTTTCAGACTAGCATTCCAGCTTTTAGAAAATCTGAACTTATTGTGATACGACGATTCAGTGACTTTTTGGGTTTGTACGAAAAGTTACGAGAAAAACATTGCCATTATGGAAGGATAGTGCCACCAGCCCCTGAGAAAAGTCTTGTAGGTATGTAGAGGTGAATAATTGGTGACAGTAGATGTTTCCCCAGACCTACATGTGTAGATAAGAGTGCATATACAAAAAAGAATTTTCTTATCTCTGAACCAAAACACGTTAAAACAACAAAATAGTTACAACTTTACACTCAAAAAGTTTCCTTATCAGGACTTTTGGGACCAGGGATTTTCCTACCTTTCTGAAGCCGGGGCCAAGGGCCTGTTGACTTTTGGGAAAAAGCATTTGGACTATCAAAATTGGGAAAACTAAGAACTGGATCGCCATTTCAAGTGGATTAAAAACCATATAAGAAATAAGCAGTGTAAAGCTGTAAATGGCTATCATAAAAACTCACGAAAATTTGCATAAAAATGTGAATGAAAACATGTTATGTTTTTGTGGTGCGTCACATCATTTACTTATTATTATTCCTGAAGAAGCCAATATGGCGAAACATTGAATATTAAAAGAATATTTAAATGAAATCCTTTGTGTTGGTGTAGAATAATTTATAGTCCATTATAAGGCAGTACTTTTGATATTAAAGAAAAGATCTGTCCCCAAGAATTTTTCCTTGGATGTCGAATATTCCGTTGTATCGTTCACGGTTCTAACGAGGTCTGACTGTATTAAACTTGTAAAAAATAGATAAAATGCTCCACAAGCCTCACATCACTTTTCCTCAACTCATTTAACAAACTCAAAAGTACATGCGAACTCATGTCTGATCTTCTATATATTTGATTATATGATTATTTCAGGGATGACGAAAGTGAAGATGTCTAAGGAAGAGTCTGGTTCTGCAGATTTCTTAGAAAGAAGAAGAGCGGCCTTAGAAAGGTATACGATTCTGGGCGTAGAATATGCTCCTATTATATAATCCATAATAACTGCACATTCTCGAATAACCCTTTATGATTAATGGAATTTTCCATAAATTGTATATATGCAGGGGTTACATGATATAACTTCCATACTTAAAGCCTAAATACCAATAAAATAAATAGTATATAAATGCAACCATTGAAGATTCCAATCAGGCTGAACATCAACCACGTCATAATAGATAATAGCTTGTTTACTGTGTACTCAGTGGTAGGTTTGGCATCGAAGGGTCTCTATTATGATACTTACTATAGCACTGCGTTGTGTCCTTGAGCAAGACACTTTATCCTCTGCTTAATACTGGTTCTACATGAGGAAGACAGGAAAATGTTCTGACATAACTGAAAAATTGTTGACTGGGACGTAAAACATCAACATAAACAAGCAAAAAACTGATCAGACTGGGCATCTGTGTAGTCTGATATGAGTATTTGCTTCACACACACACACACAGCTCATTGAGACGGTTCTTCTGAGTACCTACAACATATGTTTTGTTGGAGAAATAAGAGCAATAATGTTTTGATTGTTTTAGAGTCTGTGTTTATTGTATTTTAGATACCTAGTTCGCACAGCTGCTCACCCTACATTAAGAATGGATCCTGACTTTCGAGAGTTTCTGGAGAAAGATGGGGAGTTGCCAAAGGCCACAAGTACATCAGCCATCAGTGGAGCCAGCGTGAAACGGCTACTTTCACGTGTTGGTGATGCAGTAGAAAAAATAACATTCAAAATGGACGAGTCAGACGAGGTAATGTATATTTTTGCATCTGTTTTTCTGTTCCGAGTTACATTCAGTGAATAATTCTAAAATCCTTGTCCCCATATTTTCATTGCTGTTGATGGGAACATCGTAATTGCAGTGCAGTCCTTTTATATGTATATGGTCAATAGGAATGAACAGTGTTAGTGTTGTAAGTGCATAGGTGAAAGTTTTCAGGATTATTCCTGAATTCAGGATTTTGAGGCTGCTTTTCCATAGAAAGTCAGCCTCAAAATCCTGAATTCTGCAGATAAAAATAGCTTTTCTGAATTAGTTTCAGTTCATCCATTAAACTTGGAATTTTTGATATTTTGCAATTGGAGGCATACAGCAAGTTTTAAATTCTGATTTTATGATGTTCAGGATTTTGGAAATTTTGAACTTTCACCCATGTAAGTGCTGTGTTTATTCTAGGATTTGAAAACCATTAGGGGATTTTTAGTGAAAAGCAAACATTTTACTTAATTTGAAGATTGTCTTTTCTGTGAATCTGTGTCGATATAGAAATATCCCACCTCCTTAAGATAGGGGGATCTTTCAAAATTGACACAGTAAAACCTGTCTCCTTGGCTGCAACCAAGTAAGACTTAAAAGAGCTTTTACAGCTACAGGTACTATGGTACTATATAGAATAATGAAATTTGGCATTAAGCAAGTTTAGATATTAAACTTGGCGGAGAGCAAATAGCATAGGCGCTGATCAGTCTGCGTTGATGTGCAGGCTGGTCTGTGTCTTTGTTGTTCTTATGCAGCATAGTCAGATTTTCTCTGGTTGAGAGGTCCATGTGATAACTGACCCTATCTTTTTGCTGAGTAACATGGTAATAGATTTGAAACATTTTATACTTTATGCGTATATTCCATGAAAAGAATAACTTGTATTATTCAATGTTATCTGCATGTCATAGTTCCATTTTAGTTCAGTATACAAAGGTAACCGTAAGTACTGGAATGCATAATTTATCTCTTTTCAAACTAATGGAATTTTCCATAAAGCTGCATACAATTAAGTCTGAGGAAGGTCCATATTATGTTTTGAGGACTCACAGGTTATAATTTCCAAGACCCATCCCTATATAACTAAAAGATTGTTGATAGGATGTAAAGAATCAAATCAAATCAGCACAGGAAGACCTGTACTGACATGACTGAAAAATTGTTGACAAGGATGTCAAGAATCAAAACAAACTAGAATGCTGTTGACGATACACCATCGCAAATACCCGCTTTTTCACTTTTGACCTTGACCTTGGGGTCATGATTACACAAAATTTTGCAGAGATCCCTCCACATCATGTGACCCATGGACCTGGGAAGTTTAAAGTGGCTATATCAAAGGTTAAGGAGAAGGATTTAAAAAAAATGCATTCTTTAACCTTGACATTAAGGTCACAATAAATATTGCCCAGCACCCTCATTATCATGTGACCTATTCACCTGAAAAGTTTTAAGTGCAATGTCCTAAGGATTAGGAAGAAAATAGATTATTTGACCTTGACCTCTTGGTCAAAGTCACATGAAATATTGTTGAATACCCTTTACAACATGTGGCCTATGCAGCTGCAAAGTTTGAAGCTGCTACCGCTAAGGGTCTAGGAGGAGATGCATTTACATGAAACTACATTATTTGACCTTGACCTTTGGGTTAAGGTCACACAAGATGTTGCCCAGTACCCTCTACATCATGTGACCAATTCAGATACAAAGTTTGAAGTTGCTATGTCTAACGGCTTTGGAGGAAATGCAATTACAAGTAGATACTTTATTTGACCTTGACGTCACAATCACACAAAATGTTGCCCAGTACCCTCTACATCATTTGAACGATTCAGGTTTGAATAGGTCTCGTTGAGACAGTTCTTTTTAGTACCCACAAGATATGTTTTGGTTGAGAAATAAGAAAAATAATTTACAGTTACACACTCTTATCTGGAGGCCTGTAACATACAGACTGGGTCATGAGTATATAGGCATACAGGGCTTCCTAGAACTTGCATTTGCAGCTATCTAGTGTGGCTAGGCTTAATCTTAGAATTTGGTCTGAGACTTCAAATTCCAAATTTTATGTTTGGCAATGAAGGCTCCTGTTAGACTGTGTAAATGTACAGACTTGTCTGAGCAATCACAAGGTCACTAGGTGCCAATCCAATTCATAATGTATTCTCTTCTGTTTCTACCTTTTTGCAAAACTAGTATTTCCCAGTACTTTTGGTTACCATTGTGGACATTATCATTGAGTTTGTTTAATAGTTAAATAATAAATAGGCAATATTTTGAATCCAAGAAGTGTAGGGGCTCAGTTGGTAGGCTGTTAGACTGGCGATCCAAGGTTTGCTAGTTCCAGACTCACGGCCTGCAGTCACTGTACTATGCCTTTGAGCTACACACTTTATCTGCCACTTAGTACTGGTTCAACCCAGGAAGACAGGAGATTGTCCGGACATGACTGAAAAACTGTTGACTGCGATGTTAGAGCATCAAAGCAAACAGACAAAACCATGTAGCATACTGTTTTTTGTTTGATTTGATTCTTTACATTGCAATCAACAATTTTTCAGTTATTTCGGGATGGGTCTTCCTGGGTTGAACCAGTACTAAGCTAGGATTAATGTGTCTTGCTCAAAGACACAACGCAGTGACCTCGGTGAGGCTCTAACCCCTCGGTCTCGAGTCAAGTTCTCAACCACTGAACTACTGCGCTCCCTGACATACTGTTTTAATTTGATAATGGATATGTTAGGGCCAATGTGATTACCCATGGAAGTTCAGATCAATATCACTGGTTTTAATCTACATAGTATGAGGCCTATTAATCCACTTTATTAAGCGGTAGCTATTAATTATTATTTAGTTTGAACCTGAAGTGGGCCACATGCTTTCATAGAGATTGATCATGATAAATGAATATCTTTTATCAGTGAATACATAATTTAGTGCATAAATAGTGTGATGCTTATTGGTATAATTGCGCCTATTAAAGTAAGTTGAGCTTGTAGGTATTTTTTAATGCAAGAAAAAACAACATTTTTTATAACTTTCCAGTGATGATTCAAATGTTGATTATGATATAGGCTTAATGATTGTTAAGCTTTATTTGCATATATGCAAGGTAGTTACCTATATTATTCTTTTGTAATAAACATTCTTGAAATTAGCTTGCATAATGTGATATAATCTGGACCAACTCAATTGCCTTTCTACAAGAGCATGACATACAGCAGCCCTTTAGGCAAAATTGCCAAAATTAACATTTTTATGAAATATGGAATCTGTTTTGAGCGAGAGAAACATCCATTCAGTTTGAAACGGTAAAATTTATATAAATTCACATATTTTGAGGTGTCACTGGTTTTATTTTCCAAAAACATTGTATTTATTTTTATGTCTGAAGATTGTTTTTTGTCCGAGGGAACTGACTTTGAAGCATTGCTGACTATGATGATATTAAAGTGAGGTATCTGATCTGGGTCTACAGACTAAAATATTTTCCAAAACAACTATTCAGCATTTTCTTGTCAAAATGTGGATTATTTGGATTTTCATGTTGATATTCAACAAACAATGTAGATCAAGCTCAATCAGTGTCTATTGAGGCAGGGACTGTCTGACCTGGATCTGCATTTGCCAAAAGCATAATGAGAGTCCAAAGTTATTACAATATTTGAGCTGGTTCATGAGATTCTGGTATTTATCCCATATGCGAACAGTGAAGGCTCGGGCAAGACTGTGCAAAAGATCATTCTCCCCAGATCCTTCGCTGCACCAGGCCCCAAGATAAGAGCGTGTAACTATAAATTATTTTTCTTATTTCTCAACCAAAACATGTTGTTGGTACTCAAAAGAACTGTCTCGATGTGACAGATCTTTTGAGCACCCAAAAGACATGTTTAAATCGATGGATAATAAAAAAATCACAATTTTACGCTAAATAATGTTGCTCAACTGGGCACACATACATAATTAAGGGACATAGATGAATCCTTAGGCCAAAATTTATGCCTTTATCTCGCACACGAGTGACACCAGATCGGGATTTCCGTTGTTTTTACCCATGTGAGATAAATAGAATCCATCATTGGTGTTCAGTGGGGACGGAAAAATCCCAACCCGAGGGCCCACCGTTCCAGTGGGAAACGAGGCTTGCCGAGTTTCCCACTGAACTGTGGACCCGAGGTTTGGGATTTTTTCTGGAACCACTGAACACCAATGATCGATACTTTTTCTCATGTACCACGACCGTACGGTACAGTACTGTGTAATATCTGTTGGTGACGTCACTGAGGTCGATGTAAACAGTCAATGACGCGCGCTGTACAAATAAACTTGAAGCAGCGAATAAACAGCGCATTAAACAATGAACAAATGGTTATTTCATCAAAATGGATTAACAAGAACTAGCTTATCAGCCACAGTAACTCGAGTAAGTAATTTTGTTTTAGGAAAATGTGTGTGTGTTGTTGTTGTTTTTTTTTACATCGCCAAGGCTCCCCTTCCCGGTGCATTCAGTCACGCATTGTCCGACAGGTTAAATATGTCAGTCGCAATGCACTCAGCATGTTCAAAGCATTGAATAAAGGTTTTAAGTAAGAATGCGCAGTTTTACTTTTAAACAAAGTTGAAGGCCGACTTAAATCGCTGAAAATTCAACATTGAATTTTTTCCTGACTGACAACAATTCAACTTGCGTTTCGAAGGAATACAGTCATGCGCCAAAAATGTTATCTCACATTAGCAACCAACCACGTGTGGCTTATCTCGTATAAGTTACGCTTATCTCACATGGTTAGCGATGTGGGACAGATTTTTCCGACAGCAAGCTTACATAGGGATCACTCGATCTCGTATGCGTTGGTATGTGAGAAAATTCTGACTGAATCCACTGGGACGGGGAGCCTTGACGATGTGAAAACACACCACACACACACATTTACCTCAACAAAATTACTTACTCGAGTTACTGTGGCTGATAAGTTAGTTCTTGTAAATCCATTTTGATGAAACAACCATTTGTTCATTGTTTAATGCATTGTTTATTCGCTGTTTCAAGTTGATTTGTATGTAGCGCGCGTCATTGACTGTAAACATCGATCTCGGTGACGTCACCAACAAATAATACACTGTACTGTACTGTACGGTCGTGGTATATGAGAAAAAGAATCGATCATCGGTGTTCAGTGGTTTCAGAAAAATCCCAACCCTAGGGTCCACCGTTCAGTGGGAAACTCGGCAAGCCTCGTTTCCCACTGGAACGGTTGGCCCTCGGGTTGGGATTTTTCTGTCCCCACTGAACACCAATGATGGATTCTATTTATCTCACACACCCGTACCAGCCCTAGGGAAAGATAAAAATTGAACAGCCGCACATTGACCGCATGCTGGCAGCATGTCTATCCATGACGTCATTGCAATACTAAAATGACGTCATCATGTCGCATCTCAGCGAATTCAGGATTTTTTGGAAGCCTTTATTATGGTTTTCAAATATAAAATGTGGTACTTAGTGGTGGGCAAGAAAAGGAATCCATTATTTGTCTGAGGGTGGGATAGAAAAATCTCGGCAAGCCTCGCGATGCCATTCAGTGATCCTCGGGATGGATTTTTCTATCCCACCCTCACACTCATGATAGATTCTTATTGTCCAAAATATGTGATAAGTCCCAAATTCTCACTTGCTGGCAATATTTGTATTACAACAGCCCTGGTATAATACATATCTGCATGCCTATTTTTGCACCACTCTTTCAAACTCTTCATCCTCTGGACAGTGGGACTATGACATGGAGGTAATTTGCATATCATGAATATGTATTAGCTTGTTCTAGTTTTGTGCCCATGTCTTTTGTTCTATTTTTTTGATAGTTTATTTTGTGCTGTATCTGTATTGTTTGTGATTGAGTTTTGCTTGCAATCAGACATTTGAAGTAATGTGAGACACACCTTGTTGCACAGTTGTCATGGTGAATAGACTGGCTGTATTTATCCATAAGCCTTTGTATACTTAAGAAATATATCAGCTCTAGCAGTGAATTGTTGAGTAATAATTCACTGTTTGGAGGTCAGTCGTAAAGATCAAATCATGAGCATGTAGGGCAAATGTTTATCTTTGTACAACTGACAGACAAACAGTGAATTATTACTCAACAATTCACGCTCTAGAGCTGATCTATTTCGATTCTATCACACAATAAACGACGAAAACACATTTGAAGTCTTCAGCTTCTTCCAACTTTCCGCTATTGCACTGAGGAAATCCCACCAATAGTTGGACTGTGTCGCATACGTTTACATGTATTGTAACGTGTTTCAAGCGTTAAAACGACGTTACACCATCTAATACCATGACTGACCTCAATTTGCAGTAACAAATGACGTCGGCTAGCGTATTTTCCTCACACTTTCAAAACTGTGAATTATTGTTTGATATATCACGTTTTGTAAGCATTGACTTTAGTGTGTTAGAATAATAACTATTTAATGGTGTTTCGCTGGCGGGCAGATGATGGCCCGCTTATAGTGGTATTTGGATCCTCCCTCCCCTTATCAACTAAAAAAGACCCGTCAAAGTTGGACCCCCTCTGACAAAACTTTCTGGATTTGTGCATGTATTTTGTTCGAGTAATACGATTTTTTAAAATTAAGGGCTCTTATCTAGAGGCCTATAGTCACTGACCATTACTTTGTGTTTGTGAGAAGCTGAGTCTTAAGAGAGACTGAGTCTTCCATGATCACCATTGCTAGCAGATATTCATAGGAAATATCTATGCAAGGCACCAATTGTGTGAATGACTGCGCTTTAATAGTGAAAACAGCCTTTCGGAAATTAGTAAATATGGGCCTGTTCTGGGTAGCTACAAGTATTATCAACTGTGTAACTTCTGAAGAAATGGTTAATTTAAGAATATTTGCTATGCTAAGTTCATCTCTAATTAAGAATGACTTGTATATTTGGCCATACTGGTCAAATTTATGTCTTGGTGAGCAATATATGAATATGTGTTGTTCTTTAAAAGGTCTGTCAGATACAAAGGCTGATTAGATTCCTGGCCCTGAGGTTATAAAACTTTTTTTAAGCTCAACTGAGCACGAAATTTCAACTGCTTATAAAAACTAAAATACTGAAAAGTGAAGAAGTTTCTTGCTTTATGCCTCAGATGTGGTATTTATCATGCTAATAAATGTTAAAATGCCAACAATTGTTGGCATTTTAACTTTTATGAGCAGGATAAATTTTGTGCTCAGCTGAGTTGAGTATGAAAAAAGTTTTATAACCTTGTGGCCTGGCTGCATGGATGGTGCAACTTTTGAGCTTTGTTTTTTTTGTTTGTTTGTTTTTTTTTTTTTGGGGGGGGGGGGGGGGGGGTTCTTAACATTGAACCCTTTGAGGTCCTTAAATTGAGGAATAAGTGCAGCCATAGAACTATGTGAGATATAGCAGAATGTGGGTCTGCATTATTTTGTATTATCAATATAGATACAATGTAATACAAAATACTCTTCAAGGAGAAAATGTAATGTTACTTTGAAACGCTGACCTGTGACACCTCTAATACTATAAAGTTGGCCTTAGGTACTCATACATCCTGGATCTATCAGTAAATGCATCAAAAATGGGATTTGTTACTGTTTTAGGTCTTGTTTTGCTTTAAGTTGACATTGTTGTTGTTTTTAAATTTGATCATAACTTTTTGAAGAGTTACATGTAACTACTGTCGTGCCAACCAAGAGTGACAGTGACATCATTTTTTGTTTATAATTGTAAGTAAAACATTAACGTGTACACTCCATTTGAGCTAATGTGAATCCATAGGATTAATACACAAGTGATCTATCGATTCTAAGTTCCTGATAACTTTGAAAACAAAATATGATGTCACTGTCACTTTTGGATGGCAGGACAGTACAGGGACTAGTCAATCATACAAATATAAGCACTTCGCATGCTGGTAACTTTTGTATGCCTTTTTGCTGTGTGTTGATTTTTGTCCAAAATTACTTTTTTAAAAAACAAATCTTTCAAGATCACCATTAGAGTGTCAAACAATTTGTATCCAGAATAGGCCGAACGTATTGTCCAGCCTGATCTGGGTCCAAACTGTTTGCTAACATTATTAGCAGAAGATACTTGAAAGTAAGGGGTGAATAGGGAGTGCAGTGGCTCAATGGTAGAGTGCTTGACTCGAGACCGAGAGGTCGCGGGTTCGAGCCTCACCGGCGTCACTGCATTGCAGTCCTTGAGCATGACACATTTATCCTAGCTTAGTACTGTTTCAACCCAGGAAGACCCTTCGCTGTTTGAAAGATTGTTGATGGGATGTAAAGAATCAAATCAAACAAAAAACAAACAAAACAAGGGGTTTATAAGTACATGTTATAGTCTATTTTAGTATTCAAGCCGTGATGGCTTACTGTTAAGCTGACTGGCTCCTCAAACATGATTGTTCATGCATTTATTATATAGCATTCACCAGGTTCCAGAGGAAGCATTATAACCTTTTTCAGACCAATGGAATTTTCCATGATGCTATAAAATCAATTAAGGATTCTATATATTGAGGGGTCACAGGTTGTAATTTTTGAATAAATAGTGTAATTTTTCTCTGAAGTTAGATTTTGTCTTAGCACACAGTGCAGACCCTTATGCAATGCTGCATCATGCGGTATCTTATCTGGGTCTTCACTGTTTGCCTAAGTACCCATCAAGGGGTTCCTGTCTTCAAAGGGTAACAACTCTCAAGGGCCTTGCTAATAGTTTATGCATTTAAAGCATGTTTGATTGTTATTGTTGAGGTCGCCAAATAAGTGTGTCTTTAAAGAGACCAGATCTGTAACTATGAACATTTTTCGAAAAAAATATTTTCTTTTTAAATCTTTTGTAAAAATAGAATTAAGTTATGTTTTCACAATAAATATGTTCAGTACAGCTGAAAGCTGCATGGAACAGTGAATTATCTAATAAAAACCGGTGACTTTTCTCTTGTTAGGAATTATTTACGTCCCTCCAATAATTCTAGACAGTTGATATTTAACATAAATGCTGTTGTTTTGATAGATTTAATTTGTTAAATTTATGAAAATGGTAAAATGTTTACCTGAATTTGAGTATTTTTACTGTTTTCTTGAAAAATAGAAATTTTATTTCCAAAATTAGAATATCAAAAGTTACAGACTATGCAGCTTTAATGAGTTGATTTTTGTTATTTCACAAAGCATATGTTGTTGATTCTCAAAGAACCTTGTTATTCTGTTGTGTATGAATGCATATTGTCCACTTCACTGGCCACTTTTGCTTCTTTCATATTTATTGCAGCAACAATCAAACCAAATATAAGAAGAAGAAAAATGAATTAGTTACGAGTGCATAAAAAAAATTTAATTTTCTTATTTCTCAACCAAAACATATGTTGTGGGTACTCAAAAGAATCGTCTGAATGAGACCATTCTTTTCAGCACCCAAAATATATGTAAATTGATGAGTAAGAAAATATTTACAATTTTATGCTGAAAATGTTTGTTTATCTAAACCTGTGAGGCCTCACTGTTCTACTTAAAAATTAAAAAAAATCTTTTACATATACTTAAGGAATAAAGAAACACAACAGACAAAAATATAATTTTTGCGTGTTTAAATGACGGTTTGGTGAAATCTCTTTTGAAAAATTCTTATTGAGTATTTATAGCATGTTATGAAATACCAAAACGTCATTTTAATGCTACATTTTACGCTACAAGATGAAAACATATGAAAACGTAAAATATGACAAATAAAGATCAAGAAACCCCGTCTTTCCCATGTTTGGTTATTGGCGTTGACTTGACAATGTGCAAATTAAACAAACGTCCAATCATATTCTTAATGCAGTCAAATATTGCGTCAAAACACGCTACTTGAATGGCAAGATGCACAATGGTAGTGAATAAGTGATAAAAGTCAGTTAAAGCCGTCGGGTATGGGTTGCTGGTGGATATACGGGATAAGATAAACCGAGAGATATCAGAACATGCTTTTTGGGGAAAACTGACTTTTCAGATATTGTAGAATTACGCTGGTAGGGTGCTTATATTGACGTTAGCCAAACAAAACACGGCATAATGCAAGAGAAAACATCTGATTACATGCCGAGAGTGAACACCAAACTTGTCAACTGTAACCTAAACTTTGTCCCCGGACCATTTTATCATTAGAAAAACACATAAACATCATGGAAACCATTAAAACGTAGGATATTGAATTTTGACATCAGAGTTGAGTTTTTTTGACGTCTGAAGATCTCAAGTCATAATTCTTGAACAAAACGTCCTTGTAATAAATAAATCTCAATCAGAAAAGAAAGTTTACGCTTTTCACGCAGTATTTAGAGTTGACGTTAATGATGTTAAGCCGTTTCAGAATCCTACAGAAACGTCGTCATTTGATCATTTGCTTGATCCGTTATCTATGCCAAGACTTTTTAAAGCAATAAACCGATGGTTGATTCAAACTTTGCTTTTATTGACCCTGTTTCAGCAGTTTACTATGGGGGGTCAGGCTGGTTACACGCATACCAAAATGGTTAGGTTATCAATAATTACGTTGAACGTTGAAACATACTGCTCCTATGGATAGATATCATTTGCACTAAAAACTTGCATTATATTGTATACTTACAATGACTCAAAGTGTTTGTTGCGTTTCTTTATTCCTTAAGTATATAAACCTTTAAAGTTTCAAGTTAAAACTGGAAGTAGACACCAGTCTTGAAAAAAATATTGTTAGCAAATGGGCTGATCAAGCTATATTGTGTGTGGTCAAATGTGTTCACATGAAATAAAACGCATACAATAATTTTAGTATGTGCAGCTGATGATTTTCGAAAATATTGGAAAATGCTGGAAAATAGCTTTTTGAAAAAAATCATATAAAATCAGTCAAAAGCAAAAATTCAAGTGTTCGGTGTTTTTTTCAAGTCGGCTAGACAGGTTTTGCTCCTTTTTTGGACTTAAACTTGCAAAACTGTCCATAACAAATGGCATAGTTTCTTCTAATACTTATGCTAAACGGGATGATTTTAATTTTAGAATAGTATTAATTTCCTATTTCTTGATGGAGATGTTCCTCGCTCCCCTTCCTATGGTGTATATATTTCTCAGCTTATTCGTTTTGCAAGAGTGTGTTCTAATGTTGATGACTTCAACAACAGAAACCTATTTTTGACTGCTAAGTTAGTAAAACAAGGTTATAGATATCATAAAATTAGAAACGCATTTTCTAAATTTTACCACAAACACTCAGAGTTAGTTGTTAAATACAACTCTTCTGCAACAGGGCTAATCAGTACCTATATTTTATGGTGATATAGTTTATAAATTCAAAAGAAATGTTGGAAAACCAAATTTGAGTGATCAATTCAAAAAGATTATCAAGCGTTATATAAAGGTTGGATATAACTTGGATGTCATGCGACAGTCTGCATGCCTTGTTTTAAACCCAATCACGGTTTCTAGCTATGGTTTCCTCTTAAATTGCACGACGGTGGGTCAGGCCTCAGACTCAATGACGCAACTGACATAAAGCTTTAATCAGTGGGATGGTGCCTGATGCTTATCTGTAGCTGGGCCCACCATGGCTAAACTTAAGGTTTTGCTTTAGCTCAGAATATCTGTGAGCCCTTTTCTATATTTCATCATAGTGTGTTAATTTGATTAGAGTGTTTCTCCATGATGATACATTGTAATAGTTAGAAAGCCTCCATTTGACCTGAACACTTTTTGTACTTCAACAACAGCAGAATCTAGGGCAAAGATTTGGTACCAGTAAAATGCATTTAAGGCCCTCCCCCGGTGGCTTAGGCTGCTGTCCGTTCGAAGGCGGTGCATATGGTTCTGTTGTTGTTGACTGTTACTCCCTTTGTGGGAGTCTTAATTGTTGACAAACAGTTGTATGTTCTGTTGTACGTACTTTATGTCCATTCTAGTTTTGCAATCATCTTGATAGGGAAGGGAGAGCTGATTGCTTTTCTTAGTTTGTCTTCCTGGTGTCTCTTGATTGTTGTGTGGCTCTTCCTGCGGGTGCCATTGGTTTGTCTGGGGTTTGTGATTGTGGTATTTTCTGATCATACTCACTTACTATTTTTGTAAATACCTGTACCTCAATTCATTGAAACTGCACTCAAAATGCTTAACTTTCTTCGAAAACTTGATTTTTGCATTTTTGAACCCAAAAATCATGATAGAAATTGATAGAAAACTCTTCCAAAGCACCTCTTTAACTTTAGTCCATTGAAATGCACATATTTGGGGCAAAATTCATTTAAATATCATTAACTCTTAGTCAGAAAAATGAAAAAGAAAAGTGGCCACTTATAATTTCGGTTTAGGGTATGTTGTTTGTGCTTTTCATTTTTTTTTTTATGTATATTATTTGTTCTTAGGTATTTATGTATATTATTTGTTCTTAGATATTTATGTATATTATTTGTTCTTAGATATTTATGTATATTATTTGTTCTTAGATATTTATGTATATTATTTGTTCTTAGATACTTATGTATATTATTTGTTTTTAGATATTTTGCATTATTTGAATGGGAGCACCCATGTAGGCTCAGTTGAGTGAGTGCCAGCCTTGTGACCAATTGCAAGAGGGCATCATAGGCCCTGATAAGTTGTAATTATTTACTTACCCATCAATTAAAACATGTGTTTTGGGTGCTCAAAAGAATCGTCTCATTGAGACGGTTCTTTTGAGTAGCCACAACATTGGATGAGAAATAAAGAAAATAGTTTTCCATAACGCATTCTTATCTGGAGGCCTGGTCATGCTAAACTTAAATCTGCTATTATCTTTAACTCTGACAATATTGTCATCTGTAAACAACAAAAAAAAGGTTCAGACCAGCGTGCTCATCCAGGCAGTCTGATCAGCGCATTGGAATTTGTTCTCTGGAAGGAATGATAGAAAAAAATAATAGAAAAAGTTCCTACATTCAAAATTTATAGCAAAGATTCTAGCTAGTGGCTGCACATGGTTTTATTTATGTTAATGCTTTATGTCCCTGTCAACATTGTTTAGTCATTTGGCTTCAACCAGTACTTACATGTACATGGGTGAAAGTTTTCAGGATTATTCCTGAATTCAGGATTTTGAAGCTGACTTTCCACAGAAAGTCAGCTTCAAAATGCTGAATTAGGGAGATCATAAATAGCTTCTCTGATTTATTTTCTGTCTGTCTAATGACAACTGACCATTTAAACTTGAAATTTGAATATTTAGTGGGCATAATTTGCAAGTTTTAAGATTGGAGTTTCAAAAGTTCAGGATTTAGAATTTTTAAACCTTCACCCATGTACTTAGCTGAGGATAAAGTGGCTTGCCCAAGAATTCAGCACAGTGCCTCTCAAGTTAAGCTTGAACCAGCAACTTCTCAATCTTAAGTAGAACACTCAAACTCTAGGCCATGTGCTCCTGTCTGCACATGTAACAGAGCAGTATCATTTGAGTGTAAGTTGGCGGAAAGTTCTGACAGCAGGCTCTGTCGAGACAAGTTAAAACAAAAGTATGTGAGCTGTCGCATGAGATTTCCAACACTGTGGTATATGCTACCAGCAAAGTCTCAGATCAGCCTGTGCATACGCACAGTCTGATCAGAGCCTTTGCATGTCGCTTGAATATTCTATGAGTGTTAAGCTACTGACTGAATATCATTTGGAGTTTCTAAGCTTAAAAGGAGGCTGCACAGGCTTGTCGGAGTCTACACTTGTCAAAATGCCACATTGTTGACATGTTGCCACTCATATAGAGGAAAAACAGTACCATTATCTTATTACACTGTAGAAATGATATAACAACAGTTACTGTTCTCTTAAGATATTCTACACTGCCAGG
Source organism: Loripinus fragilis (assembly GCA_964019695.1). Taxonomy (NCBI): domain Eukaryota; kingdom Metazoa; phylum Mollusca; class Bivalvia; order Lucinida; family Lucinidae; genus Loripinus; species Loripinus fragilis. The sequence goes on along the minus strand of OZ026522.1, from coordinate 86,662,988 downwards.
TAGAGAATTGCTATCAATATTTTACAAATATCCAAATGCCTTATTCCTTTGTATTCTGGTAGATTTCCCCCCATACATGTTTATACAAAGTGTATGGGACTGCCCATTGTGTAATTTAGGGGGTCACAGGTAGAATTATCTAAAGTCTGATGTATTTCTGTCCCCGAAGATTGTGCTAATCATAAAAAGCAGTGCAGACCCTGATGAAATGCAGCATAATTTCTGTCCCTGAAGATTATGTTAATCATAAAAAACCCAGTGCAAACACTGATGGTAGCATGATGCTGCATTTCATTGACGTCTTCACTGTTTGCCGAAGTACCTGTTTAGGGGTCTCTAGTATACAAATGCCTTAATCTAATAAAACACTCACAAAATCTAATTTTTTACAGTGGTTTGAAGAGAAACAACAGCAAATAGAGAATTTAGACCAACAGCTTAGAAAATTACACAATGCAATGGAAACTCTAGTTATTCATAGAAGAGGTATGTATCTGTATTTATCATATGAAGTTGCATCAGGGAGTGAAATAACGCCATGCTATAAAATAGATAATCCACTAGTGGTTCACAGATTTTCTGGAAATGTTATGGCGTCCATAACAAGGTTGCATACATAATGACAAAATTATAATGTTTTTTTTTTTATGTCAGAAATGATCTTTCAAAGTAATCTTAATGTCATATGATAAATAGAATTTAACATGCATGCTCTTGTATTATTGAATTTATTAAACTCCCTGCGAAAAAGAGATAAAATACTAGGTTTCTCTTTTCCCCAACTCATTTAATAAAGGACGTGTAACGGTTTGGCCGTTTTTTGGCCCATCATGGATTTGGCTGAAATTTAAATATATGGTGGTTTGATCTTTGCCCTTTCACATGAGCATGTTTTTGAATTAACGACGGCATATGCAGTCACATGAATTAAAGTTTCTCACTAGTGTGTATAAACAGAGGTTTGTTCATGAATGTGAATGTTTTTAAAGATGCAACAAGCATACTGACCTTAAACATAATACCAAACATGCATGTGTAAACACTCGTCATGTCTATATCGTAATTTGAGCTAACACTACCATCATTAATTAAAAATTATGCTAAAACTTGGCTAAATATTGTGTTTACGATTAGCTTGACGATATGTTGTTTTTAGGTGTAATATATATATTGAACATTTAGTGTTTTATCGCCTTTTCAAGTTGATCAATAGCACAAACAAGCCTATTCCGGTTTATTCATATCAATATAATCATTATGACATGTACACAAGCGTGCATGTAACATGTTAAACGCTGCATTACATGTGTAACCTTTTTTTTGATGGATTGGTATGAAACATGAATATAAATAGTTATAAGCCACAGAAATGATAACGGAAGCTTTGAATACTTTTTGCTCACAGACACAATTATTAAATAGATACATGTGAGTGTTGTATATCTGTCTGTTTCTTCTGTCAGTCCGTCTATATGTCACACCTTTGTGTCAGTGACGTATCTTCCAAACGCCTGATTCGATTATAAGATTAATTCACAAAACTGTGCACCTTTGTGGATGAACATGCAGAATAAATGAATACTTTAAGGCCATGTCAAAGCAGGCGGTCATAGGTTACATGTACAGAATGCATATCTGCTCCATAGTTTATGCATGCCCCAGCTTAGATATCAAACAGTCGTGATAGCGCTGTGGTCTAATAGCTATTACTTACCTATTATCTTACGTGTGACTAAGGGGTCGCAGTTCACAATCCTAAAGAAACATGTTTTGTGTCATTGTGCAAGACCCTTCATCTTTATTGCGTAATACATGTTCAACCGAGGAAACATCATGACTGAAATATGGTTCACTTTAACGTAGAGCAATGACGTAGAACATTAAAACACTTAGTCACGTTTCAAGCATTTGTGGTGCCGACATCTATTTCAAGGGTGACAACTTCCGTCAAAGCAGGGATTTCGGAACCGTTTGAACAACCTACATTGTGTTTTGATAAAGGTGAATGAACATCTAAAGTAGAGTATTTCGATCCTTGAATATTAAATGTATACTAAAGGACTTTGAAAACCCATCACCCAGATTAAATCCTTTATTTCACAAACTCTGAGAATGTCAGCGAGATAATTGTTATTGCATATCATAGTCTGACTTCCTAGTAGTGTGTCCCAGAAAATTCATGGTTGTAAGTTTACTTAAAGGTTTTGAAAACGTATCCGTTTTAAGACAGGGGTGGTCGATTTTGAAGGACACAAATTCAGCTGCAAGTTAACACGCATTAGTTTTGATTCCTGACTCAACAGATTTTCGTCCTTTGTATCTTTTACGATTGCACATTCATCATTAAACGATTAGAAATGAATTGACAGTTCGGTATGCTCAAATTTACACCCCTTTAAAAATACCAACATACCCCACCAACCCTGATTACTATAGTCTAGTAATAAAATTCAACGTCTTGGGCCTTTCAAGGTTTCAATATTTTACGTCTGGTTTTATTGGAAGAGGCTAAGGGCATACACAAATGACAGATTATGCATAAATTACGCTTGCATCACGTGTCTTTTGTATTGTGCAAGTGATGTTAACGTAATTGTTTAAGACGTTCTGGATCATATGACAGCAGATCTCCTGCCATGATTTACATCAAAACGTCTTCCCCACATTACTGCCTTTGTATGTAGTCAATATCAGTAATGAATGCGTGCATAATGGTAACTTATGGAGATGTTTCTAAAAAGGAGCTATAAATTGATGTTCAAATTTGACGTTTATTTTCGAAATATTGAAGTTATCAATAACTTTAAATTAGAAAATGTCTGTCAACTCTTTTGGTGATATGGTATCATACGCGCCGCAGTTTCAACATAAAGATAATCAAAAAGCTTCATTTAACTGTGCAGAAAGGTGCTGGATGCTGTATGTACACATGTGACGTCATCAGCAGCGTCGCGTGATAGTCCAGCCAAATTAACGACTGATTCATACCAATTCTGGGTTGCACATTGAAACTTGCGAGTAACATTTTAATCGCATATAGGGTTTGCAAGAAAAGTGCAAAAATATGCTGATGCGTTTTCAAAGTCCTCTAGTATATGTGTTTGTTGTTACCAGTGACTATTTACCATCTGCAGATAAGTGGTTGTTGTATATATACTGCATTATTTTAGCAAACACCTTACGAGAGAGAAATTCACTGAGGAAACAAACAGTTTAGCACAGATAATGTGCACATGTAAGCATGAAAAGTGCATTACACTCATTATGAATAAAAGGCTTGTGGCGTTCGCATTCAGGCCATGGGCTGTTTTTATACATGCTTTCTTGCATAAATGACAATGAATTGAAAAGAACAAAACTAAATCAAAGAATTACATTGGTTCATTTGCGACAATATCTGCACCACCTATATACATCATATATGTACATGAGAAGTTACGAACTTCAAAAAATATAGATAGGTGTTAACTTTGAGGGTCAGTTACAATATATGTTGAGAGTGTGCATTTTTATACATCACACTAGCTCCTTTTTGTTCAAATAACCTCACCTTGATAATATTACCATTAAACTGAAACAGTTCTATCAAAATTTTGGAATCATATCAAATGATTCCGATATCTGTGCTGTGAAGTAGCTTTTTGCTCTACCTTATGAACCGCTTGATGAATTTCATCAAAACTTGCACAGATACTTATCTGGGACAGCCAAAACGAATTATAAGATTTTGGTGTCCTCGACCTTATTTACAAGGTCACAAGGGACATATATAAAAAAGGCTTGTCTGTACTCTATCTTCCTAACCAATGACCAGATTTTGACCAAACTGACACAGATAATTCATTGGGTAGACCTTAATGAATGACTAGAATTCGGTAGTATTGACCTTAATTCTAAGTTCACCAGCGTCACATAACTCCTTTAAGTGGGAGGGGGGGGGGGGGGGGGCAACTCTATCTAATGTTATAAACTTTCCATTCCTAACTACTCTAGTATGGCCATATTAAACAGTGTCTGTCCTGTAATTTGAGAATACCAATAATTGATTATTTTTTCCTCATGCTCCAAAGAATGATCACAGAATTTGCCATTTTTGACAATCTTAATTCAAAGCAATGGTCCACGCCAAGCCAAAAGTGGCGGTGAGCTGTCTTTTTAAAAGCAGATTGTACCAAAGAACTGTCTCAAGAAATCTATATTTCAGTTAAAGAAGGGGGCACATCAAACTCTCTCCTTGCACCTTCTCTCTCCGTTGGTCCCTCTCTCTCTTTCTCTCTCTCCCCCACTCTCTCTCTCTCTAATAAGACTCGCATTTACTGAAATGGTGTTGTATTTGCTTTTCAAACGCAATATATCCAAAGACTGTTTGTAAGAAATAATATCGATACGAGCTTGCTAATATGTACATTGTATTCCATTTTTGGACAGGAATCTTACGTCTCTCCAGTGCTTTTAGTACTCTCGGTGCTTTGATAAGTATGAATTGAATAGTGCATTTCAGGATAAAATTTGCAGAAAAGGTCTTTTTACGGTATTTTCCGCATGCGGAACCGACTCAGAGTTACCATTTTATGGTGTAATATTGTATGCACAATAAAATGAGAAATAGTTTTATCCGGTTCCGCATGTGGACATGTATGTAATTGAGTCACGAAGTACACGAGGGTGTTTGCTTTTACCATAGACTTAGTGTTAAGTGTGGTTGATAGGGCATGCATTTAACCCCAAAATTTATCATAAAAATACATTTTGATGAAAAAAATATGTAAGATCCTATTTACATTTTATTATATTTTTACTCAATATTTGTGCCTAATTTTGATTTATTATCCATCCTGCTATAAACAGATTTATCAGCGACAAGCAAAAGTATGTTCACCAAGTACTGGTTATCTGCTTAGTCAAGCTTTACCAAGGAAAAAAGTGTGGTCAGGTGAACTGACAGTCTCAACATGACCATAGTTGTTAACTGGGACGTAAAACTTCAAACCAAACAAACAAAATATGATATCGATGTTATTCAGTGGATAACATCATGTTTTAAATATGATATGATGACACGTTTTATATATACTTTTGTGGGATTTTGTAACATCATGACGATACCTGTGACAACAATGCATCCACTTTCATATCATAAACAGATTCTAACACTAACTGTGGTTACTGAAGGCTTGTTTGATAAATTACATATGAAATGATGACTTCTGTAAATCTTAGTTGATTATTCGTGTTTGGCTATATTACATCTTACATGGCTATGCAAAGCTTATTATCACCATTCTAACATGCCTCCTGCATAACTAAATTTTATTGGAAATTGTCAAAATGTCTACTGTCCTGTGGCATTTCATCTGGGACTACACTGTTTTCATACATCATACTATGGAAATCCTAACCTATGACCACTATGGAAATTATGAACTATGACAAATATACTGGTCAAAAGTATCACCAGCCAGGTGTATTTTTATCAGTTTTCTGAAAAGCTATAAGCACTTTATCAATTTCATTTGCATTTCCCAAATCAGACAGCCTTTCGGTAAATGATACCACAAAATGGTTAAGCAAAATTCATAAAATTGTATCCGAGAGGCAATGCATAACACATGTACCCTCAATTTCAAAATTCACAAGAAATTGCATTGGTTGGTGGGGTAATTTTTGACACTTGGCCAACAGTGACGAGTCTCAGGCAGAAGGAGTGTTCATTTGGGTTATTTTAAAACGTTGTGCCTGACATATTGAGCCAAAATTCGAATTTTTAATTGGGGGTACCCCTATTCAAATGGGTGTCCTGCAGGCACTGTTGAACATTTTGTCAATATCTTTACTGTTTATAGTAAATGACACATAATAAAATGCAAGTGGCTGGTTAGTACTTTTGACTAGTATATATCATGGACAATTTTTTTTATCTTTTTGAGCACCAGAACCAAAGTTCTCAGACAGAAAAAGTTTTTTTTTGTTTTTTTTGTTGTTTTTGTTTGTTTTTTTATCAAAATTTCAAAATAATCACTACCTGGGGTAATGCTCAAGTATGAGCGAAGCCAGTAAGATAGATAGATAGACAGACAGACAGACAGACAGACAGACAGACAGACAGACAGACAGACAGACAGACAGACAGACAGACAGACAGGCAGGCAGGCAGGCAGACAGACAGACAGACAGACACAGATAGATAGATAGATTAGACAGAGAGACAGACAGACAGATAGATAGATAGTATGTACAAACAAAATATTCCCAGATCAGACTGCTCCTAGAGGAGCAGTCTGATCAGGGACTATTTGTTTGCTTTATTTGCTTTATTCAGAAAATTATTTTTTGCTAACGATGGTGGATTAGTTCAGATCATCAACTGGAATATTCCATTCTAGAAATTGACCACTTTTAAGACATTTTACCCATCTGTTTTGGAAAGTCCATCAGGACAAAAAGGTTATCAAGCTAGATTTAGGGGATAACTGTATTCAACATTTTAATTTGGGGAGATATATCGTCGGATATACTGTCGGAAAATTAGTTTTACGGCGACATGCAAGCGGAGCGGTAAAACATGATTTCCGAACGTATATCCGACGATATGCCTCCCCAAATTAAAATTTTGAATATGGTTATCCCCATTCTAATCCACTTCTGCACATTTGTCTCAAGTTGGAGCGTCGCAAGCGCCATAAAGCTGCATGTCATCCAACGAAATGTGACATAATTAATGACGTCAAACAATTTCCAACAGTATATTGCAGAATATACTGTAGCAAATTTTTTACCTTATCCAATCAAACGTCGCGTTACAAAAGCAAGTGCATTAGAATAATGATTTGAACTGATATAGAAAAAGTGAATGTGCTTTCCTCTACAGATCTAAGTCAAACAACGGCTGTGTTTGCCAAGAGTACAGCTATGTTAGGAAATGCAGAAGAACACACTGCATTATCACGAGCCCTCTCACAGCTTGCTGAGACGGAGGAGAAGATAGAGGCCTTACATAAGGAGCAATCAGAACAAGATTTCTACACCATGGCAGAACTCTTGAAGGACTATATAGCTCTTATGGGTGCAGTTAAGGTATGGCCTCAGTCAAGTAGATTTTGATTCATACCACATACATGGGTGTAAGTTTTTCAGGATTAATCCTGAATTCAGGATTTTGTGGCTGATTTTCCATAGAAAATGCCAAATTAGGGAGATTATAATAGCTTCTCTGATTAATTTTCAGATTATCTAAACACAATTAATCTTTTAAACATGAATTTATTCATATTTGTAGGCATCATGCAAGTTAAAAAATTTGATTTTCTAAAGTTCAGGATTTTGGAAATTTTGAACTTTCACCCATGTGACATATCACAGGTATAGATAAACGAAAATTTTGAGCGTAAAATTGTTAATATTTTATTACCCATAGGTTAAGATAAGCAAAAAACTTGAGCGTAAAATTGTAAATATTTTCTTACCCATCGGTTTTAACATATGTTTTTGGTGCTCAAAAGAACCGTCTCATTGAGATGATTCTTTTGACACGGGTGGTAATGTCGTAAGGGTCAATCGAACGGTTATGCAAATGAAATCTTTACGAGATCATCCGGACATGAGCTACGGGAGCAATAAACAATGGAATCAGCTATGTGAGTAGTCCTGTTTTAACTGTTTTTACCGTTTTGGAGCCTAATATAAGGAAACGGAAAATGCTATTCCCAATAATGTCCATTTCTGTACAAGAGGCAAAAGAATCTGGCGTAAGAAAGTTTACATCTAACGAATGATATACTTTCTCCTGAGTAAGGTGTACGCATAATATCATTTAAGTGGTTGCTAATGAAGGTGTTCTGTTCAATAAATGATCTTAAATGCTTTATTTTTGTAAAAAAAATATATCCTTTCCAACTTATTTTTCAAGCATAAGCCATATACACCATCTTCTTTACGTCACATTGTGTCTGCGACGAGTTTTTGGTGCCCATTACCCCTTACGACATTGGTTGCCCCTAACGATACAATTGCCCCTTACAAGACGAATAAACTTGGATAGTTCAAAGAGAAAAGTAGAACAAATAAGTTTTAGAAAATATTCTTGTTGTGATGCATGGCGTGTCGCTGATATAAATTCAACTTATCCTCCTCATGTGAAAACCTGCTTAATGTCAATTGCGACCAACAAAGCCGCAGATCAGCCTGCCTGCGCAGTCTGAACAGCATTCATTATTTCGCTTCTTTCATAGCAGGATATCTACTGATGTTAAAGCCAGCCTAATCATGCTAAAACTAGAATGTCAATGATGCAGCTTGTTTCTGTGGCTGAGGAGGCTGTGATCAGCCTAGAATTCCCTAAGACGCATTTTCGCATGGTATGGCTCAATTCCAAGTTGATTATATTGAGGAGCGCGGTGACTAATTGGCAAGCTCGATGGGTTGCGGGTTCGAGGCTCAGCAAAAGGGCTGTGTTGTGGCTTCAAACAAACACTTGATTAATTGCTTGGTACTGGTTCAACCTGATTTTGAGGTCAACGAAGTTTTGAATAGTATTATAATTGTGCGTGTGAGGTGTGGGGGTTGGGGGGGGGGAGGGGTTTGCCATTGAATGGGGATGTTTGGTCATTTTAGGCTCTCATTAAGGTTAAGGTAAGATAGGAATACTTTGGGGAAGGGGGTAAGCTATATTTCGTATTTAAAGGACTAAGTCTGCAACTATGAACATTTTTCGATTTTTTTTTTATTTTCTTTTTAAATCATTTGTAAAAGTAGAATTAAGTTATGTTTTCACAATAGATCTGTTCACTATAGCTGAAAACAGCACGGAAAAGTGAAGTATCTTATAAAACAGGTGTGTTTTTCTCTTGTTTCCCTCTAATAATCATAGACAGTTTATATTAACATAACTTGATGGAAAAACGCTATTCTGCTATTCCACCTCGTAAATGCCTACAGACAGGCTACTGATTTTTGGGCCTAAAATTTACTGATTTCTGGGGCCAAAATTTAACTGATTAGCGATTTGGGGGCCTTAAATTTACTAGTTGGCGATTTGTGGGCATAACTTTACAAAGTAGATATCTATGGGGCCCAAATTTTACTAATTAGCGATTTCAAAGGTACCCCATTAAGACCCTCTATCATGTATGGATGATGTGCAAGCGCTAGACCAAGAATTTTCTAGCAGACACTTAAGAGTAATCCGTTGTCTATCAGATGAAGGGCGTTTACCGTACTGGCTTGTAAGGGTTAACTGACTCGTAAGGGGGAGTCAATGTCGTAAGTGTTGATTTTTTTTTTCTATTTAGTCTATGTCAACCCGATTTTGACTAAACAGTATTAAGGCATAAAAGAAAGTTCATGTAAAGTATATTTGTGTCACGAAACCTGCCAGTAAACATGTTAAAAAGCCCCTAAACCATGTTTATTTAAGAACAAAAACAAAAAATCAACACACCCTCGTCCAGGAGAAATTGATTTTTAGACTAACTACTCAGTTTTCTACTTCCGCTATTGCTTCCCATTACACAAAAATGATAACTATTGGGAATAGCATTGCCAGATTTCTGAATATTAATCTGCAAACATTGAAATAAATGTAGAAGTCGCTAACTTACTTGTTTTGCTCGTTTTATTTTCATCCCGTCACTCATATCTGGACGCTCTCGTAAGGCGGCCGTTTGCATAACTTTTGATCGCCCCTTACGACATTACCACCCGTGTTTTGAGTACCCACAACATATGTTTTGGTTAAGAAAGAAGAGAATTAAATTTTTGGTACGCACTCTTAACTAAAGGTCTGATCACCCATCAATTTTAACATATACTGAACAAAAATAGAAAGTTTACAGTTTTCTGATCGTAATTCTGGAATGTGTCTTCTATTGACGGAGCCAAATGAGCATAAATTATATGATTTGGAAGACATCAGAATGCAAAATGTAAGATTAATTGACCCTTAAAGCACCTATTGCAACAAAAGTCTGCTTTTCTCATCTGCTGAAATGTTTAAGAAGCCTCTATGACAAACAGTGTGGACCCAGATCAGACTGCTCCTATAGGAGCAGTCTGTTCTGGGTCCACGCTGTTTGCGTCTATACTTAATTTGTCAGTAATGTTAGGCAATTATTTGCAGCAGACAACTTCAGCAGACGACATTTTCAGATGCATTTTTTTCGTGGCGCTTTAAGGGTTAATACCCTCGCTTTAAGGGTTAATACCCTCTTTTAATCCTTGCTAGAGTCATGCCAATAAGAAATTTTCAAGCCATATAAGTAAAAAGTTAACTCTGTGCATGCGCAGAAGGAAACATTTTCATTATGATTTTTTTTATGATAATTTTTGTTGTTTAGACACTTTGTAAATCAACACAAATTGGTAATTTATACAGATTCTGTTTATAATTGATATTGTAGCAAATTATCTCTCTTTTAATTAAAAATATAGTGATTTTCAATGCATCATTTCTTCTTTACTGATCATGCATGAAATGTTGCCATTTCTGTAATAATGTGTGGATTGTACATACACTGTTGATGGGACTGCTGTAACTTGGAGATATTCTTTTTTTCCCAATGTTTTACTGAAATAAGTTTCCTCTATGCCGTTCAAACTTTAAACTGAATTCCCATGAATATTGGCATTGGAAAGCACTTTTCTTACAACTTTAATTTGCGCGTTAAAAGAGTATCAAGAATTGGTTGTAATGCCCTTAAATACCCGAATGAACTCAAATGACAGCAACTTTTTGGTGATTCAGTCAATTGTTAATTCAACTTCATATTGGAAAAAAAGGGAGCGCAGTGGCTCAGTGGTAGAGTGCTTGACTCGAGACCGAAGGGCCGCGGGTTCGAGCCTCACCGGCGTCACTGCGTTGTGGTCCTTGAGCATGACACATTTATCCTAGCTTAGTACTGGTTCAACCCAGAAAGACCCGTCCCTATATAACTGAAAGATTGTTGATGGGACGTAAAGAATCAAAACAAACAAACAAAACAAAATCATATTGGAAAAAGAACATCAGGTGAACACTATATGTACGTACACTGTTGATGGGGCTGCAGTAACTTGGAGATATTCTTTTTTTCCACCCATTCTTTTGAGTACCCCCCCCCCCCCCCTCGAAAAATAACAAAAATATAGGGTTTTCTAAGCAATACTGGTCAGGATCCCCTGAAAAATCACAAAGCTACTTAGCCAGCATTCAATGTTTGGCCATCATCGGCCCGCCAGCAAAAGGCCATTTAAATTTAAATGGCGTTTTGCTGGTGGGCCGATGATGGCCCTCTTATAGTGGTATGCGGATCCTCTCTCTCCTCATCAACTAAAAAAAAACATCAACGTTCAACCCCCTCTGACAAAACTTTCTGGATCCGTGCATGTTGTTGAAAAAAAATTAGGAGTCAAAACATTATTCATGTTATAAGTAGGTGTGTTATAAAGGGACTGCACTGTACTTGTTCTTGTGCACATTTACAGGAGGTATTACATGAGCGTGTCAAGACCTACAAGAATTGGAAGGATGCCGAAGCAATGTTAACCAAGAAAAGAGAGACCAAAGCTAAGCTGGAACTAGCTCATAAAACAGATAAAATATCCCAGGCAGAACATGAAATAACGGAGGTTAGACAAGTTCACATCTCTACATTTTAGACTTTCTTCGAACTACTAAATGATTTTAGAACTTTTTGCTCTCTGTAAAGGCATTAACTTTTATATTGTCATATCTGGGCGTGGTTCTGCTTTTTTATCTGCTAAACAAAGAAAATCAGGTTCTATTTATAATTTGGTGAAGAATTAATTAGTTGTTTTGGCTGCACAAACGTGTGTGCATTTCATGAAATTCCTAACCGTATACACACTGAACTCACATTTATGAATCCTTAAAGCGTGAAATCACAAAATGAATGCTTTTTTGTCGTCCACTGAAACATTTTAAGCCTCATAAACAAACAGTGTGGACCCAGATCAGACTGCTCCAGCAGTCTGATCTGGGTCCACAATGTTTGCCTCTATGCTTATTAGACATTTTCAGAAGCAGTTATTTTGCTGGCGTTTTAAGGACTTAATGTGTTTTGCGTCTATACTGAGGTATTGGGGCAAGAGAAAAGTTACTTTTGAATAAAACCACGCCTCATTTTCAGCTTTTACCTGTTTCTTAGGTTGACCAGTCCTCATTACGCATTCATGAGGTGCCGCCTTTACAGTAACCAAAAAGTCATATAATACAATAAGGCAGGTTTTAATCGCTTCACAGATTTATTTTAACTGATCTAAAGGCAATTGACAATTCTAACTTGAAATCCTTAAAATATTGTTGTCAAACTGCAATTTTTACGATTTAAATTTGAAATATTTAGGAGTTTGGAAAGTCTTAACTTTCACCTGTAGGTAGGGTTAACACATGTGAACGACAACTTTCATTTATTTGCAATAAACATTTTCAAAATGGCCAACTGTTCAAACGACTTTAGCATGTGACCAGTGTCGTGGTTTATTAATACCATCTTCTAATGATAAATATTGTGTGATTTTTCTACGGCGTTACTTATTAAGAGCAATTCTCTGTAACCACTTAAATTTTTACATAGAGTCATGGCACGCATAGTCACCGATTTTGCTGAAACTTTCCTATCTTGGTCATGGTGACCCAAAACAAAGCAATCAACACTCCTTTCATCCATATGCATGCCCATTGCCATGGAAACGGCATATGCACATTTTAGCTAAAAAAGTGACAACAAATCACTTAAAATTGATGGATTTCCCAATGAAATCATTACTTTAACGTTAACCAAATGCCACCAATGATCCATATGTATGAATATATAACACATCTTAGTTAGAAATAAACAATCAAAATTACATTTGGAAAACCTCGGTTTTTATCCATGCTCTGCAAAGTGGATGGGGTTTCAGAAATTTGACAAATGTGATTTTTGAGCATTTTCAAAGGACATTTTCATATTGAGTGTGGTTGGTTACAAATATGCGGGCATATTTCAGAAATATTACAAGGTTTCCTTAATTGATATATGAAAAGACATGTTTGGGAAAGTATGGTTCCTGAAGCGTTACCATAGCAACAATCAGTGTACCGTCACAAAAAGCAAATATATCTGTGACTGTATTTCTGATCTCATAAAAATCTGCTGAAGGGACATATCTGATTTTTTAATGGGGAAATATGTTCCTTATTAAGACAATGTACCGAAAATAACATATTATGTTGTAAGTGACCTTCTGTAGGTCAAGGTCAAGGTCACAGAAGCAAGAAATTGACTTAAAATGAGCAATTTCGCCACATATTTAGGCCTATTTCTCTATTATTTGATGTGACTCGGTTTGTAAATTTAGTCTTCTTATACGCAGCTACATTGCCTATTAAAATGAAATCATTTTATCCTCCATATGACCTTAAGGTTAAGGTCAAGGTCAATGAATTTTTAATATTTTTGGTTTTAAATTGGAGAAATTGACACTATTCGTTAACCCATTTCTTTAATTCAGTTATATATAGCTTCTTCTTTTAGAAATATGCTGCACAGTATAACATTGTTAAAATAACGTGACAATATGCCATAATTATCAGTTTGAAGGTCAAGGTCAAGGTCACAGAAGCCAGAAATTACCATAAAATGAGCGATTTTCGCACATATTTAAGTATATTTCTCCATTATTTGATGTGGTTTGGTTTATATATTTAATCTTTACATAAGCAACTACAATGCCTTTTAAATTGAAATAAGTTTATCCTCCAAATTGCTTCAAGGTCAAGGTCACTAAAACTTGAATATTTTGGCATAAATTGAGCGATTTTCGCACATATTTAAGTATATTTCTCCATTATTTGATGTGGTTTGGTTTGTATATTTAATCTTTACATAAGCAACTACAATGCCTTTTAAATTGAAATAATTTTTTCCTCCAAATTACTTCAAGGTCAAGGTCACTAAAACTTTAATTTTTTGGCTGTTAATTGGAAATATTGACACTATTTGTAAACTAATTTCTTTATTTCGGGTATGTTGAACTTCTTGCTTAAAAAATATGTTGCACAGTATAACATTGTTAAAACAACATGACAATATGCCAAAATTTGTCATTTTAAATGTCATGGTCAAGGAGTCCAGAAGTTGGCATAAATTGGAAGATTTTCACACATTATATTTTTGGTCATAAATTGGAGAAATTGACAATATTTGTTAACCGATTTCTTTATTTTAGTTATGTTAGGCTTCTTCCTTAAGAAGTATGCTGCGCAGTATAGCATTTGTTAAGTTATCATGACAATAGGCCTTAAATAGGAATTTGAGGGTCAAGGTCAAGGTCACAGAATAAATAAATTTACATTAAATGAGCGATTTTCGCCCATTTTTTAGGCTATCTCTCCATAATTTAGTGTGATTTGGTTTGTATATTTAATCCTTATCTACACAACTATAATGCGTTTAAACTAAAATAGTTTAATCCTCTAGATACCTCCAAGGTCAAGGTAACAAAAACTTTAATATTTTTGTACATAAATTGGAAAAAAATACAATATTTGATAACCGATTTCTTTTTTTTAATTATGTTTAGCTTCTTTCTCCAGAAATGTCTTTCTTTTTTTTTTTTCTTATGGGTTGTCTTTCTATTTTAAGAAATAGAGGATCTTACATGAGTGTTCATGTTTTATTGAATTTATTAAACGAGTTGGGAAAAAGAGATAAAATGCGAGGCTTGCCGAGCATTTTATCTCTTTTTCGCAACGAGTTTAATAAATTCAATAATACAAGAGCACGAATGTTAGATTCTATTTGTCATATGACACTAAGATTATTTGAAATCTAATTTCTGCCGTTAAAACGTTATAATTTTGTCATTATGTACGCAACGTTGTTATGGACGTCATAATGTTTCCCGTAAATCTATAAACGACTAGTGGTTTATCGATTTTATTGCATGGCGTTATTTCACACTCAGACGCGACGTCATATGATAAACATATTTTCACAACAGCAGCTATAGACATCATAGATCATAACCCAACAACAACAACAGTCACCGCTTCTTTGCATTGGACAAGTATCTTACCAGGTTACAGTCTGTAGTCTCTACAAAATTTAAAAAGTAGAAGTAAAAGTAGGATATTATATAATATGGATGTAAATGAGGAAATATGGATAATGTACAGAAAATAACATATTATGTTGTAAGTGACCTGTTAAAGGTCACAGAAGCAAGAAATTGACTTAAAATGA
The DNA here is from genome assembly GCA_964019695.1 of Loripinus fragilis. NCBI lineage: Eukaryota > Metazoa > Mollusca > Bivalvia > Lucinida > Lucinidae > Loripinus > Loripinus fragilis. The sequence goes on along the minus strand of OZ026522.1, from coordinate 86,647,767 downwards.
GCAGTTTTCGCGAATATTTAAGTCTATTTCTCAATTATTTGACGTGACTTGGTTTGTATATTTAATCTTCTTTTACGCAGCTACACTGCCTTTTAAATAAAATAATTTTATCCTCCATATTACTTCAAGGTTAAGGTCAATGAAATTTTAATATTTTTGGTTTTAAATTGGAAATATTGACAATATTTGCTAACCAATTTCTTTAATTCTTCCTCCTTTAGAAATATGCTGCACAGTTTAAGATTGTTAAGATAACGTGACAATATGCCTTAATTATCAGTAGAAGATCAAGGTCACAGAAGCCTAAAAATTACCATAAAATGAGCGATTTTCGCACATATTTAAATCTATTTTTCGAGTATTTGATGTGATTTGGTTTGTATATTTAATCTTTACAACAGCAACCGTAATGCCTTTTAATCTGAAATAAGTTTATCTTCCATATTATTTCAAGGTCAAGGTCACCACTGAATTTGTCATATTTTTGGTTGTAATACAGACATATTGACAATACTTGTTATCCAATTTCTTTATTTCAGTTCTGTTCAGATTATTTCTTTAGAAATATGCCGCACAGTATAACATTGTTTAAATAGCATGACAATTTGCTTTAATTATCAAGTTGAATCTCAAGGTCAAGGTCACAGAAGCCAGAAAATTACCGTAAAATGATAGGTTTTAGCTTATATTTAAGTTCATTTCTCCATTATTTGATGTGATTTGGTTGTATACATAATTTTATATACTCAACTAGAATGACGTTTAACCTGAAATAATAAAATTCTCCACATTATTTCAAGGTCAAGTTCAATGAAAATTTTATATTTTTGTTTTTAAATTGGAAATATTGACAATATTTGTTAACCCATTTCTTTGTTCTAGTCATGTTTAGATTTTTCTCTAAAATTCTTCCTCTGACAGTAAATGTTTTCATATATCAAGGGAAACATGAGGCATAAGCCACATCACTTGTGATTGGTCAACTTAGCAGCTAAAATTTGTACTTTATACCTTCGTCTTGATGTGTTTAAGTAGAACATGTAAACAATAATCTGATAACCATAAGAAAAGGAATTGAGATAACCATTTTTCAATTGTCAGTAAGTTCAGATATCATCTTTTACGACTACGCTGAAAACTTACCATGTATCTGATGATATAACTCTCCAATGAAATTATTGACAAAGTTTCAAGCTCCTAAAAGAGTTTGAAAGAGTTTACATATTTTTAATTGACCAAACCCCTAACTGGGATACAAGTCATAAACATACAAACAATATAAACCCGAAACAAACATACTGAGGACAATTTCAATATTTTATTATATGATGTTGAGACTGGGAGTGATATACAAATGTATTAAAATTGATTTACCACTAGTGGTTTACACATTTGGTCGATGTCAATTTAATATGATAGATATCCATAACAGCATCAAAGGATCTTACATGAGTGCTCATCTTTAAATCAATTTATTAAAAAGTTTAGGGAAAAGGGATCAACTGTGAGATTTGTAAAACAGTCAATAGGTTTTCACTAAAATTAAGAAATTCATTAGTCTAGAATCATCAATGTTAGATTCAGTTTTTCACATGACTATGAAATTACCAAAAATCATATTTTTGAGGTGAAACCGTCATTATATTATGCTAATAAATCTGTAAACCACTAGTGGTTAATCAATTTTATTGCATAGCGTTATATCAATCCTGACAGAATGTGTGTGATAGACTGCAAAAATCTCGAACAAATAAAATTGTTTATTTGAGAAGTATTTTTGCTATGTATACCAAGAGTGAATATAAAAACAATATCATACTAAATTACAAATAAAGAACTTAAATATTAGGGAAATGGCTGAATTTATGATAAATTCTAGCTTATGACCTAGTTTAGGCACATAGTCATGTTTTACCAGTATTGTACTATGCTTGATATTTCTAAAGGCAAAAGCTAGACATAATTGGAATAAGGATGCTGTCAATTTTTTCTTTGTATGACAAAATATGTTAAAATTTTAGTGAATTTGACCTTTAAGTTATGCGAGGAATAAATTATTTCCAGTTAAAAAACTGAGAAAGAGGGCAAAGATCAGGAATCAAAACAATCAAGCACCACATCTGACCCAGGATACCTATGGGAAAGTGACAACGTCACAATTAGTCATCACAAACGAGAGCCAAGAGTTCAGTTCTTTCCCAGCAGGTGACCACAAGGCATCAACAAACAAGACGTGCATGAAAGCATAACAAAACAAGACAGAAATAACATAAATGATCCACAAAAGAAGCACCACCTTGGAACGGTCAGTAAAAATATTTTACTGGAGGGCTTAAACCAGTTTAACGGTGCACCAACCTCACCCTTAATTCAGACGTGAATCAAGACACATAGATGGTTTTTTTTGCATGAAAGACCCCTAACTTATCAATGCATTATCTCCTAGAACATATAAATCAAGGTGTAAAAAGGAGATAAAGCAAAGGTAAGGACTCAACAGTAAATAAAACTGAATACCGGAGCAAAAGAAATCCAACAGGTAAACCCTGGTGGGCCTGACAACAGCCAAAGCATCAGGCCTCTACCATCTCATCAATACATAAGTCTTTAAGTCGGAACCGTCATAGAGTTTGAAGTCCAACCCACCAGCTTGCAATTAAAGAGGAAAGCAAAGTTGCCAATCGTGATTGGGTTGACCACCAAGCATGCAGTCTGCTGCAATACATTTATGTTATAGCCAATCTATATATAATGGGAAATTATTTTAATAAGCCACGCTGAAAAATTATTAGGGCCAACAATCCTCTTCAATTTATACACCAAGTCACCTTAGAATTCAGGTTCCAAAAGTCCTTGGCGCAAGAGAGATTTAAGTCCAATTTTGAATTTAGATATCAAATCAAAGTATCGTCTATAAAATTTAGAAAGGCTCTGCAAAGTTTATGATACCGATTGCCTTATTTACGAAGCTTCTGAGTTAACAATTTATTGTGAGTGTTGAAGTCAGCAATATGGCTCTAGCAGAATGAATGAGTTGAGAGATATAGACTCCATAGGATGTAGAGAGAGGAACATCACCATTTAAAAAATGGGAAAATGAAAATTTCAAAATCAAAGTCGTCACGTTATCATAGATTTTGGTAGAAACAATATCATTAGAAATTGACAAATGCAAGTCTAAAAAGGCGGCCTCGGTATCAGAGGTATTAGCTTTATTTAGTTGGAGCTCTGAAGGGTATATTTGACTTATCATAGTGCCAAAATAAACATTATCAATGTTTAAAATATCGTCAAAATATCTGGATGTAGTGTTAAAAGCATCAATAATATCAGCCTGCTAATCATCAGGAAGAGACATCATAAAGCCCCTTTCATAACAAAAGGCTTGTTGTGTAGATAAAAATTAAAGATACAAATCAAATTAAACCAAATTATGGAGAGATAGCCTAACATATGGGTGAAAATCGCTCACTTTATGTCATTTTTATTCTGTGACCTTGACCCTCAAATTCCTATTTAAGGCCTATTGTCATGATATCTTAACAAATGCTATACTGTGCAGCATATTTCTTAACGAAGAAGCTTAACATAACTGAAATAAAGAAATTGGTTAACAAATATTGTCAATTTCTCCAATTTATGACCAAAATTATTATGTTAAAAATCCCCCATTTTATGCCAATTTCTTGACTCTTTGAACTTGACCTTTAAAATGATAATTTAGGCATATTGTCATGTTATTTTAACAATGTTTTACCGTGCAGCATATTTCTAAAGCAACACTTCAACATACCCAAAATAAAGAAATCGGTTTGCAAACAGTGTCAATATTTCCAATTTACAGTCAAAAATATTCAAGTTTTAGTGACCTTCACCTTGACCTTGAAGTAATATGGAGGATAAAATTATTTCAGTTTAAAAGGCATTGTAGTTGATTATGTAAATAATACATATAAAAACCAAACCACTTCAAATAATGAAGAAATATACTTAAATATGTGCGAAAATAGCTCATTTTATGGTAATTTCTGGCTTCTGTGACCTTGACCTTGACCTTCAAACTGATAATTAAGGAATATTGTCACGTTTTTTTAACAATGTTATACTGTGCAGCATATTTCTAAAGGAAGAATCTAAATATGACTGAATTAAAGAAATTGGTAAACAAATATTGTCAATATTTCCAGTTTAAAACCAAAAATATTTAACTTTCATTGACCTTGACCTTGAAGTAATATGGAGGATAAGATTAATTCATTTTAAAAGGCAGTGTAGCTTCGGATAAGAAGGTTAAATTTACAAACCAAGTCACATCAAATACTGGAGAAATAGACTTAAATATGTGCGAAAATTGCTCATTTTAAGTCAATTTCTTGCTTCTGTGGCCTTGACCTTGACCTTTAGCAGGTCACTTACAACATTATATATTATTTTCGGTATATTATCTGAATAAGGAACATATTTCCTCATTTAAAAATCAAATATGTCCCTTCAGCAGATTTTTACGAGATCAGCAATACAGTCACAGATAAATTTGCTTTTTGTGACGGTACACTGATTGTTGCTATGGTAACACTTCAGGAACCATACTTTCCCAAACATGTCTTTTCATATATCAATTAAGGAAACCTTGTAATATTTCTGGAATATGCCGGCATATTTGTAACCGACCGCACTCGATATGAAAATGTCCTTTGAAAATGCTCAAAAATCACATTTGTCAAATCTCTGAAACCCCACCCACTTTGCAGAGCATGGATAAAAACCGAGGTTTTCCAAATGTAATTTTGATTGTTTATTTCTAACCAAGATGTGTTATATATTCATACATATGGATAATTTGTGGCATTTGGTTAACGTTAAAGTAATGATTTCATTGGGAAATCCATCAATTTTAAGTGAATTTATGTCACTATTTTAGCCAAAATGTTCATATGCCGCTTCCATGGCAACGGGCATGCATATGGATGAAAGGAGTGTTGATTGCTTGGTTTTGGGTCACCATGACCAAGATAGGAAAGTTTCAGCAAAATCGGTGACTAAGCGTGGCACAACTTTTTAAGTGGTTACAGAGAATTGCTCTTAATGCATAAGTAACTAATATTAGTTCATTTATGAAACAGTGGTTACTTAGCCTATAATTGTAATTGGCTTTGAAATGGACTATTCCGAAGAGGGGTGTGATCAAAGTTATTGTTCAATGAATAACATTTTGATTAAATTTTTCATTTTTTCCAAGGGTAAAGTAAAAACAAATGTAGACTTCTCTTATGAAAAGAGTATTTAAAACGTCTGAAATTGGGTGTTTTTTCAGTGTAAATGTCGGATCTTCAACATCTGTTCTACCCACGGGCTGGACCTATTTTTCACTCTCGCCAGCTGGTCTAATGGTCTAACTTAGAATGACTTAGAATTGTAATTAATATTTCTACCAAGAAAATATTTCCAATTATATGTTATCAGCGGTTTTCTGGGGCAAACTTATTGATAAATTCATTACTATAGATACGAAATTCTTAAATAAGAATATTAAACTAGTATTCTGTAAATCATTGTGACGTCATGCATTCTATAATTAGCCGTGTGCGTGGTTTAATTGTTTCGTGCCACGATAAAACAGAAACAAACTTTTCATTTTATTAAAAAATAGGAGCAAGAAAATGTTAAACAAACAAACAGAACGGACAACGGGCATACAAGCAGAAAATATGAATAAACAAAGAAAATAACCTTAGAAAGATTAAAGGCAAAAATCAGAAAATAGGTCATTCGATTGGTTTGACCCGATGTCATCGAAACGCGGATCATGTTAGTAGATTTTTCCTATCACCCGCAAATTCATCACTGGGTTTGGATTTCTTTCTATCTGAAGGAGGAAAATGCATGGGATATCATTTTGGAACTCACAAAAGTTGACTTTTTCTTAGACTTTTTCTTTCTTAAATACTGTATATCAAGGGACGTAATGCAGTCTAACTTTTTCTTTCCCCGCGGACAAGTATTGGTTTCCATAAAAGACTGAAGATAACAAGTATTCACAAAAGCTTGCTTCCCCATCACCGTCTGATTGAATAGTTTATTAGCAAAACGTCAAGCATTTAATGACTCATTTCAAAGCCGCTTAAATGTATATCTCATTGCGAAAAAAAACTACATTTTTATCCTTCATCTATTATTACTCATTTGAACCCTTCAATAACGCCGTTTATAACATGTAACACATGTTATAGTTTTTCTTGTTCATGAATTGGCTGTATTTGAGAGAGTGTCTAACAATAATCAATTATTGCAATTGAAATGATGACAGACATGCTCAGCGGACGTGTCTCATTGCCATAAGAATGTCCTGAATTTTATCTCACTCCCTGCTAGGAGAAATATTCATGCATTTTCATCAGTTATGTAAAGGCATGTCTTAATATTTGGTGGACAAACATGTGAAAGCACATGGCTTAAAATTGTTTCTTTTTACTTCCCATTGGTGTGTATATTTATGGTATTTTGGCCATGCTGGCAACTCATTATACACTTGCAGCTGTTTTCAAGTGAAGACAGGAAATGTCGCTAATCTGATTCTGTGCATGAAACAGTCGGGTTAAAATCTTTTGAACTGAGTTCTATCACCCATCTAAGCAATTTTGAATATTTGAGCAAGGTTCAAAGAGTATTTTAGGAAAACTATCAGCGATATTACCAATCTGGGACAATAAAAACAATTCAATATGGAAGTTTCGTGTAAACTGAATCATTGTGATTTTGAAGGTTTGTATAAATGTTTACAAAGCCCTACCCATAGGGATGCTCATATTTATGTGTGCTGTGACTCTAAATTATATTATTATCTTGTTATTACAGTGGGTTCAAAAGGTGGAAAAAGGTCAGAAAGATTTTGAGACAATATCAGCTAATGTCAGGAAAGAAATTGCTCGATTTGACAGACTTAGAGTCAATGACTTCAAGACTAATGTGATCAAATATTTAGAAGTTTTAATGGAAAAACAACAACAGGTATGGAACCGTTTTACAGGATAAACCATTATATGCCTTTAATATGCAGTTAGTATTACCTACCAAACAAGGCAAGTTAGTAAAATCAATTCACTTTCACTTTTATTAAATTATTGCTTTGTTTGAATATGCAAATGTAGAATTAACTAGTTGACAAGACAATAAAACTCACTTATTGTAAGAAATCATTTTATTATAGTCTGCAGGCCAGAGTAAATGTAGTGTTTATGCTTTTACTATTTTGTAGTTACATGTACAAAAATGCACAGGTTTCATATTTTGTAAATTTTAGCAGGTGCAGGAGTGGAGTATTAATGGTAATACTAGCAACACTCTCATAAATCCAATAAACACTAAAGAGAAATTATCTACATGAGATCCTGAAGCTAATATCCCTACTATGATTTTGGCTGCTTTTCTGTGGTATTACCTGTTTTGATTTGATTCTATACGTCCCAGTCAACAATTTTTCAGTTATGCGGGTCTTCCTGGGTTGAACCAGTACTAAGCAGGAATTAATGTGTCTGGCTTAAGGACATATTGAAGTGATGCAGGTGAGACTCGAACCCGCAACCCTTTGACCTTGAGTCAAGCACTCCGCCACTGAGCCACTACGCTCCCTGGGAATTAGCTGTGAAATGATTGGCAGCTCTTGTCAGCTTAGTGATCATGCTATCAGGCTAGTGGTCTAATCTAAGAGCTGCAGCTAAACTCTGTCCACTAACTGCCTCATACAGATAGCTATTGTTGTGCTTTAGGGTCCAGGAATTGATATTTTCTAAGGTCAAATAAAAAATAAGTGTGTTTTGGGGAACAGGTCTGAAACTTTTAGGTAGCCTTAGGCATAAAAAAAATCTGGGAAATATTATAATTCTATGCATTTTGAAAAGCATTTTGCCTTTCAAAATCCATAAAATTATTTTTTTCCAGAAAACATGAAAATATGCTGGGTTTCACGAGTAAATTTAGGTCCTAAGCACAGGTATTTTTTTGTATTTGGCCTAATCAATATTTCTTTTATTTTCAGATGATCAAACACTGGGAGTCATTTTTACCAGAGGCCAAGGCAATAGCATAAACATTGTTTCAAATTGTTGTCCAGGGATCAACGTGATTGTAGTCTGTGTTATTATCACATGGGTGAAAGTTTTCAACATTATTCCAGAATTCAGGATTTTGAGGATGACTTTCCATGGAAAGTCAGCCTCAAAATACTGAATTTAACAGATTATAATAGCTTCTGATTTATTTTTGGTTTATCTCAAGACTATTGACAATTTTAAACCTTTACTTGTTATATCTTGTAGATATTCTGGAAGTTTAAAGATGCTAATTTCTTAAGTTCAGGAACCTGTGGAATTTTGATCTTTCACCCATGTAATCATTCTGTCTTGTCTGCCTATCTCATTCCATCCATACTGCATTTACCATCAACATTTTAGACTTAGTTGTTAGAAGAATGTTTGTCCTGGTGAACCTACAAGGGATTTACATGCTTGCTCGTGGTTCTAGAAAAATCAGGGGACAAAAATATTTAAATTTCGCACTTGTCCTGCTGGATGAGTAACTCCTGCAAACACATGCACTTATCCTTTAAAAGCATGTAAAGATAAAGTATGTAAGGGTTTAAATCACTGCTTAAATTATATTTACTCAGCCAGTTTCATAACTGCATCCCATACACTGACAACAATACTCAGAAAATGTAAGTTTTCGCCCACAGATTTTAGGACTCGTCCTGAAGGGAAGAATTACACATCCTTTCTAGATTTCACTTGTATTTAAGAGTGACGAGCAGATTTTTTGTCCCCTGAAAACATAATTTTAATTTAAGATTGAAATGTAACTGGAGTCACTGTTTTGTGTCCTTGAGCAAGACATTTTATCCACCGCTTAGAACTGGCTCAACTCAGGAAGACAGATAATTGTCCCAACATTACTAAAAGGTTGTTGACTGGGACATAAAGCATTAACATTAACAAACAAACAAGGATAGAAATATAGAATTTTATAGAAGTTTTGATTTTTAAAATAAAAATGGATAATTCCATACCTATTGTATAAATATTTATCAGTTACCGCGTATAGTATCACATTGTTACACGTTGGTCTGTTAAACGTTGTCTATCTCATGGCATGTGCCTTTATCTGGTCATGATGACGTTGCACTTTTTGAATGGCGTCACCAACGACGTTGAATCGACACAATCATCGATACTTATGTCATAGTCGCTAGTTTGAAGGGTGCACCAATGGGAATACTGATAAATAGAATACTAGGTGCGCATCTTTTGATATCAAGTTTACCAGGCTCGGCTTTGAGAACGCATGCTGAATCGCTCCGCAATATGTCAACAAGTGTTCTCAAAGCCTTGCCTGGTAAACTTGATATCTAAAGACACTCACCTAGTGTTCTCTTTATCTTGGCAAACCTAGCGATGTCAACAAGCGTTCTCAAAGCCTTGCCTGGTAAACTTGATATCTAAAGACACTTACCTAGTATTTTCTGTGTATGGGATAATCCATCAAAATGACAAGGGTTGGAGAGTGGTTTTACACATATGAGCTGCGACATGAGATTTCCATCAATGTGGTATGTGCGACCAGCAAAGGCTCAGATCAGCCTGCGCATACGCACAGTCTGATCAGAGCCTTTGCCAGTCACTTGAATATTCCATGACCGAACAGCATTTGGAGTTTCTAAGCTGAAAAGGAGGATAGACAGGCTCGTCTGAGTCTACACTTGTCAAAATGCCACGTTGTTGGAAATCACATGTTGCGGCTCATATGTGATAATCACCTGCTGGCAATATGTGTTCTTTGTTTTATCAAAATCATGTGCCTCAGTGTTGCAATATATGGTTTGAGATAGCTAGATAAAACGAATGTTGTGATTTTGTACTGCTGGTGGGTGAACAACTTTATCTTGTGTGTTGGCAAAGACTACTATATACCTCATCATAGTAATCCTGAATTTTGAACATTTAAATCGCTTTACTAGTGAGCACAGTGGTAGAACGCTTGACTCGAGAGAGTCGAGACCTAGGGTCACTGATTCGAGCCTCACCGGCATCACTGTGTTGTGTCCTTGAGCAAGACACATTTATCTTTGCTTAGTACTGGTTCAACCCAGGAAGACCCGACATAGCTGAAATATTGTTGACTGGGATGTAAAGAATCAAACAAAAAAAAAAAAATCAATTTACAGGGAATCTTTGCATGCTGGTAAGTTATGATGCATGCAGATTTTTTTCAAACTAAAATTTTGCACATTTAAGTCAATTTACAGTAACTCTTTGCATGCTGGTAATTTTTCATGATTGTTTAGGTGCCTGCAGAATTTTTCAAAATTAATTTTTTCAAAACCTTCTTTTAGAAACTTGAACTTTTGGTACTTTGAAATAAAACTCTAGTCCATAGGTCTTCGATTTTACGAGATTCAGCTGTAGTGGGATGTTCATACTTTGCCTTCTGTATATGGGATAAAATCGTTCTTTACTCCATGCAGGATTTATGTTTATGTGCAATCGAAACTTTTTGTTTTCACTCGAAAACACATTTATAAATGAATGATCCATCTTGTGTGTAATAGGAACTTATATAACTAGCAAATACTGAAGAATAGGATTGCTCTGCACATGTGTGCAGTCTAATCAGAGCCTTTGCTGTTTATGCACAGCCAATGAAGGGCTAAGTTAAACATCTTACACCAATGAATACATGTTACTTATAGAACTGTTTGGTCTCTATTTGGCCTTCAGTAAAACCTGTCTGAAGCGGCCACTGAAAAAGAAGACTAAGAATTCAAGACCGATTGTTACTTTATGCAGGTCAAAAGTATTGCAGAATGCTCCAAGAGAGCATTCTGCAATGCTTTCAACCTTAATTAAGCTACCATTTGGTGTTAAGACCTATGTTTTGTCTATTTTTGATTGCCTGTTTTAGACAGGTTTTACTATATATCATTTTTTTGGTATGTAAAAAGCACAGGTGCAGGCCAGAATGTTTCCATATACACAGTCTGGTCAGCACCATACTGATTTGCTCTTAACTAACATAAGCTAGCTTATAAGAGTTTGGTACTTATCACAATGCGCAAATCATTCTTTAAATATGCATGTGTAGTGGGGCTAGATGCCTTAAGTTGGTGGAAGTCATTATCTGGGTCACAGAGCTGGGAATGCCATGGCCAGACTGCATGTGTGTGTAGGCCCATCTGAGTTTTCACTGCTAGCATATGTGGTTAGTACTAAAATCTTGAGCTGACTCAAGTAATATCAACCACAACATGAGAAAACCTGACTGTTTGATACAAACAACAAAGGTGCAGACCAGCCTGCGCATCTGCGCAGTCTGCTCAGCACCTTCGTTTTTGGCTTTCTAGAAAGTATTAAGACTCCACTTGCTCGAAGCAAAATTTCAGTATTCTAGCTAGTCTCTGTAGCTGAGCCGGCTGCATTGAGCATGACCTAATCGGAAACTCCGAAACAGGTCTTCTAGGTATGAGGCCCATACCTCTTCTTGCTACATCTAGTATTCAAGGTTCTAACTAGTCCCTGTAGCTGTGCAGACTGCTTTCAGTCTTACCTGATCCCTATCACCAAAGATAGATTTTCTATGATTAGGTCCATCATATGGGCTGCAACTTGAGAAAACCTGTCTTTTGAGGTTTCCAGCCAAATAAGACTCAAACTAGACTTCTCAGCTACTGAGACTAGCAAGAATATTGAAATACAGTTAAACCTGCCTGAAACGGCCATTCTCAAAAACACCAAAAATTGGTTTTCAATACCAATTATTGCTTAATGCAGGTCAAAAGTATTGCAGAATGCTCCCCTTGGAGCATTCTGCAATACTTTCGACCTTCATTAAGCTACTATTCACATGAAGATTTTTGTTTTGTCTATTTTTGAGTGGCCATTTAAGACAGGCTTTACTGTATTGCATAAGCAAGTTTGACTAGGCTTTACTGTATTGCATAAGCAAGGTTGACTACTATACGATCCAGATTGTGAATAACTAGAGCGCTGATCAGGCTACGCATATGGGCAGGCTGGTCTGTGCCTTTGTTGTTTGCAAACCCCCCAATTGCAGCCCATACGAGAAATTTCATATTATTAGTGTTTGCCATATAAGGATTAAATTATTACTGTGTCTGCAGTTAGCATTCACTTGATTTTTTTTTATTTATTTACCTTTCACATTGGCATAGCATAGGATGGCACCCACATTCCTATATATGCCTCATTATGTTATATCCACCTGAGCCTTATTATGAAATATTTACTTAAATCACAATATTGCCACAATTTCACAAACACAATATTGAGATGCAGATCAGCCTGCCTATGAATGGAGCCTGCTTTCATAAGCGATATATACTGAGTTCCACAGCCAACACGACTTTCAGTTTATACTTGAATAGTTATTTTCTTTTTCAGTTGATTCATTTGTAATTCCGCATAAACATAACCAAGTTCGTAGATGACCTGTGATAATCAGACAAGAGACTCATATTGCTTCATGACCCATGCAGAGGTCATTTTAAAAAGTTAAGAAAATCAGTAATTTAGCCAATTTTCTTGCAAAATTACACATTTCAACAAACATCTCTATCCTTGAATGGCGGAACACTGTCAGGATTCGCACAGGCTTGAACATATGTGAATATACAAGACTGTCTTGAAAAGTCCTTGAAAATTAATTTTGCCTTGAGAAGTACTTGAAAATCACTCACGACCTTGAAAAGTCCTTGAATTTTACCATTTACAGGAGGATTCAACAGTGTTTTTGAAGACCTAAATCAGTATCAAATTGTGGTGCCTTTATTTGGTGCAGCATATGCTGCACCAAATTAAGGCTCCACAATTTTATACTAGTTTTCTTAAACTTATATATCTAGTAATGGACTCTAGCATTTCCGAAGTATGTGTAAATCAGTATTTGTTTTCAATCCTTGAAAACAGTTGGAAAGTCTTTTAGAAGTCCTTGAAAAGTCCTTTGAATTTTACACAATCTTGCCTGTATGAACCCTGACTGTGAACAAGAAATTGGCCACTGTCTTGATACATTTTCTTCAATAAGGTTTGCTTGCTTAAACAAAATGAAGCTCACAGGCAACATCTGCAATGATGTTGACAATGCCATTAAATGACTATAAAACTCACTTTCAGGTACCAAAAAATATATGGCGATTCCTGGCGTTACATAGCAAATTTAGACATTTTAATTTGCATACACTCATCACTCACCAGGCTATCTTTCAAGAATTTGAATGCATGATTGGTTTTGAAAAATCACGAGTTGATGCACATGAAGCGTGCGAAATGCATTTTTGTACGATTGATGTGAGTGTTCGTGCATGCACACTACATGGGTGAAAGTTTTCAGGATTATTCCTGAATTCAGGATTTTGAGGCTGACTTTCTACAGAAAGTCAGCCTAAAATGCTGAATTAGGGAGATCATAACAGCTTTCTTGATTTATTTTCAGTCTGTCTAAGGACATTTGACCATTTAATCTTGAAATCTTGAATATTTAGTGGGCATGCGGCAAGTTTTAAGATTGGAGTTTCTAAAGTCCAGGATTTTGGAAATTTTGAACGTTCACCCATGACGCTAAGAACCTGGTTTTGAAAATTTATAAGTTGATGCACATGAAGCATGGGAAATGCATTTTTGTACCCTTGATGTGAGTGTTCGTGCATACACACTAAGAACTAGGATTGATAGTCGGGGAGTCCAGATAATAATCAGACACAAAAGTTTTCAGATTATTTGCAGATAATAAGGATGAGCAGTTAAAACAAAGTTATGTTGGCAGTGGAACTAGGTATATATGAAAGAGCAAAGTTTGCATACTGAACATGCCCTAGATATGAGTACATACTTAATAATTTCTTATTTATCAACCAAAAAACATATGTTGTGGGTACTCAAAAGAACCGTCTCATTGAGACGGTTCGTTTGAGCACCCAAAACAAATGTTATAATGGATGGATCAGAAAGAATTCTCAATTTTATGCAGTGGCAGGTCATGGCCACAAGCAATTTATGGCTTTTATAATGGTTGGATATTGAAGTTTTGTACAAAACATTGTGCTATTTCTTTCATAGATGGCAAGTTTTGTCTTAGGTTAGAACATCATTATAGATATAAATTTTATTGTTTTATTACGGAAAATGTGTATATTTACATAAATGTGCTAGGAATATTTTGATTCTGCATACAAATAAATGTTGATATATGATTGATTCAATTTCAGCTTCTTGTCATCACATGTTTAATAAAAAAAAAACTCCCTTTCTAATAAAACATAAGTGGGTATGATCAGGAAATACCATAATCACAAACTGCAGAGCCATGCACTGTGAGGAAGAGTCACAGGACATTTACAGGAAAAAAACATCCGAAAGACAATAGAAGCAAAGCAACCAGCTTTCTCTTCCTCGTCAAGATGATTTCAAAATTAGAAAGGACATAAAGTAATGCATACCAAAACAAAGACCAACACAGATCCCCCACAAGCAATGTGAGGTACCAACAACAACAGAACCACCACCTTAGAATGGACAACAGCCCAAGCTACCAGGGGGCCTAAATGCATTTTACTGGTGCTAAACCTTCACTTAATATTCATGCATGTTAATGAAAACGAATGAAAAAGACCGCGACATGAGATTTCCAACAATGTGGTATGTTTGACTAACAAAGGCTCAGATCAGCCTGCGCATGCGCTCAGTCTGATCAGAACCTTTGCTAGACGCTTGAATATTCTATGAATGTTAAGCTACTGACCGAACAACATTTGGAGTTTCTAAGGTTAAAAGGAGGATGCACAGGCTCATCTGAGTCTACACTAGACAGAATGCCACATAGTTGAAAATCATGTCATGGCTCAAAAAAGAAATATTCGAAGTCAAATAAATGGGAGTGTACACAAGATCACTTTTAATCTTATCTGACCAATGAGTAAGGGAAGCCTGTACACTTGTCAATTTGGTACCAAGTATAGCATTCAATGATATATTGCTGAGATAGTAGTATTTTTGTTGGAACACCCCATTTGGATTGTCTATCATTCCGTCTGTCCGTCCGTCATAATTTTGTTTCTGCTCAATATCTTGAAAAATACTTTATAGAATCAATCTAAATGTATGTGCATTTCATATTGACATGAGCTACCTTGGGATTGTTACACAATATTTTTTGAAGATTTGTACCAGAGTTTTGGCCCTTGATTTACGTCGAAATTTCGTTTCCTGCTCAATATCTTGAGAACTACTTATCATATTTTCACCAAATTTTAAATATCCATTTATATTGACAGGATCTAGCTTGGGATTGTTAAATGTCATTTTTTTGAAATTTGTACCAGAGTAATGGCCCTTGATTTACGCCAAAATTTTGTTTCCCCTGAGAACATCTTGACACATTTTCACCAAATTTTATATATGTTTTCATATTGACAAGATCTACCTTGGGATTGTTACACATCATTTTTCGGAAATTTGTACCAGTGTTATGGACCTTTATTAAGGCCAAAATTTTGTTTCCGCTCAAAATCTTGAGAACCAGTCAGTAGAATTTCACCAAATTTATATATGCATTCATCTTGGCAAGATCTAGCTTGGGATTGTTACACATCATTTTTCCCAAATTTGTACCAAAGTTAAGGCCCTTGATTTACGCGGAAATTTCGTTTCCGTTCGATATCTTGAGAGCTAACCAACATTTTTACAAAACAATTTATATATGCATTCATATTTACAAGATCTAGCTTGGGATTGCTACACATCATTTTTAACATTTTTGTATCAGAGTTATGGGCCTTTATCTACACCAAAATTGGGTTTCCGCTCAATTCTTGAGAACCAATTGATGGAATTTCACCTAATTTTATATATGCATTCATCTTAGCAAGATCTAGCTTGGGATTGTAACACATTATTTTTCCCACATTTATACCAGAGTTATGGCACTGTACTTTCGGCAAAATTCTGTTTCCGCTCAATATCTTAAAATAAATTGACAGAATTTCACCAAATTTCATATATGCATATAGGGAATTATTACCTGTTGGTTTTTGCTTATTTGTAAGAATGTCATGGCCCTTGATTGATGTCAGAATTTGTCCCTGCTCAATGTCTATAGATTTTCCTGCTTAATATTTTTACTGCATGAAAAGCGCTGCAGGGGGCTATTGTCAAATTCTCTGACCATTCTAGTTAGCTCACCTGAGCTGAAGGCTCATGGGTGAGCTAATAGGCTCATGGGTGATAGTATACCAGTCACTCCGTCTTCCGTCCGTCAACATTTTCAAACATCTTCTCCTCTGAAACCACTGGGCCAATTAAACTCAAATTTCATATAGACTGAGGCTCCTTAGTACGCCGGAACGAAAGTTTGTTCCAATGGTCCACCACGCCCATATATGGTAAAACCCCTTTAAAAATCTCCAGAACTAGAAGGCTGACGGCCTTGGGACTTGTTATGTAGCATTGGGGATGTGGGCCTTACCAAGTTTGTTCAAATGATGATCCTAGGTTGACCTTGACCTACTTTACGTCAAGGTCAAATTTGCTTCCTTATGCATTTAAACGGGAAAATCTTTGAAAGGTTGATTTTTTTTAAAACTGTTGAAGTCAAAGTCATCATTCTTACTTGATATGTTTAACCTAATGTTACAATGGCTATTAATAAGATCCAAAGGTCAAGGTTGACCTTTCCGCCAAGTTGCATATATTGGAGTCCCATCAATATATTAAAACAAAGTTTCTCAGAAACCATATGGCCAATTGAACTGAATTTTCATATGAAAACTCCTTACGACAACTTAGCCAAATTTTATACGAAATGTTCTGGTCACATGACCAAGATGGCCGACATGCCCATATATGGTAAAAAAACATTTAAAATTCTACTCAAGAACCAGAAGGCCCATGACCTTGGGACTTGGTATGTAGAATTGGTGATGTTTGTTCAAATAATGATCCTAGGTTGACCTTGACCTACTTTATGTCAAGGTCAAATTTGCTTCCGAATGCATTTAAATGGGACTTTTTTTGCTATAAATAAGTTCCTGACATTTGATCTTTCAGCCAAGGTCTCTCTTATTGGAGTCCCGACAATATATACTTTTGCCATAAAGTTAAGCATATTCCATTTGATAACACCACTTAGGTTTTAGGAACGGTAAGAACGGAATCTTTAGAGAGACTAGAAACGAACCCGCGCAAGCGCGGGTGTAGGATATATTTAGCATATGATGAAAACAGTTTAAATGCTTCAACTAAAACGTAAGTCGTAGGTACTCAAAAGTACCGTCTCAATGAGCAGTTCATTTTATCAACCAAAATATAAATATGAATATGAAGCTCGTCACGTGTTTCGTTTAAACTGTAGGCCATTTTTTTGTAAACGTTTATTGCAAAACACGGAACGTTACTGTTCACACGTGTAAATGAGAAAACCCCAGTTGCAAATGACGTGTGCATAAAAGTGATGCATGGTTGCAAATGATTTGTGCACAATAGCAAAAGCTAGGTGTGGTTCAGTAAAACAGTTGAGTTTTAGTGGTTTCGTGTGTTCAGAGCTACACAGCATCCAACTAACCATCCAAATTATCCAGCTTACCGAAATCATCCTCGACTTATCCAACTTACAGTCCAACTTATCCAACTCATCGAACTCATCCTCAACTTAGCCAACTCATCCAACTTACAGACCAACTTGGCCAACTCATCAAACTT
Organism: Loripinus fragilis; assembly: GCA_964019695.1. Lineage (NCBI taxonomy): Eukaryota > Metazoa > Mollusca > Bivalvia > Lucinida > Lucinidae > Loripinus > Loripinus fragilis. Next base: position 86,630,008 of record OZ026522.1, on the reverse strand, counting down.
ACAGTACAACTTATCCAACTCATCGAACTTATTCTCAACTTATCCAACTCATCCAACTTACAGTCCAACTTATCCAACTCATCGAACTCATCCTCAACTTATCCAACTCATCAAACTTACAGTACAACTTGCCCAACTCATCGAACTTATCCTCAACTTAGCCAACTCATCGAACTTACAGTACAACCTAGCCAACTCATCCAACTTACAGTCCAACTTATCCAACTCATCGAACTTACAGTACAACTTACCCATCCCATCAAACTCATCCTCAACTTAGCCAACTCATCGAACTTACGGTACAACTTAGCCAACTTATCCAACTTACAGTACAATTTATCCAACTCATCGAACTCATCCTCAACTTATCCAATTCATTAAACTTACAGTCCAACTTATCCAACTCATCCAACTTACCTTCCAACTTATTCAACTCATCGAACTCATCCTCAACTTATCCAACTCATTAAACTTACAGTACAACTTACCCAACTCATCGAACTCATCCACAACTTATCCAACTCATCGAACTTACGGTCCAACTTATCCAACTTACAGTACAACTTATCCAACTCATCGAACTCATCCTAAACTTATCCAACTCATCAAACTTACAGTACAACTTAGCCAACTCATCGAACTTACAGTCCAACTTATCCAACTCATCCAACTTACCTTCCAACTTATCCAACTCATTGAACTCATCCTCAACTTATCCAACTCATCAAACTTACAGTACAACTTACCCAACTCATCGAACTCATCCTCAACTTAGCCAACTCATCGAACTTACAGTACAACTTAGCCAACCAATCCAACTTACAGTACAACTTATCCAACTCATGGAACTTACATTTCAACTTATCCAACTCATGGAACTTACATTTCAACTTAGCCAACTCAACGAACTTACAGTACAACTTATCCAACTCATCGAACTTACAGTACAACTTATCCAACTCATCGAACTCATCCTCAACTTAGCCAACTCATCGAACTTACAGTACAACTTATCCAACTCATCCAACTTACAGTCCAACTTATCCAACTCATCGAACTCATCCTAAACTTATCCAACTCATCAAACTTACATTCCAACTTAGCCAACTCACCGAACTTAGAGTACAACTTACCCATCCCATCGAACTCATCCTAAACTTAGCCAACTCATCGAACTTACAGTACAACTTATCCAACTCATCCAACTTACAGTACAACTTATCCAACTCATCCTCAACTTATCCAACTCATCCAAATTACCGTCCAACTTATCCAACTCATCAAACTCATCTTTAACTTAGCCAACCCATCCAACTTACAGCCCAACTTAGCCAACTCATCCAACTTATAGTACAACTTATCCAACTCATCGAACTCATCCTCAGCTTAGCCAACTCATCGAACTTACAGTCCAACTTAGCCAACTCATTGAACTTACAGTCCAACTTAGCCAACTCATCCAACTAACCGTCCAAATTATCCAGCTTACCGAAATCATCCTCGACTTATCCAACTCATCCAACTTACAGTCCAACTTATCCAACTCATCGAACTCATCCTCAACTTAGCCAACTCATCCAACTTACAGATCAACTTAGCCAACTCATCAAACTTACAGTACGACTTATCCAACTCATCGAGCTTATTCTCAACTAATCCAACTCAACCAACTTACAGTCCAACTTAGCAAACTCATCGAACTTACAGTCCAACTTATCCAACTCATCCAACTTACCTTCCAACTTATCCAACTCATCGAACTCATCCTCAACTTAGCCAACTCATTGAACTTACAGTACAACTTATCCAACTCATCGAACTTACAGTCCAACTTATCCAACTCAATCGAACTCATCCTCAACTTATCCAACTCATCAAACTTACATTCCAACTTAGCCAGCTCACCGAACTTACAGTACAACTTATCCAACTCATCCAACTTACAGTCCAACTTATCCAACTCATACTCAACTTATCCAACTCATCCAACTTACCGTCCAACTTATCCAACTCATCAAACTCATCTTCAACTTAGCCAAATCATCGAACTTACAGCCCAACTGAGCCAACTCAACGAACTTATAGTACAACTTATCCAACTCATCGAACTCATCCTCAGCTTAGCCAACTCATCGAACTTACAGTCCAACTTAGCCAAGTCATCGAACTTACAGTCCAACTTAGCCAACTCATCCAATTAACCGTCCAATTTATCCATCTTACCGAACTCATCCTCGACTTATCCAACTCATCCAACTTACAGTCCAACTTATCCAACTCATCGAACTCATCCTCAACTTAGCCAACTCATCCAACTTACAGACCAACTTAGCCAACTCATCAAACTTACAGTACAACTTATCCAACTCATAGAACTTATTCCAACTTATCCAACTCATTCAACTTACAGTACAACTTATCCAACTCATCAAACTCATCCTCAACTTAGCCAACTCATCGAACTTACAGTACAACTTATCCAACTCATCCAACTTACAGTACAACTTATCCAACTCATCCTCAACTTATCCTACTCATCCAAATTAGCGTCCAACTTATCCAACTCATCAAACTCATCTTCAACTTAGCCAAATCACCGAACTTACAGCCCAACTGAGCCAACTCAACGAACTTATAGTACAACTTATCCAACTCATCGAACTCATCCTCAGCTTAGCCAACTCATCGAACTTACAGTCCAACTTAGCCAACTCATCGAACTTACAGTCCAACTTAGCCAACTCATCCAATTAACCGTCCAACTTATCTATCTTACCGAACTTATCCTCGACTTATCCAACTCATCCAACTTACAGTCCAACTTATCCAACTCATCGAACTCATCCTCAAATTAGCCAACTCATCCAACTTACAGACCAACTTAGCCAACTCATCAAACTTTAGTATCAACTTATCCAACTCATAGAACTTATTTCCAACTTATCCAACTCATCCAACTTACAGTCCAACTTAGCAAACTCATCGAACTTACAGTCCAACTTATCCAACTCATCCAACTTACCTTCCAACTTATCCAACTCATGGAATTCATCCTCAACTTATCCAACTCATCAAACTTACAGTACAACTTACCCAACTCATCAAACTTATCCTCAACTTAGCCAACTCATCGAACTTACAGTACAACCTAGCCAACTTATCCAACTTTCAGTCCAACTTATTCAACTCATTGAACTTACAGTATAACTTACCAAACTCATCGAAGTCATCCTCAACTTAGCCAACTCATCGAACTTATGGTACAACTTAGCCAACTTATCCAACTTACAGTACAATTTATCCAACTCATCGAACTCATCCTCAACATATAAATTCATCAAACTTACAGTTCAACTTAGCCAACTCATCCAACTTACAGTACAACTTATCCAACTCATCGAAATCATCCTCAACGTATCCAACATATCGAACTTACGGTCCAACTTATTCAACTCATCCAACTTACAGGACAACTTATCCAACTCATCGAACTCATCCTCAACTTCTCCAACTCATCAAACTTACAGTACAACTTAGCCAACTCATCGAACTTACAGTACAACTTATCCCACTCATCCAACTTACAGTCCAACTTATCCAACTCATCGAACTCATCCTCAATTTAGCCAACTCATCAAACTTCTATTCCAACTTAGCCAACTCACCGAACTTACAGTACAACTTATCCAACTCATCGAACTTATAGTACAACTTACCAAACTCATCGAAGTCATCCTCAACTTAGCCAACTCATCGAACTTACGGTACAACTTAGCCAACTTATCCAACTTACAGTACAACTTAGCCAACTCATCGAACTCATCCTCAACATATAAATTCATCAAACTTACAGTTCAACTTAGCCAACTCATCCAACTTACAGTACAACTTATCCAACTCATCGAAATCATCCTCAACGTATCCAACATATCGAACTTACGGTCCAACTTATTCAACTCATCCAACTTACAGGACAACTTATCCAACTCATCGAACTCATCCTCAACTTATCCAACTCATCAAACTTACAGTACAACTTAGCCAACTCATCGAACTTACAGTACAACTTATCCCACTCATCCAACTTACAGTACAACTTACCCAACTCATCGAACTCATCCTCAACTAAGCCAACTCATCGAACTTACAGTACAACTTAGCCAACTCATCCAACTTACAGTACAACTTCTCCAACTCATCGAACTCATCCTTAACTTATCCAACTCATCGAACTTACATTTTTTCTAAGCCAACTCAACGAACTTACAGTACAACTTATCCAACTCATCGAACTTACAGTACTACTTCCCCAACCCATCGAACTCATCCTAAACTTAGCAAACTCATCGAACTTAAAGTAAAACTTATCCAACTCATTCAACTTACAGTACAACTTATCCAACTCATCGAACTCATCCTCAACTTATCCAACTCATCCAACTTACAGTACAACTTATCCAACTCATCCAACTTACAGTACAACTTATCCAACTCATCCTCAACTTATCCAACTCATCCAAATTACCGTCCAACTTATCCAACTCATCAAACTCATCTTCAACTTAGCCAACCCATCCAACTTACAGCCCAACTTAGCCAACTCATCCAACTTATAGTACAACTTATCCAACTCATCGAACTCATCTTCAGCTTAGCCAACTCATCTAACTTACAGTCCAACTTAGCCAACTCATTGAACTTACAGTCCAACTTAGCCAACTCATCCAACTAACCGTCCAAATTATCCAGCTTACCGAAATCATCCTCGACTTATCCAACTCATCCAACTTACAGTCCAACTTATCCAACTCATCGAACTCATCCTCAACTTAGCCAACTCATCCTATTTACAGATCAACTTAGCCAACTCATCAAACTTACAGTACAACTTATCCAACTCATCGAGCTTATTCTCAACTAATCCAACTCATCCAACTTACAGTCCAACTTAGCAAACTCATCGAACTTACAGTCCAACTTATCCAACTCATCCAACTTACCTTCCAACTTATGCAACTCATCCTCAACTTAGCCAACTCATTGAACTTACAGTACAACTTATCCAACTCATCGAACTTACAGTCCAACTTATCCAACTCAATCGAACTCATCCTCAACTTATCCAACTCATCAAACTTACATTCCAACTTAGCCAGCTCACCGAACTTACAGTACAACTTATCCAACTCATCCAACTTACAGTCCAACTTATCCAACTCATACTCAACTTATCCAACTCATCCAACTTACCGTCCAACTTATCCAACTCATCAAACTCATCTTCAACTTAGCCAAATCATCGAACTTACAGCCCAACTGAGCCAACTCAACGAACTTATAGTACAACTTATCCAACTCATCGAACTCATCCTCAGCTTAGCCAACTCATCGAACTTACAGTCCAACTTAGCCAACTCATCGAACTTACAGTCCAACTTAGCAAACTCATCGAATTAACCGTCCAATTTATCCATCTTACGGAACTCATCCTCGACTTATCCAACTCATCCAACTTATAGTCCAACTTATCCAACTCATCGAACTCATCCTCAACTTAGCCAACTCATCCAACTTACAGACCAACTTAGCCAACTCATCAAACTTACAGTACAACTTATCCAACTCATAGAACTTATTTCCAACTTATTTAACTCATTCAACTTACAGTACAACTTATCCAACTCATCAAACTCATCCTCAACTTAGCCAACTCATCGAACTTACAGTACAACTTATCCAACTCATCCAACTTACAGTACAACTTATCCAACTCATCCTCAACTTATCCTACTCATCCAAATTAGCGTCCAACTTATCCAACTCATCAAACTCATCTTCAACTTAGCCAAATCATCGAACTTACAGCCCAACTGAGCCAACTCAACGAACTTATAGTACAACTTATCCAACTCATCGAACTCATCCTCAGCTTAGCCAACTCATCGAACTTACAGTCCAACTTAGCCAACTCATCGAACTTACAGTCCAACTTAGCCAACTCATCCAATTAACCGTCCAACTTATCCATCTTACCGAACTTATCCTCGACTTATCCAACTCATCCAACTTACAGTCCAACTTATCCAACTCATCGAACTCATCCTCAAATTAGCCAACTCATCCAACTTACAGACCAACTTAGCCAACTCATCAAACTTACAGTACAACTTATCCAACTCATAGAACTTATTTCCAACTTATCCAACTCATCCAACTTACAGTCCAACTTAGCAAACTCATCGAACTTACAGTCCAACTTATCCAACTCATCCAACTTACCTTCCAACTTATCCAACTCATGGAATTCATCCTCAACTTATCCAACTCATCAAACTTACAGTACAACTTACCCAACTCATCAAACCTATCCTTAACTTAGCCAACTCATCGAACTTACAGTACAACCTAGCCAACTCATCCAACTTTCAGTCCAACTTATTCAACTCATCGAACTTACAGTATAACTTACCAAACTCATCGAAGTCATTCTCAACTTAGCCAACTCATCGAACTTATGGTACAACTTAGCCAACTTATCCAACTTACAGTACAATTTATCCAACTCATCGAACTCATCCTCAACATATAAATTCATCAAACTTACAGTTCAACTTAGCCAACTCACCGAACTGACAGTACTACTTATCCAACTCATACTCAACTTATCCAACTCATCCAACTTACCGTCCAACTTATCCAACTCATCAAACTCATCTTCAACTTAGCCAAATCATCGAACTTACAGCCCAACTGAGCCAACTCAACGAACTTATAGTACAACTTATCCAACTCATCGAACTCATCCTCAGCTTAGCCAACTCATCGAACTTACAGTCCAACTTAGCCAACTCATCGAACTTACAGTCCAACATAGCAAACTCATCGAATTAACCGTCCAATTTATCCATCTTACGGAACTCATCCTCGACTTATCCAACTCATCCAACTTATAGTCCAACTTATCCAACTCATCGAACTCATCCTCAACTTAGCCAACTCATCCAACTTACAGACCAACTTAGCCAACTCATCAAACTTACAGTACAACTTATCCAACTCATAGAACTTATTTCCAACTTATTTAACTCATTCAACTTACAGTACAACTTATCCAACTCATCAAACTCATCCTCAACTTAGCCAACTCATCGAACTTACAGTACAACTTATCCAACTCATCCAACTTACAGTACAACTTATCCAACTCATCCTCAACTTATCCTACTCATCCAAATTAGCGTCCAACTTATCCAACTCATCAAACTCATCTTCAACTTAGCCAAATCATCGAACTTACAGCCCAACTGAGCCAACTCAACGAACTTATAGTACAACTTATCCAACTCATCGAACTCATCCTCAGCTTAGCCAACTCATCGAACTTACAGTCCAACTTAGCCAACTCATCGAACTTACAGTCCAACTTAGCCAACTCATCCAATTAACCGTCCAACTTATCCATCTTACCGAACTTATCCTCGACTTATCCAACTCATCCAACTTACAGTCCAACTTATCCAACTCATCGAACTCATCCTCAAATTAGCCAACTCATCCAACTTACAGACCAACTTAGCCAACTCATCAAACTTACAGTACAACTTATCCAACTCATAGAACTTATTTCCAACTTATCCAACTCATCCAACTTACAGTCCAACTTAGCAAACTCATCGAACTTACAGTCCAACTTATCCAACTCATCCAACTTACCTTCCAACTTATCCAACTCATGGAATTCATCCTCAACTTATCCAACTCATCAAACTTACAGTACAACTTACCCAACTCATCAAACCTATCCTTAACTTAGCCAACTCATCGAACTTACAGTACAACCTAGCCAACTCATCCAACTTTCAGTCCAACTTATTCAACTCATCGAACTTACAGTATAACTTACCAAACTCATCGAAGTCATTCTCAACTTAGCCAACTCATCGAACTTATGGTACAACTTAGCCAACTTATCCAACTTACAGTACAATTTATCCAACTCATCGAACTCATCCTCAACATATAAATTCATCAAACTTACAGTTCAACTTAGCCAACTCACCGAACTGACAGTACTACTTATCCAACTCATCGAACTTATAGTACAACTTACCCAACTCATCGAACTCATCCTCAACTTAGCCAACTCATCGAACTTACAGTACAACTTATCTAACTCATCCAACTGACAGTACAACTTATCCAACTCATCCTCAACTTATCCAAGACATCCAACTTACCGTCCAACTTATCCAACTCATCAAACTCATCTTCAAATTAGCCAACTCATCCAACTTACAGCCCAACTTAGCAAACTAATCGAACTTATAGTACAACTTATCCAACTCATCGAACTTACATTTTTTCTAAGCCAACTCAACGAACTTACAGTACAACTTATCCAACTCATCGAACTTACAGTACAACTTCCCCAACCCATCGAACTCATCCTAAACTTAGCCAACTCATCGAACTTAAAGTAAAACTTATCCAACTCATTCAACTTACAGTACAACTTATCCAACTCATCGAACTCATCCTCAACTTATCCAACTCATCCAACTTACAGTACAACTTATCCAACTCATCCAACTTACAGTACAACTTATCCAACTCATCCTCAACTTATCCAACTCATCCAAATTACCGTCCAACTTATCCAACTCATCAAACTCATCTTCAACTTAGCCAACCCATCCAACTTACAGCCCAACTTAGCCAACTCATCCAACTTATAGTACAACTTATCCAACTCATCAAACTCATCCTCAGCTTAGCCAACTCATCTAACTTACAGTCCAACTTAGCCAACTCATTGAACTTACAGTCCAACTTAGCCAACTCATCCAACTAACCGTCCAAATTATCCAGCTTACCGAAATCATCCTCGACTTATCCAACTCATCCAACTTACCGTCCAACTTATCCAACTCATCAAACTCATCTTCAACTTAGCCAAATCATCGAACTTACAGCCCAACTGAGCCAACTCAACGAACTTATAGTACAACTTATCCAACTCATCGAACTCATCCTCAGCTTAGCCAACTCATCGAACTTACAGTCCAACTTAGCCAACTCATCGAACTTACAGTCCAACTTAGCAAACTCATCGAATTAACCGTCCAATTTATCCATCTTACGGAACTCATCATCGACTTATCCAACTCATCCAACTTACAGTCCAACTTATCCAACTCATCGAACTCATCCTCAACTTAGCCAACTCATCCAACTTACAGACCAACTTAGCCAACTCATCAAACTTACAGTACAACTTATCCAACTCATAGAACTTATTTCCAACTTATTTAACTCATTCAACTTACAGTACAACTTATCCAACTCATCAAACTCATCCTCAACTTAGCCAACTCATCGAACTTACAGTACAACTTATCCAACTCATCCAACTTACAGTACAACTTATCCAACTCATCCTCAACTTATCCTACTCATCCAAATTAGCGTCCAACTTATCCAACTCATCAAACTCATCTTCAACTTAGCCAAATCATCGAACTTACAGCCCAACTGAGCCAACTCAACGAACTTATAGTACAACTTATCCAACTCATCGAACTCATCCTCAGCTTAGCCAACTCATCGAACTTACAGTCCAACTTAGCCAACTCATCGAACTTACAGTCCAACTTAGCCAACTCATCCAATTAACCGTCCAACTTATCCATCTTACCGAACTTATCCTCGACTTATCCAACTCATCCAACTTACAGTCCAACTTATCCAACTCATCGAACTCATCCTCAAATTAGCCAACTCATCCAACTTACAGACCAACTTAGCCAACTCATCAAACTTACAGTACAACTTATCCAACTCATAGAACTCATTTCCAACTTAT